>OX940731.1:15017500-15595000 GCA_954870855.1 Scutellaria minor | reverse complement strand
GTAGTAGAGGATTGAAGGCTGAGGATCATCCCGATATTATGTGTCGTGTCTTCAAGATGAAGTTGGAAGCTTTGGTGAAAGATCTTCGGAAGAACACAATATTTGGTTGTGTTAAAGCAGGTATTTTATATATATTTTTTTTACACTTTTTCATGTTCTTTTAAATATATCATTTATGTATGGTTTTTGTTGGTTAGGATCAATAAATCTTATAAAAATCATTTCCATTTTTCAGTGGTGTATACAGTTGAATTCCAGAAGCGTGGGTTGCCACATGCTCATATATTATTTTTTCTTGCTAAAGAGGATAAGTGCCCCACACCTAATGATATTGATCGAATAATATCAGCTGAGATCCTAGATAAGAATCTTGATCTTCCATACTACAATGCAGTCCAGGACTTTATGATTCATGGTCCATGTGGTGTGTTAAAACCCAATTCTCCATGCATGTTGGATGGAAGATGTAGTAAATATTATCCAAAGGCATTTGTTGACATGACATCAATTGATGACAATGGATACCCCATTTATCGCCGTAGAAATAATGGAAGAACTATGAGTAAAAATGGTGTTGAGTTTGATAATAGACATGTGCCTCACAACCGTCATTTGTTACTTAGGTATGGTGCACATTTGAATGTAGAATGGTGTAATCAATCTCGATCGATCAAGTATCTGTTCAAGTATGTTAATAAGGGACATGATCGAGTTACAACTTCGTTCTATAAAAGTACTGTTGATGAAGATGTAGCAAAACCCGTTGATGAAATCAACATGTACTATGATTGTAGATATGTGTCTCCGTGTGAAGCTATGTGGAGGATTTTGGGCTTTGAAATTCAGTGCAAGAATCCACCCGTAGAACGTCTCAGTTTCCATTTACCGGATGAGTAACTTATTTTGTTCTCGGACGATGATCCGATAGATGATGTTATGAATCGTTCAACCATTGGTCAAAGCATATTTGTTGCTTGGTTTGAGGCGAACAAGCGATATGCTGAAGCAAGAAATCTCACTTATGCCGAGTTCCCTCAAAAATTTATTTGGAAGCAGGATAAAAGGGAGTGGACCCCTCGAAAGCAAGGCTTCTCATTGGATCGTGTGTTTTATGTCCCGCCTAGCAGTGGAGAGGTATACTATCTGAGATGTTTGCTGAATGTTTGTCGGGGTCCAACGAGCTATGAGAACATAAGAATTGTTGGTGAAGTGACATATAATACCTTTCATGATGTTTGCTATGCTCATGGTCTTCTGGATGATGATAAAGAATATGTTGATGGGATAATCGAGCCAAGTCAGTTTTCATCTAGTCATTTATTGAGATATTTGTTTGCAATGCTATTGTTGTCCGAATCTTTAACTAGGCCTGAAGAAGTTTGGAGCAAGTGTTGGGAGTATTTGTCGGATGACATATTATATCGTCAGCGTAAGATCCAAAATCATCCAGGTAATGAAATTATAAAAGCCTATATTTTTTCTTATTGTAGACCTATTGTAAGTGGTTGCATCATTATTTAGATAATATTTTCCTGTGATTTACATAATTGTTACAATTATTTCACAGACTTGAGCTTGAGTGAAGATGAGATCAAGAACATTACATTGATCGAGATAGATAAAATATTACAGACTTTCGGTAAGAGTTTAGCTGATTATGAATACATGTCATACCCAGATCTGATGAGTGTCACTGCTACACATAATAAATTGATTCATGATGAACTACGGTATAATTGAGTTCTTTTGAAAGAAGAACATGAGACGTTGGTTGGAGGTATGAATGATGAACAACTTATCGTTTATAATACCATTACAGAAGCAGTTCGTTCACGAAATGGAGGTGTGTTCTTCGTGTATGGTTATGGCGGTACTGGTAAGACATACATATGGAGATTATTGTCTGCGGGATTGAGGTCAAATGTCGATATTGTCCTTAACGTCGCTTCAAGTGGAATTGCATCTCTTTTATTGCCTGGTGGAAGGACTGTTCATTCGAGATTTGCCATACCAATTAATGTTAATGAAAGTTCAACGTGTGCTATTAATCAGGGTAGTCAATTGGCCGAGCTTATTGTTAGAGCAAAACTTATCATTTGGGATGAAGCACCTATGATGCATAGACATTGTTTTGAAGCACTTGATAAGACCCTTCGAGATATCATGCAATTGACCTATCCAGCCAATAAGTATAAGCCTTTTGGAGGTAAAATTGTAGTTTTTGGAGGAGATTTTTGTCAAATTTTACCTGTCATGCCAAAAGGTACTAGACAAGAGATTGTACATGCGACCATAAACTCATCCACAATTTGGCAAAATTGTAAGTTGTTGAGGTTGATGAAAAATATGAGGCTTGATAATCCGTCGCTCTCACCTCTTGAAGCCATGGAAATTAAGGTTTTTTCGGAATGCATTGCATCGATTGGGGATGGTACAATTGGAGCTGATCAGGATAGATATCTCGAAGTAGATATTCCTGATGATATTTTGCTGAGGTCTTCGGATGATCCAATCAAGGATATTGTTAATGAAACCTATCAATTGAATGAAAATTCTATTGATGTTGTGAGCTATCTTAAAGATCGTGCTATACTGGCACCGACTCTTGACGTTGTGGACAGCGTAAATGAATACATGACTTCATTGAATTCAGGTGACTCGAAACTTATTTGAGTTCGGATAGTGCATGCAAGTCAGATTCAAATGATGGTGTCTTGGCTGATGTTCATACTACGGAATTTCTTAATGGTATAAGGTGCTCGAGTGTCCCGAACCATCAATTATTATTGAAGGTTGGTACTCCTGTTATGCTGCTCCGTAATATTGATCATTCTTTTGGCTTTTGTAATCACTACAAGAAAAATGGCCTTTAACAACCCCTCAAAGACAACCCTTTTTATGAATTTGTCGTATAGCGCATTTTTTTTAAAAAGACAACCCTTTTATGCAACGCTCTTTATGCGTTGTCTTTTAGTGGAATTTTTTAAAAAAAGGCAACCCATTGTGCAATGCTTTTTAATGTGTTGTGTTAATATTAATTATTTATTAATTAAATTAAATTTAAAAATTTTAATTATTTTATGATGTTATCTTATATTATTTGCATTAATATTATCTTATATGAACAAACTCATAATTTTATAAAAATAGTATTTTTATAAAATATATTAAAAATATGCACTAGTATATTTTATAATTATCTTAAAATGAAATTACATTAAACATTACTAAACATATTAATTAGTTATTAATCTTCCAATTATATATATATATATATTTAACCTTTTAAAATATATTAAAAATACAAATAATAAAAATTAACAAAAAAATATGTGATAATATTAATTATTTTTTAATTAAATTAAATTTGAAAAGTTTAATTATTTTATGATTTTATCTTATATTATTTGCATTAATATTATCTTATATGAACAAACTCATAATTTAAAAAAATAGTATTTTCATAAAATATATTTAAAATATGCACTAGTATATTTTATAATTGTCTTAAAATGAAATTAGATTAAACATTACTAAACATATTAATTAGTCATTAATCTTCCAATTATATATATATATATATATATATATATTTAACCTTTTAAAATATATTAAAAATACAAATAATGAAAATTAACAAAAAACATGTGATAATAGAAAATTGAAAAATATCAAAATTGAAATAAAAGAAATGCATGTAGAATATTATTACATAAAACACTAGTGGTCTAGTGATTAGAGTACCACCATGTCACTCGGGTTCGAATCCCAAACAACGCGCAATATTTGTCATGATGACGTCAACACTTTGGCGACGTGGCATAATGATGTGTCAGCACTTTGATGACGTGGCATGATGACATACACTTTGGCAACGTGGCATAATGATGTGTCAGCACTTTAATATTTAATTAAAATGTGGCATGATGATGTGTCAGCACTAGCACTTTGGCGACGTGGCATAATGATGTGTCAGCACTTTGATGACATAGCATGATGACATGTCAGCGTTATGATGACTGATGTGTCAGCACTTTGATGACGTGGCATGATGACATGTTAGCGTTATGATAACGTCAGCGTCCTATGTAATATTTAATTAAAAAAACGTGGCATGATGATGTGTCAGCACTAGCACTTTGGCGACGTGGCATAATGATGTGTCAGCACTTTGATGACGTGGCATGATGACACGTCAGCGTTATGATGACGTCAGCGTCCTATTTAATATTTAATTAAAAAAATATTTAAAAAAGACAACACTTTCGTGCAACGCTTTTAAACCGTTGTCAAATGGTGAAATTTATTTTGCAACGCTGGATACGACAATGCTCAAAAAATGGAAACGACAACGGGTAAAAACCGTTGTTGAATCCCAAATTTCTTGTAGTGAATGGTGCCCGAATGGTCATAACAAGACTTGGTACTCATGTGTTGCAAGCAAAGATCTTGAGTGGTAGTAACGCGGGACATGAAGTTCTAATTCCACGAATGTCGTTGACTCCATCTGATCCGAGATTGTTGTTTAAGTTTCAGAGAAGACAGTTCCATTTGATTGTGTCATATGTAATGACAATTAATAAAAATCAGGGACAATCACTCTCTCATGTTAGTCTGTTGTTGAAGAAATCTGTGTTCAGCCATGGCCAACTATATGTTGCTGTTTCACGTGTGACGAGACGTGATGGTTTGAAAATCTTGGTTCATGACAAGGATAATCCACATGTTCGTTCAACTAAGAATGTTGTTTACAAGGAAGTCTATCAAAATTTGTAGATTGTATTGTTTATGCAGTGGATTTTTTAATATTTTTTTTGAATTTAATATCTAGTTTGAATAAAGTGTCTTATGCATGTGTTATGACTTTTCTCAATTTCTTACGTGTTAGGTCTCAAATATATCAATAACAAGTTATGCAATGTCTTTAAAATTTCATTATTTGTGTTAACTAATTTAATTGAAATTTCTTATGATTTATGGAAATATTTCAATATAATTTAGTTCATCTATTTAATTATGGATATATATATATATATTACGTAATATGACAGGCCGCGCAACGTGCGGGTGCACTGCTAGTTTCATTAAAAACCTAGAAGCGAATCAATAATTAACAACAATTGTTGACCTTCAAAGTTCGAACATACATGTTGAAATATTGAGTTATATATTTCAAATTTTAATATTTAATTCTATAATAAATTGTACTATATCCAAGAAAGGATAAATTTTATAACAAGACCCAATTTATAGATTAGTTTTTAATTATAGACCCAATTTTTAAAGTTTCTCAATAAGAGGCTCAATTTAACTTTTTTTTTTTTTCAATTTAAGATTTGAAATTTAAATTGAGTTCTCAATTCAAGACAAAATTCTTTTTTTTTTCTTCTATTTATTTTCATAGATTTATTAATATTTCAATATGTATTTATATTTAAAATAAACTATAATAAGTTAGTGCAATTTTGAAACGATTTTCATCCGACTTGTATTAATTTACACACACACACACACACACACATATATATAATTAAAATTCATATTATGCCGTTAGAAGACTTGGAACAATCTTGTACTCCCTCTATTCCTTTTTAAGTGACGTCCTATAGCTCTACACACAGATTAAGAATAATTTTATTTTCTTAATATACCCCTCATTAATTAAGTTTTTCTTTGACCGTTAATTATTATTGGTGCTTGCCTCTATTGAAAATATGGATACTATACAATGTAATTAATTTAGGCATTAATTAATCATAGAGGTATATATGGAAATAATACACAAAATGTCAATTAACTAGGAAAAAATTTAAAGTTTCAAAATGTCACTTAAAAATGAATGGAGGGAGTAATATTTAATTGTAACAAACTTTACATACATGAATTTAATGAATTGATGGAGGGGTACAAATACAATTTAATGACATATATATAAAAATTATACTTCATTTAATTGATTATAATTAGAATTATATTTTGAAGAGAGATATAACCTTTTTTTTCGGAGATATATAAATGAAGCAACATTAAAATAATTGCTATAAGAGTTTAAAGTTATATATGTCCAATATAAATGAAGAGAAAAATCGAACGGTACTATAGTGCTTCTAAGTTATTTCACACACACATTTGCAAGTGATACTAAGGCATTTTCCATCACTTTTTAGTTGTAAATGTAAAATGATCGCTTCAAATTTTGACTTTCTAGGTTAAATTGTTTTAATCAACTTCAAAGTTGTTTATAGTTGACTTGAATAATCTCAAAACGAGTAACTAGATCTGTCCCAAACCTAGCTAACATTTCTCATTTCAACAATTTGAATCAGTCAACAATTAAGTGGCCAATCCAATTTGTGTTTCTTTTTCAAAAAAAGAAAAAGAAAAGACATTTCCTTCAAATATAGAAGTAAGCACAACCACCAAACTCAGATGAAACAAAATGCGAAATAATATTGAAATAACATTTATACTATTAAATAATAAAAACCTACAATACATTAAGATAAAATGGTCTTAATAAAAACCTACAATACATTAAGATAAAATGGTCTTAAGATTCCTCACTATCCACATGACAAAAATGTGCGATTGTATCCTCCAACTTGACGCAGGAAAAATAAAGAGAGGAAGCGACCATGAAAGTGAGTCCAAACAATTAGTTCCAAACAGAAATTAGCACAATATAAATATATATACATATATATATATATATATATATATATATATATATTTTATTAGCACAAATTCTCTAAGAGATATTTCTTCTTCTAAATTTTTCTGCTTACTGGTCTCTTCCAAATTCTCTAAGGGGACAGTACAGTCAGCCTGCAAATAAATTAAAACGAGTTATATTATTATTATTATTATTATTATTATTATTATTATTATTATTATTATTTAAATACTACAAAATACATCAAAATCTTAAACTTCAGAAAAGTTAAAGATTATTAGGTAGTTATTAAATCCAAATCCCTTCTTAGGGCCAAGTAATTATTTTTATTATTATTGTTATTACTATTTTGCTATCATAAATTAACAAAAGCTAAAAGAGAATTAATGACCTTAACTTTCGCACAATTATGTTATTAGTCTTCATTAACGTCAATCCTGTAAAAAAATTAATTGAACTCAATATTTGAAAAACAAGCAAAAAAAAGAAAAGAAAGTAGGGTTCCAATAATTGCAACAATTAATTAAAGGCATGTGGACTTTAGCACATACAACTATTGTTACCAGGATCGGACATGTGGAGAAAGGCTTTAGTCACTTAAAATTTATAAGGAAATTAAAATGTAATACTTCAAATCACACTTAAAATATTGAACGCAAAATTTTGGATTATATTAAAACATCTCCAAGATTCTTGAAATTATCGAATTCTCCTTTTCTGCATTAAATTAAGGATGTGGTTGGTTGGTGCCATAAAAAAGGAAACAGGGGTCGCGTTGGAGGTAGTAAATATGGAGACAATTTTAGTTTGATTTTGAATCTTAAAAATTATAAGATGAATAATAAATTGAACGTAAAAGTATTCTTAAGATTTTAAATAAAAGAAACATAAATTGAACGTGGGCAAAATTGCCAAAAAAAAAAAAACACACACACACACAAACTTACATTATTTACAATGATTTTTCGCTAAACAAGAAAGATTTTCCAAATAAAAAACAAAAAAGGAAAATAAAATCACCTTTCTTTGCGCTTCTCCAAAAACCTCTGTAGAGAGTTTCTCCTTGTTATGGGCAAATCTACAAACATCACCACAATATTTTAATTTCTTAATAAAAGGAAATAAAAATTAAATCATTTAATTAAACTTAAATAGTTAACCTCCTCCATTAAGAGAATCCAGAAGATTTTTCTCCTCACAAGAAATGGATTCCGAATATTCAACAGACTTTGGAGGTATTCCCTCAGCTACTTTCATAATATCCTGTGCCTGTCCCAATATAATGAAAATACATAAATTAAATAAATTTTATATATATATATATATATCTCATATTGACAAACCTGAGTGGGAGACACGTTAAAAACTGAAACCAGTCCATTGTAGAAGATAGTCATGGGAGCAGTATTTTGAGGTTTGTTTTGAGAGCTGCAAGTGAAAAATTAAATAAAATCCCAGAATTATAAGTATGGAGTAATTAATTAGTAGAGAAAAAAGTGTTATTAATATGGTACCTAAGTTTATGATCAAAAAGTGGAAAGTGAGTATGATGAGGAAGAGAAAGAGACAATTTAGTAGAACCCAAACAGCCTTTCTCAATCACACTCTTCACTATCTCTGGATTCATCTTTGATACAACACCTTGAATATCTGCTTCAAATCAACATGAGAGAGATATATCTAGAGAGAGAGAGAGAGAGAGAGAGAGAGAGAGAATATGTGAATACAAATTACCTCGAAAGCTTCTTCGGCGTTGAAAACGGTGGGGCTTAACACTAAGGGAAGATGATCTAACCATTGCTAATTTCTTGGGATAAATGGGAGCACGATTTCTATTTGGTTTTTTTTCATGTAAAGTTTAAATATAATGAGGGTTGGAGAATATTGAAGTGGGTGGACAGCTAATGTTTTTAGTATAGTTAATTAAAGGCACGAGGAAAATGAGAAGTGAGGCTTATTTCTACTTTCCGTCTTTAATAATACAAACTAAAAAGACCTTGGACTCCTATGCCTCACAAATCTCACATTTTTTTCTTTTCCTTTTTTTGTTGAAAGATAATATCTATTTCAATCACATAACTATTCTTTTTCCAAAATTCCAACCTTTTTATTGTTCAATATTGTGATTTTGTAATCTTGTTTCTTTTATGTCCACTTTTTTCTAGTAGAATTTATGTTTGCTTTTATTAGGACAACCATGTATATATAATTAATTAACCTTAATAGTTAATAAGTAAAATAGAAATTATGAGAGAAAAGAGTTGATTTTTGTTTGGTGCAAACTGAAAAGTCGTACTATTCTTTCCGGAGTCCAATGCCATCTCATTTTTTGTTCTTTTATAATTCAACTATCTTAATTTAGTGTAAGTCTCTTGTGAGACCGTCTCATAAAATTTTAATGCATTGCGTGAGACGGATCAATCCACAACCCAATTATCCACCACTCAAACCCAACAATTAACATGTTATTTGTGGTGATGGGGCTCTGTATCATGGAAACTATCCGTGAGACCGTTTCACATGAGTTTTTGTGCTTAATTTATAATTGGTTTATACACTTTGAATAGATTTACTTATTATAAAATTTTCTCCGTTTCAAAATAATAAATCATTTTGAATTCTAAATTTTGTTTCAAATTAAGTATTATTCTAAACTTTTATGCAATTTTATTTCCAAGTTATCTCTATAAATATTCCTTATTTACAATTTGGTTCGTTTCAAATTAATTTTCATTTTAAACTTTTATGAATTTTATTTCCAAATTATCCCTATTAATATTTCTTAGCTAAAATTTAGGGATTTAATATGATACTTTTTAAAGAATTAATTTGATTCTCTTTCTAATTTTGAATACTAATTAAATTAAAGATATATTTGTAGGGTATATTCTCTAATAAGTTAGGGGTATATTTGCATGTCCAATTTTTATGTTCCTTAATATATGATAAAAACTTCAGAACTGTGACGCCTAGGATAAAACGATGCATCCTTGACTAATTAAATAATAAAACCCTTAATTGCGTGATTTAAATTACGTGCGTTTTAGAAAAATGAAATAATGCATGATTTAATTAATCGAATGTATGATTAAAATTATTGAAAGCATAGTTGAATTAGGAGCGTATATTATTTACTAATCGAAGTTTAAGTAGTCGAAAAATCGAGAAGATGAGTCGTCTAAGGATAGCTCGTTTAGGGCCCATGGCCCAAGTCTCAAGTGATGGAATGATGAAAGATAATATACATGGGTAAGGACTTTTTCACCACACTTTGCAAAAAAATTACAAGGGGTAAAAATCTCTCTCCCCGTTTTTCTCTCTCTCGTTGGTTCTTCCTGCTGCCATCGTCGCCAGTTTGTCGTGGGTGTGGGTGTGTTGAGGCGTCGCCGTGTGTGGCCGGCGCGAGGTGCACCGGCGTGGTGTGTGTGTTTCGGTGTGTGAGTGTGTGTGTGTGTGTGTTTGGGTGTGTTATGCGTGAGTGGCGCCGCCGTGGAGGGGCGGCACCGTGTCGGGATGCGCCGGGTGGAGGTTGCGTCGGTGTTGGGGGTGTCACCGGTGATGGGTGGTCGTCGGCCTGGGCTGTGTAGGCGGCGGTGGAAGAGGGGCAGACAAGGGGAAGGGGAGAAGGGAGGCAGAGGCCTCCCTGCAATTTCGAAACTCTCGGGGACCCATGTGCAAACCTTAGAATGTTTAGGATCCTTGTTTTCTAGTCCTTCATCTTTCGAAAATTTCATTTTAGCCCTCGAACTTTCAAAAATTATGTTTTGACCCCCAAAAGTTTTCAAACTTTAGACTTTGACCCCCAAAACTTTCAAAAATTACATTTCAACCCTTGAGGTTTTGAAAATATCAAAAAAACCCCAAAACTTCTCTGATTTTATAAAAATGCCCGTGGTCAAAGTCAACCCTTTTTCCAAAATTTACAAAATTGCCCCTGCACCTTAAAACGCTCCGTTTAAGCTCGTTCTTGCTCCTATCAGACTCTTATCGACCCCTTTACATCTTATGATCAAGTTTCAAGTCTTGGTTTCGCTTTTCTTTCCTTCAACGCTTCTTTTTCGAGAGAGTTCTTTTAATAATACGTAATTATCACAACAAGAAACTAATAAACATCGTTTGCATGTGTAGGTTATCGCATTTAGGATCGATTGTAGGCCTAGAACTCACGTCACATGCGAAAAACACCACCGAACAAGGTGGGGGTAACTTCTAATCTTTAATTGCCTTTACGTTTCCGTATTTATTGTATAGTAATGATGATGATCAAATGCATGTATGTAAATCGATGATATTGAATTGCTAGTGATCGCTGTGATTTGTGAACTTTATGTGCCTTGGATTACATGTTGTGTTATATCTGTTCATGCATACGATATGTACATGTTATACGAGGACGGAAGTCCACGATCATCACGGATGGACTAATGGTCCGTAAAAAATATCACAGAGGAACTGATGGTCCGTAAAAAGCACCGACGGTACTGAAACCGTTCATAGGGTAAGAAGGGAAATACCCGCACCTATATGATGTTATGTGCAATACATTTTTATGTGTTGTGCTTATTTGGTGTGCTGATACTGGCTTGTTTGGTTAATTGTTTATATAACTCTGAAAATGGAAATTACTCCCACGAGTGTATTCCAACGCACTCACCCTCGTGTGTATTCGCACTACAGGTAATAATGAACACGAAGAAGCATAGGTGCCGTATCGGCTGTGACCCCTTTTACACTTCTTTTTTTTTCTGGATATTTCTTAAAACAATGTTTTACAACGTTTGTAAAGATAAACTATACTCCTTTTCTTTTGGATCCTGTGTTTTTTCCCCCTGCTTGATTTCAATGATTCCTTCCGGTTTGTCGCTGAGTATTTTGAAATGTAAAAATCGTAACCTTGACTGCTTCCGAATTTCCTGACTTTATATATGTATTTTAATTTTTGACTCGTTTATCGCATCTGAACTGTTTACAAGTATGTTTCCTTTCTTTCTTTTCATGCACGTCCAAAGTAAACTCTGATATTTTTAACTATGAAAATGGGGCGTGACAAGAACGACACTTATCTTGAACCGAGGGAGTATAATTAATAGCAAGCAAAATTTTAGGTCTAATTTTAAACATTTTAAGATATATTGGAAATACAATAAAACTGTAGCCAAGAGTTTTATATATTATTTTTATTCAAAGGGACTAAAGCTCAACTTTTTTCATGCTTGAAGTGTAAATTGGCACCTTTTTTTTCACTCAAATGTAAGAGTTCTCCACTTCTCCTTGATAGTCTTCGAAAATCATGATAAACCCTGATTACATGCCATCAAATTTATTTAAAATTGAGCCATTATATATATTTCAACTCCAATAGTATTGGAACTTGATCATAATTTTATTTCACATTTGGATGTTATATGCCGAATATTTCTTTGGGTAAATATGGTTGATATATTTAATCTTCACCATTTTCCTCATATTAAGTCCCGAAGTTGTTAGCGTATTTATTTGTGTAAAATCTGGAATATTGTGTAATAAACGTAAATAGTGGAAATATATCTTTGTTTTGTGATTGTATAAAAGTAGGATGATTCTTTTAGATGTTAAATCATGTTTAGAAAAAATGTTGATGTTTGTATTATTATTTTATTGTAAAATGTGGTATATATTGGTAGTAATTGTTTTATGTATCTTGTTGTATTGATAATGATTGATGTATTTATTATTTTTTTAATAATGAAATTTAAAAGTTTTAATCCCTTAATATAATAATATTTAAAATATAACTATATATAACAAAAATTTGTGGAAGGAGAGAAATATTAGTTTTCATAAACAATGACAATATAAGTAATAAAAATTTGGACAAATGTGGTAGGTGGGCATGATCTCACCTTCGGATCAACATTATATTGATGATCTGAGATAACTATCCAATCTTATCCATGTTGTGTAAAAATATTAATGTGGATCTTATAGTACCAATTATCTAATTCGTACAAATATTGAGGGAACTATATATATATATATACACACACACACGAGAACATTGCTCGTGAGTTTTTCTATGTAGTTGCCAAACTCAAAGTGGCTATAACCAAGATTTGAAGAATTAAATTTAAGCAAAATTTCCATTTTCTGAAGCATTTATTTATCATGAAATTGTCAATTAGTTTTGATTAAGTTACATTTAAGTATAAAGTTTGTAATTCTCTAGAATCTCATATTAAAATTCTTCTATTTTTAAAATACTTTTAAAAAAATTTCAATTTTTACTGATTCTATTTTTCATTAAGTTAACAATATTTTTATCAGAACATTTTTAAACTTGATAAAAAAAAATTAAAAAAAAAAACATTTGAAATATGGGATCAATGTTTGGAGCCGAAGTTCATACCATTATCATTGCACGTAGAGTGGCCCAACAATTAGCAAAGTTTTTTTCATTTTTTTTTCATCCTAGATACATTCAAAAAAAATCTCTAAAAAGAAAAAAAAGAGTCCTAATTTTATTTTCCCAGAAAAAAGTAGCCTAACTATTTTGTGGAGAGGAGCAGTCCACAAAGTCTGGTCAATTTGAGTCAACAATTCAACAGTATATCGCCGCATTATCTTTTAACTCAATTTATTTCTTCGCCTTTATAATTTTTTCCACTAGATAATTACAAACTTCATGCATTATCAATTTATCATTAATAACCAATAATGAAATTAATAATTATTGATAGTAAGAATATTAATTTAAATATAAAAAATTTCGAAATTTCAATGAAACCTTAAGTACTTTTTGATCTTATCCAAAAGAATATAGAACTTTTCGATATCACCAAAGAAAAAGATAAACTCTGTAATCTTACCCAAAAGAAAAACGATATTAAACAAATCTTTTGATCCTGACACCTCTACTTTGATTTGTTGCTCACAATAAAAACGTGCCGTGGAATGAGATGTATCCAAAGTTTAAATATGAAGTGGGTCAACAAACCAAGAAATATATTGTGTTAGGAAGGGATTGACGTGGATTTGTGGAAATCCTAAATTAAAATTTTATATTTTGTAGTAAAGGTGAATAGTAAAAATGTGTGTTTGTTTGAGAATTTTGTAAATTATGATTATATTATAGATCTTAAATTCATGTTGGAAAAAATTGGTTGATATATATAATATTTTATTATAAAAATGTGAATTTGTAAAATAATTGGTGACGGTAAGATGATTGTTTTGTTATATTTAAATAAGGAGTACATGTGTAGTTCTACTAGATTTAAATAGTGTGGTTGGTGTTTTGTATTGAAAGTTGTAAAATAGGTATTGCATAAAGTACATATATATTTATAGATATCGATGGTAATAATATGGGAGAATTATGTCTAAATTTTGTGATTCAATTTAAAAAAAAAATCGAAAACAAACATACAAAAAGTGGATAAACCAAAATCCTTATCATGGAAATCCCTTCCAAATATGACATACTAAATTACTATATTTTCTGAGTAAATGAAAAGGACATTAATTGAGTTAATGAGTTTACTGTACAGGCCAAAGAATATGGAGTAGTTGAACGGTTGTTCTGTTGGCTGATAGGAAAGTATGGAGTCTAATGGTACAAATGTAGTCACCTCATATTTACATATTTCATACATGAGTCAATGTCTTATATTAAGGTGTCATAAAGTTTTGTCTCATGAGATAAATCTTCATGATTTAGAAGATTTTGATATACATAATCCCGTTTTAATGTAACTAGTATATAGGTCCCGTGCGATGTACCGATATATAAAAATTACTATTTTGGTGTTTTGATATGAAAATGTTGAACACAAAATAGTATATTATTTGAGATTAATTTCAATATAATATGTTACCCGTGTGATGCATAAACATAAAATTTAAATATTTTGAGGTTAATCAATTTACGGAAAAATCAAGTTCTTAATAATATTTCAATTTCATTTGGTAATCCGTGTGATGCATGGTATATAAATTTTGTAATTTTTTGATGTAGATACGTTAACCATGTAAAACTAACCTTAATTATTTAGAATATCTTTTAAATATAACAAACATTTTTTTAAATATTATTTTTCAAAAAAGTTTCATCACATCGGCATATATAGTAGAATATCAAATAACGTTCATTCTCCAATTATGACATTACGTTCTCTATCAACCCCCCTCCACCACCAATGAATTTTCATATATTTATCACCATTTTGACATAGTTTAACTTTCTAATATTTTCCACTTGAAAACTTGAGTATGATGTTCATAGTCATGATATTGTCATAAATCTTGACTATTTACTGGAGGAACAAACTTATAACAAATTGATGGAAAATATTAAATAAGTGTTTCACTATATATTAGAATATATTTGTTGATTTTGTTATTAAAATTCTAATTAGAGCTATACAATTGCATAGAGCTATACAATTGCATAAATCAAAATATAAAGGGGTATCTTAAATTTTAATATTGACTTTTTTCAGTCTGTACATTTTTTTTATTAGATTCCATCAAGTATTATTATTTCTTTTAACGTTCATAGTTAGTGTACTCAATTATTTTACATTTTTCAAATATTAAGATATTTTCTAGAGAACATATTAATTGTTCAAATTTATTTGTTTAATTTATTTATGTTTGTATACATATCCCAAATTAAATTTAATGTATATTAAAATAACAAAATAGGTAACTTGTTTGTTTTGTTATAGTTCCATTTATTTGTTACATTTGAAAATATTAAATGGATTGAAAAAATTACTTAAAATATTTTTAGATAAAAATTAAATGAATAAAAAAAGTTTCTCTTATTCCAGAAATTGGCTGTGAATGACATATCCAAATTTATTTAAAACATTTTAAAATAAAAAACATGTATCATTTAAATTGTTATTTAGTGTATCAATCAAACATGTTTCAACTAATTTTATATTAATCTTGAATTTTTTTTATCTCTCATATTGAAATGTAGTTATTCAGGTAAAGTTTACCAATCTATGTATGTATAAATTTATATCATAATTATTAGTTTAATGCTATTTTAATATTGTTAAACCTGTTTTTTAATTAATTTTTTATGTATAAAAGTTGAGTTTTTTTTATCGAATTTAATTGTAATTATTATTCAATCAATATATATATATATATATCTATATATATGTGTGTAGGTGTAAAAAAATTAGAAAATTGAGAATCACAAAATGACGTCTATGTTTTTACTCAATTGGTGAGTAGTAATTAATTAAATTAACTTATATATATATATATATATATATATATATCAATCTATATACATAAAATTTAGGTGATAACTTAGTGGAGAAAAATAATGTTTAAATTTAGATATACCCACTAAATAAGGAAATGTATGATTGGTTAATATTAGATAAATAATGATAGGTGCAATTTCTATATATGGAAGATCACACAAAATATATTTTCTATATTTAATAATTATCAATTATTAATATATTACATATTTAGTAAGTGAAAATGAGCGGGAAAATTTTTACATTTCTATTTGTAGGGAGTAATTGTTATTATATATATATATATATATATATAGATGATAAAAGTGTAATAAAATAAGTGACATTTGGTTACATTAAATGTGACCCATAAAATAATTTTATCGTAAATTTTTTTCGGTATGAAGGTATATATAGACTCATCAATATGAACTTAAAAAAAAAAATCATAACAAGTAGACACATAAAAATCTACACTATTATCATTTTATATATATTATGATATATATATTTTTTTTTTACTCAAATTGAATTTGAATAGAATAGAAACCAACATTTTAATTTGGGGTTTTCATTTCATTTGAGATGGTAAGTGTTTTAGCATGTATTTTAATTAAAAAATTCAAAACTATAAATTCAATTTTAACTGAAAAATTGATAAGAAAATGATCCAACCTCAAAGTAAAACTCGGTGAACTTTGTTGTAAATCAAGAAAAAGTTCATACGGCCCGCATGGGCGTAGCTTAGCCGGTTCCTGGGTGGCAGATTGCTACAAGGACGCAGGATCGAGTCCTGGCAGCCGCAGTGTGGGAGTTTTATTCCTCAATTTGGGGGATAGCTCCTTGTGGGCACCAGACACTGGTCCTCCCACTAATGGGCCGCTGAGTCACCATGATTTACCTCCTCCACCAATCCCTGTCGGCCCGGGGGGTGGGGGCCCTTGGGGTTGTGGATTCAACATTTTGCTACAAAGAAAAAGTTCATACTTCAATTTAATTTATGTATTTTAACACTATATCCATGTAGAAAGTATAGCGGCAAACAAAGAAAAAATGTCACTTCAAAAACAAAAAAAACAAAGAAAAAAATGTTGTATAATATCATCCTCATTTTTCCCATGCGACGACCACTGACATGAAGGCCTGATTGGCCAGTTTGCCACCAACTTTAGCGACTTTGAAATGGACCACATAAATTAGCAACTCTGTTTTTTTTTTTTTTTTAAATTGAATAAATTAGCAATCTCTAATTCCACGTGATTGTATTGTTAAGGAGGTCACAATCTTTGCACGTCAAATCAGATGTCTCTCTTTTGGAGTACCTCACCACGTTTTGACAAACTATGTTATATAGATATACATAAAAGATACAGAGAGGAATAGGCTGCTCTACCACAAAATATACAGTATTGAACAAATTTATCACATTATATAAAAATGTGATAAAACCATCATAAAATATAATAAATGTACAAAAATACCATATTTTTTAATCCGTTCTAATATGAATAGTGAACTGATGGGATTTAAAATTGATTGGACCAACTAACAATCAAATCACTTTGTGGGTATTAAATGAAAATTTGCAAAATAGCTCATTAAATGGATATTTGCTCAATTACACTATTAAACTTGCAAATTACATGTTTTAGGCAAATTTTCATTTAATAGTGCAAAATACCTACCACTATTAAACGAAAATACCCCTAAATTTGCAAAGCAACACATTACACGAATATTTCCTCAATTTACACTATTAAACGAAAATTTGCAAACTACATGCTTTAGGCAAATTTTCGTTTAATAGTGCATAATGCCTACCACTATTAAACGAAAAGTGGCACTATTAAACGAAAAATTTTGCACTTATAAAACGAAAATTTCGTTTAATTCATGCACTTATTATTAAAATTCGTTTAACAATTATTTAACAATTCGTTTAACAATTCGTTTATGCACTTATTAAACGAAAAATTCATTTAATTGATGCACTTATTATTACAATTTATGCACTTATTATCACGAAAATTTATGCACTTATTATTACAATTCGTTTAACAATTATTTAAGACATGCAAGTATTTAATACATAAACTTGCAGATTTTACAACTATTGAATGAAAATTTATAGATTTTAAAACTATTAAACGAAAATTTTCAATTTTGAAACATGATTTCGTTTAATAGTGGAACATGAATTCGTTTACATTTCACATGAAGTATTAAACGAAAATTTACAAATTTGAAAGATGAATTCGTTTAATAGTGCAACATTATTCAACCTAAATAGATGTTAATACATCTAAGTTGAATAAATGACAAGTTGAATAAATAGATGTTAATACATACGCCTTGTACAACATTAAGAGTTAAAAAATATTTCAATTTCAAACATACATGACAATTTATTAATCCTTTCACACATTCGATGTCAAATAAATTGGACATTTTCTTCTGGTATGTTCTATCGAACTACATACAGAGCAATGTTTTTTCTTTCTTCGCCTGACTTGACCCTCAATTTCTAGATCGAGATCGTCATCGAGTACTTGATACTCGAAGGACAAGAGTTCGGTACATCTCGACTTATTATGATCGGGTTTGCCACAACAACTACATGCAACGGGTTTGCGTGAAGGTCCGACATGCTCACCGATCGAGG
Organism: Scutellaria minor; assembly: GCA_954870855.1. NCBI lineage: Eukaryota > Viridiplantae > Streptophyta > Magnoliopsida > Lamiales > Lamiaceae > Scutellaria > Scutellaria minor. The sequence continues at coordinate 15,576,423 of OX940731.1, read as the reverse complement.
GAATACGTCTAGATTTCGGACGACCTGTTTGTTTTGGTTTATCTGGCAGAATACATCGTTTGTTCCTCACATTGTCAGACACATCCCAATCTTGGGAATCAAGCACGGGATTAACATCACCTGCCCATATCCCCCTCAACCATTCTGTCGTGTAATATGTGCCAATGTAAGAAGTGATTGTTTCATTTGCAAAACTGCATGCAGTAAGAGGGAAATAAAACGTTAGTTTTTATATAATTGTTGTATATTTTGAATTGATAATGGTTTAGTTGGATCGATCGAGATTACCTTATTGCTGCACATGAATGTGAACATGGTATCAATTGTTTGATAAATACAACAAGAGCACTCGTATCGGGAGAGATCAACGAGAAAAATCTTACTTCCATCTATGACTTTGTCGGTATGTTTTGTCTCTCTAGTGCAGCCGTCCTCCTCTCGTAAAACCACATTTCTATAATCCGCCAAGCACACTAAAAAAAAGAACAAACTGGTAGCTTTCTGGCCCAAATAAGGCGAGCATTCCATATTTCGACAATATTTGACGTCATGAAATTGAATCGTCGAACTGGACATTTTACACGGGACCACCTACTCGTACCTGCTTTCCTTAAGGTATCAAGTGCACCTTCTATGTTCGTTTCTTCGATGGCGGTGACGTACCTATCAAAATTAAAGTTAAATCCATAAAATTTTCTAACAACCAAATATGCTCTTCTAAAATGTTTCAACATATATCAAATAGTCGAAAAAAATTACCGTTCGAATTCACGGAGCTCATAAGAATAGGCTGCTTTGTGGAATAGTTCAACGAAATGTGACCCATATTTGGCTAAATTTTATTGTAGATGAAAACAACATAGACCATGAGTGGCTTCTGGGTACACCACTTTGATAGCATTACCGATGCTAGTGTGTTGATCGGACACGAGAAGCAGTTGATCGGGGCATCCAAATGCTGCACGAACTTATTTCAAAAACCAAGTCCACGATTCATCATTTTCCACATCGCCTATCCCAATTGCTAGAGGGAAGATTTGCTCGTTTCCATCTTTCGTCACAACGACAAATCTGATCCCTTTATATTGTCCTTTCAAGTGACAACCATCCAACACTATCACCGGACGTGAATACCACTGGAATCCGTGAATAGATACACCCAAAGCAAAAAACACATATTTAAATTTCCCAGATTCATGTGTTTCCAATTTTGTATACGTACGGGGATTTAAACCTTCCAATGCTGACAAGTATAGAGGCAGCATTGCAAATGACTGTTTGAGATCTCCGTATGTCTCCCGCATCGCATGATGTTTCACTCTCATTGCGTGCCTATAACTGAGCTTCAAACCATGAATCCGGTTTATTTCTTCAATGATGGTCTTGGGAACGAGGCTCGAGTTCTTTTTTCGAACTTTGTCAACATAATACTGACCTATCAAAATAGATGGAAGTCGGCGTTGGGCAGTGGAGTTCAGCTGAATTGAGCATTCATGTGGCAAGACACTTTTGGTTATTTTTCAAAGTCCATGTTTCTCCGAGGCGTGGAGGATGAATGAGCAGTTACTTAATCTACATCTCACGAACCATCTATGTTTGTCTGAATGGTCAACACAGTATTCAACTTGATTCTCCAAATGGTAGAAACCAACAACGTTCTTCACCTCAGTTTTACTACAAAATGTGACTCTTTTGTACAGACCATGTGTAGACGACTCGTTATCATCAAAATATGCTATATGGGGCTCCTCGAAGGTTGAAATATCCGAAATAAACCAATTTCGTCTATCAATGTATGTCATAAATTTCTCAAGAGTGATTCATTGATCTACATCCAAAGCAGTTTGTTCCTCATCATCCAACTCAAGGTCATCTTCCTCATTGTCCGAACCTATACACAAGGTAGACGTAAGTTAAACAAAATAAAATTTCAAATGAAGTAACTTGATTGAGTTTTTAAAAAATGAAATAAAAATTATTACCATTTTGGTCATCATGGCTTTGTTGTAGTCCAAAGTCTTCGCCAATTGGAAGTGGCAATTCATTACGATGTGTTTCTTCATGTTGTCTACATACAGTCGGAGACCTATTCAAGTCAAACATGTCAAGTCCACTAGTCATACTAACGTAGTTTACACGACCAACTGATGATGGACAAGGTTCCCTTTGATCACTTGAGGATGTTACAACCCGTCTCGTATGATCCTCATTCCATAAACCAAATTTTGCATAAAATGATTCATCGTTTTGTAGTCCATAGGAAACATTAGGATTTTCCGAATTATTAGCAAAATAATCATTCTAATTCGTCATATCTACGACACACGTAGAAGGATGAACATTTGGAATATCATCCTGTGCATTTCTTCCTTCCGAGTACAAGTTGACTCCAACATCCATCCTTTTAAGCGAAACAAAAACGATAACCTTCTCACTTCCCATTTGGAATAATCAATCCAAATCAGAATCACTCTTTATTTTCATCTTTTTCACAAAGCCACCTGTCTCAATTAACGCATGGATCACATATTCCCAAAAGTTTATATCAACACGTACAAGTCCATGAATTGAGTCGAGTAAATCGGGATATTCTATTATTTGAAGGTGAATCCGCTCCCAAGAACCATTTTTGTACTCTAACCCTTCCCAATACCCTCCAAACCAAACCACCACGGAGATAAAACTCATTTTTTCGTGTCACTATCAGAAAACATAATATTTATGAATATTTATACAAATACGAACAATATTAACAATTTAAAACACTTATCTATTATATATAAAATGAAAATATAGATGAATGTCACTTATCTAATTTTCGTGTAAAGATCGTCAAAATTTTTAAAGCCTATCTTCGTTTAACAATAATAAGGTGAAAAACAGTGAACAATAATATTCAATTGATATTATGTGTAAAATAGTGAACAATAATAATTAAACGATTGTAAAGATTCATTTAACCAAAATCCAATTCGTGTTTCGTTTAACCTTAATACTGGCGTTACAAAATTATTTAATAATGACATTAAAAAATCAATTGTTAATGGCATTAAAAAATCATTTCATATTGGCATTAAAGATTCCCTTCTAGTTCGTTTAACAATTACAAATTGAACTTACATGGCATAAAATATTCGTGGAAAAAGGCATATAATATTCGTTTAAATGACATAATTAATGTAAATACGTTTAAAGTGTTATTTGTTTAACCTTTCTTTAAATTTGTTTAAGCCTATGAAAATGCCTATAAAGTTTCGTTTAACAGTCTATACATTTATTTCATTTAACGTGAATAATTTATTAAACAAATATAATTCCCTTTTTGTGCAGTTTAGTCCTTTATCAATTGTTAAGGTCATACCATTCACATATATAGTTCAACGAAAATTTCAAGAAATAAACATACTAAAATAATGAAAATGTTACATACATACACGAATTAAATTACTTAACAATAAGTGATATAATAATAGCATAAAATGAGAATCGGATAGCATATAATATACACATTTACACGAAAAATTGCATTGTTTCACTACACTTGGAAAATGATATACATATCTTATTCTTGAAAAATTGAATTGTTGCACCTCAAGCTCCCAGAATCTGCTTCTTAGTTTTAATGTTCAACTAAAAAAAATGAAAGAAGAATGTAAATATATAAGCCGAATGATGGTGTCTTTAAATTAAATAAAGTTATGCAGACTTCCATCCCATCTTCACTTGTAAAGGCTTAGGGCTTAGGGCTTAGGATATTACAGTGTCTGAATCACTGAATTAAGTTATAGGGTTCCATCCCATCCTACAATAAACAGCACTACTAAACACTGCAATAGTATTCCGAGGAAATTTACATTTAATGTTGCACTATTCTACGAAAATGTAATAGTGTAATAATGTTCGATAATGTTGCACTATTAAGCGAATTCATGTGCAAATTATATATATTAATATTGCACTATTAAACGAATTCATGTTTAAGATTTGACAATTTTCGTTTAATAGTGCATTTAAAATGTAATACTGTAATTTAGGTTGAATAATGTTGCACTATTAAACGAATTCATCTTTCAAATTTTAATTAAACAAAATTTTCATTTAATAAGTGTGTAAAGATTCATTTAATAGTGCCACTTTTCATTTAATAGTGGTAGGCATTTTCCACAATTAAATGAAAATTTCAATAAAGCATGTGTCGCTGATCAAGTTTTCGTTTAATGGTGTAAATTGAGCAAATATTCATTTAATGTGCAAAAGTCCATGAATTTTCATTTAATACTTCATGTGAAATGTAGACCAAATCATGTTTAAGCCTATTAAACGAAATCATATTTCAAAATTGAAATAAACGGTGAATTCGTTTAATAAGTGCATAAATTTTCGTTTAATAGTGCCACCGTTTTTTTAATAGTGGTAGGCATTTTACATACATACATGAAAATATCAATAAAACATGTTTTAGTGCTTATTTTCGTTTAATGGTGTAAATTGAGTAAATATTTCGTTTAATGTTTCTACATTTAATTTTCGTTTAATATTTGCAGAGCTCTATTTATTCAACTTAGAGTTCTTGTAGAAGACTTTAACATATGTCGCTGATCAACTGAACATATGTAAGAGTTAAAATAAGATAAACACAAGATTCAATTTTAGTCCTTTAGTCTATTACAATATCAAAATATGCATGTTCATAAATCAGTTTCGAACAATACATAATCAGCGAACCAAATCATCAATATCAACGGTATCAAAATCTTTTGAGAACCTATATAACGACAATGCAACCTGTCGCTTCATCGCAAAAATACCATCCGTTATCTCTGGTCTGGAAAAAATACAGCTTAGACAAATCTCAATTGTCTTTAATGCATAAACTCCATAGCTAGTCGGCTTGTCCTGCCGATAGCAAAGTCGTGTCGACGCAGACTGGAGAGAAAACATCACTGGGCTGTATTGATGATGGTCCAACTAGGCATAGTAATTAGTGTACTGAAACAAACGCGGTATTATTCGCCTAATGGGTAGGGTCTGTCGATACATAAGCTGTTCAACCTCCGGAGTCCACTCGTGACGTAAACTGTCGAATATTGTCAATGTCATGCGCCCGATGTAGAGCTCCGCAACCATCCAATGATTATCCAAATTCAAAATCAAAAGTACCTGTCAACAAATAAAAATAAGTTTAATTATGTAGAATATCAAAATTGATTAACACATCTCTATAAATGATGAAGAAACAGTCGTAGAATATCTTTGAACCATGTACCCTTCTGATGTCTTTCCAATGTTTGATTTTAAGCCAATTTGGTTTGTCACCGTTTATATAGGGGACAAGTCGATCCAACTTCGAAGGATCAAACCTCTCGTTATAGTCTTCGTGATAAATTGCATCTGGTGGATCATTCGCATGCTTTTTGTTCCAAATACTATTGCAAATTTCCTACATGAACAATCCGTTTAAAACCCATTTGAACAAAAATCAGTGAATTACGATTATATTTAATACAAATTCAACTTACATTAAACATGCAGTCAATAATTTAGATTTGGCCCTTCAAACGCTGATCAACTTTCACATTAAACACTCCTAGAAGGCTTTGTAGAACCAGTAGATATGCATCGAGGACCTACAACGAAAAATATCATAACAATTTCAGTACATGATTTCTTAATTTGCTTCGGTTTGTAAGGACATAACAACTGAAATTGAAGAGTATTACCTCACTCTCAAGTTGAATGTGTGGTTCTATAGCAAAATGGAAGAATGATAGGCCAACTCCATAATTGAGTCTAATGTTGCGTCTGTTTCATAAATTATATATAAGCTATGTTGAAAACGAACAACATATTACAAACATTGTAAGATAAATGAAGTAAATTGTTAAGGTCAAACTTACAGATCAGCAGTTTTCTCAAGCGACATCCACACTAAAAAGTCATAGTAACTATGATCACTTCTTCTCTGGGGCCGCATAGTTGTAAATGGACTTCTCAAATACTAAGACCGATCTCTTCTTTGAACTTGACGGATTCCTACACTTGTTTCAGGTATGGCACCACCAACTGTTCCTGAAGTCTCGCCGGTAACAAAGCAAGGATCAGAGACGCGCGTCTGTCCTGCGGATGTCTGTGGTGTATTCATCTTGAATGGTCTCCCTAAATTAGGAAAAATAGTTGATTCTGGCATCGCGAAAGTGGTCTGATAATCGGGCTGATCCGAATGCTCGAAGAGCGAAGCATGTGGAGGTGAGCGATAATGGTCCTCCTCAGGCCATGGGGACCAAGGCGCATATTCAGTACCGAAATATGTTCGGAGCTGATTTCGGATAAGCGAGGGAATCTGACGCTCCAAACGATCACCTTCATCCCTAATCTCCTACGATAACTCTTGTGTATAATGGTCAAGCCTGTCGTCGAAGTAATTCTGCATTGTATTGAACCGACTATCGATCGAGCGCTCAAAACGTCCGAGATCTCTTCGCACCCATACACGATCCAACTAATGTGTATGATAAGTGTCGTTTTCACATATTTTTACATATGTTTATGTATTCATGTGAATATGTTAGATACATTTTTATGGTGATTTCTGATATTATATTGTATAAGTTGCATTTGATGGGTTTGTGCTTAATTTCATGATTTTGATGAGAAAAGTGCAAGTTTCAAGTGTAATTGATGATCATGGAAGAAATCATAGAAAAACGAGGAAGAATAGGAGTAGAAATATGAGATCGCGTGAAAGAGTTGGTGGTGCACGATCTAGTCGTGTTATGCAGCACGATCGTGTGCAATTGTACAGAGAAGTACTCAATTGTGGGGCACGACCGTGCCCCACAGTACAGTCAACTCCTTGCAAAAGATATGACCCCTTGGCAGGGTACGGTCGACCGTGCTGTACAGCACGACCGTGTCCGGGTGAACAGGAACTCGTAGAGATTTGGTTTTTTTGGATAATCTTCACATTTTACTTCACTTGGAAGATTCCGAAAACAATATAAATACTCAACATGAAGAGATAGAGAGAGAGAGAGAGATTCATAGAGAAAAATACAATAGTCTGAGAAGCATCAAGAGGATTTGAAGAAGAATTCGAGAGATCGATAAATCGTGAGATCGTCTAATAGAGTTTTTAATCTTTTCTTCTTTTGTTAGATATTAGTAGATATGATATTTCCAATCTTGTCTGTGAGTTTGTTTACCATCATGTCTAACTAATTTTCTAGGTTTTTTAGGACTTGTTAGTAATTTGATTCGAATCTAGATGGATCTTTAATTTCAATTCAAAGTTCATGATCGTTTATCCTATTTGTGTGTTTATGAGTTGATTGCTTGTTTGGTTATTCGGCTGGTAATTGAGCATGTTTTAGTAATTAGAACAAAATTCGGGAGATGAGATTTAATTATGGAAGAATAAACACATGATACATAAAAAGACTTAAATCGGGAGATTAAGGAATTTATGTGATGAGAAATCAATCTTAGGTACTTTTGGGAGTTGTTATGTTTCAATCAGATTGAGTAGGGATACCTTTGGTGGCATACTAATCAACCGGTTAACTGACTTGGGAGAGCTGTTAATTCGACATATGTGATTGCTCATATAGGATGATTGATTAATGAACTTGAGTTGGTTAAAGTGATGTTTTAATGAGAATTAGATGAAAGCATGTCCTAGAACCTATCTTAGAGATCTGTTATTCTTGAGTGAATTTATCTGTGTAGTTACTTTTCTATTGAATTAATCTGCAATCGGTGTGATTTGATTTTCCTAGATAAAACTGAAAATTGAAATTGAGTAATTAGTTAGTGTCTAGATAGTCAGTCTCTGTGGGATCGACCTTACTCATCACTTCTACACCCTACACCGTACACTTGTGAGAGTAGCAAAAAAAAATTAATGAACAAGTTGTTGGCGCCGTTGTCGGGGATTGGAGTTTAGGATAATTAATATTCGAATTTTTTTTATTTTTAGTCTAGGATTTATTTTTATTTTTCTAATTTTTAGAGAGTATCTGATACTTGTCTTTTAGGTATTTTCAGATTGTGCATGAACACTCGCTCTAAAAAGGTGAACTTGATTGCACTAGATTCGGAGATTGAAGCAACTTGCAGACATAGTAAAACACGAAGGCAATTATTCACTCAAACTCAGATGGCTGAAGATAATCCAGTTGTGCAAGTACAAAACAATCAAGGTATCGATGGAGGAGTGAATCAAGTACCACCAGTTGGTGCTCAAAAAGCCATCAGAGACTATTTTCAACCAAAATAAAATGGAAGGGGGGTTGTGCAACCACCAATTCAAGCAAATAATTTTGAGTTGAAGCTAGCTCTGATCAATATGGTTCAGCAAAATCAGTTAGGGGTAGCCATTTAGATAATCCCAATGCGCATCTGGAAGAGTTTCTTGAAGTATGTGATACGATTAAGTTGAATGGTGTTTCTGATGATGCCATAAGACTTCGATTGTTTTCTTTCTCTTTAAGAGATAAAACAAAGCTGTGGTTCACCTCACTCCCGTCAGGCTCAATTACTACGTGGGATGGATTAAGTAGTAAGTTTCTATTTAAGTACTTTCCACCAAGTAAGACGTTGAAGTTGAAAAGTGAGATTATACAGTTCAAGCAAATTGATGGGGAGTCCTTGGGCGAAGCTTGGGAAAGATTCAGAGATTTGTTAAGATGATGTCCTCAGCATGGATTCCCTGAAGATCAACAGGTCTGTTTCTTCTATAATGGACTGTTTAGATCAACGAGATCAATGATTGATGCAGCGGCAGGAGGAGCTTTGTTGGCAAAGAGTCCGGAGGATGCTATATATATTTTGGAGGAAATGACAACAAACAACTATCAATGGTCGTCTGAAAGAATCACGTATAGGAAAATGACGGAGATTTAAAGTCAAGATCAGTTGTCCGTTTTATCCTCACAAATAGCAGCTCTCACAAATCAAGTATCTGTGCTGGCAAAGGTTCAAACTCAAAATGTAGGAAGTGTAGGGAGTCGAGGATGTGATTTCACCTAACAAGAGGAAGTAGAAGACGTCATCTATGTGAATGGGCAAAATTACAATAACCAAAACTTCCGAAATAGGGGTATGTATCAGTATAAACACGGAGGGACGAATCATGAAAATTTATCTTATGCAAATAATAGGAATGTTCTGCAACCCCCTCCGGATTTTTCTGTTACGAAGGGAGTTATCGATGAACCAAAGAAACCGGCACTAGAAGATTTAGTAGGTGCATTTGTGAATGAATCACGAGATAGATTTGCAAGGATTGAAGAAAAATTTGATGCACGGATGAAGGCCTTGGAGTTACAAGTTGGACAGATGGCCGAATACATAGGGAATCAACATAAAAATGGTCAATATCCAAGCACTACAGAAGTGAATCCAATGGAGCAGTGTTTGACAATTCAATTGAGAAGTGGAACAGAATATGAAAGGCTAAGCATGCCAGTGGCGGAGGAAGATGAAAAGGAAAGGAAGGAGGGAAAAGAAGTGGTGGAGAAAAAAGAAGATGAAATCTAACAAAAAGGGGCTGAGAAGCCAAAATCAAATTCTAAACCTTCACTTCCATTTACCATTTCTTATCTTCCTTTTCCTCAACGTTTTCAAAAGAAAAGGCTAGATGCTCAATTCGCTAAATTTCTGGAAATTTTTAAGAAAATTCACATTAACATTCCTTTTGCAGATGCTTTGGAACAAATGTCAAACTATGTTAAATTCTTGAAGGATGTAATGTCAAAGAAAGAAAAATAGCGGATTATGAAAGAGTGAATCTCACGGAGGAGTGCAGTGTCATCTTGCAACAAAAGCTGCTATAAAAGCTTAAGAACCCAAGGAGCTTCACAATTCCTTGCGTAATTGGAGGATCAAGTTTTAATAAGGCTTTATGTGACCTTGGGGCAAGTATAAATTTGATGCCGCTGTCCATCTTCAAGAAGCTTGGTCTTGGTGACGTGAAGTCTTCCACCATCTCATTGCAATTAGTGGATAGATCAATAACTTACCTCAAAGGGAATCATTGAGAATGAGCTAGTAAAAGTTGATCGATTCATCTTCCCTGTGGATTTCGTGGTTCTCGACATGAAGGAAGATCATGATGTGCCCCTGATTTTAGGACGACCATTCTTAGCCACGGGACGAACACTGATTGACGTACAAAAAGGAAAGCTTACATTGAGAGTAAATGATGAACACGTTTCATTCAACATTTACAAGGACATGAGATTCCATTATTAAAAAAAAGAATTGTAGTTTTGTTGATGTAGTGGGTGCCTGTGGAGAGGATCGAGAAATACCAATGAAGATGTACCACAGAAAGGTGAGGAAACGACAAGACGAAAGAGATATCGAAGAGGAGGAAATCAGGCACGACCGTGCTGTGGCGCATGGTCAGACCGTGCCCGGTAGAAACACAGTTCTAGACAATAGGGCACGACCGTGCTGTACAGCACGGTCAACCGTTCCCAGCCATCTAATGGAGTTTGATGTGGAGATCAAGGAAAAATTTTCTCCATGAAAGGTACATTTTCATCTCATCCGGCTGAAGATGTTAAACTTAGCGCTGCTTGAGAGACAACCCAATTAGCCATTCTTTCCAAGTTTGAGTCTTCTTTGGAATTGTCGACTTTAAGTTTAGGGGGATGGTTTGCATCACATGAGTAGTTGAATTATAGGTTTATTGCTTTAACATATTTATTGTTTTGTTTTTAGGATGATAGATGATCTTGTGATTAGGAGATATGAAGTGAATTCTTGAATTTATAAGAAACATGAATTGAGTAAAATGAACGTAGGGATATATTGCTTGATTGAAGTTGAAAGTTTGTTTTGAATTTTTGGTGAATATATTTGAGCATGCAATGAATGTGTAGTTTTGAGGAGTATGAAAATAAGCTTGTGAGATTTGAGCCTTGACTTGATATTACACCAAGTCTTATTTTCTTGATTGTGTGGTTAGCGATTGTGTTGTATATACCTTTAGAACTTGCTTTGGTATCTCCTTTGAGACTACAAGTACGTGTGAATTTTTAAAAATGATATAAGGCCATCTTTGCTCTGATTAGTTACCAAATTCGATATATTTCCTTAGTTAGCCCTATTGAGCCTTTAAGTCTTATTCTTTGATTAGCCAAATAATTGGGTAAACTACCAGTACTTTTATTTTGAGTCTACCTACCTATGATTTTGAAGCTCAACTAAGAAGTGATGGGTGAAAGAAGTATAAATATAATGGGAAGTATAAGTGGAGTTGGAGAAAGAATTTGGTGGAGGATATTAAGACAAAATGATGAAAAAGAAAAAAGAGACCAAGTGTGAAAATGATGAAAAAAAAGAAATACTTGGGTTGAAGAAGTGATTGTTGGAAGGAGAATTTTTGCATGAGTTGTGCCTATTTTTGATATGTTGTAGACATTTTGTTGAATTGTGCCTTTTCTGGAACTCAATTGGATGATTAATTTTGACATATCTCTGGAACTCATGTTTGGGGAAAAGTGGTCGTGTGAAGAGACCTCATGAAGATAGGAAAATTTATAATTTGAGTTGAAATTTGTGGAGGAGCTTCAAATATCTATCTGATTAGTCACTTTTATCCCAAATTTTTCCTATCTTGTCCAAAGAGCCTCATTGTGTCCAAATAAAGTCCTTTTTTATTCTTAATATTCACATGTACAAACGTGGTGGAAAAGTGAGACGATTTGTAAGCTTATGGTAGGTTTTACTTGATTTATCGATTTGAGCGTATACACGTCCTATTTTTAAACACTTTTGAGCATGAGTGATACATTTACCTTGTGAGGTTCATTACTCCTTGAAAGTACATGATTATGAATTGTTTGAAGTATTTATTAGAAGTTTGGATGAATTTTTGATATCAATTATGTCTATATGATCTATAGTTTGATTTACTTAAATTCATGGTTCATGTTTCTTCTAGTTACTAGCTTAGTTTTCTTTAGGAGTGTCATTTGAGTAGTTGATGTTGCTCGAGGACGAGCAACAGTTTAAGTTTGGGGGATTTGATAAATGTCATTTTTCACATATTTTTGCGTATGTTTATGTATTCATGTGAATATATTAGATACGTTTTTATGGTGATTTCTGATATTATATTGTATAAGTTGCATTAGACGGGTTTGTGCTTAATTTCATGATTTTGATGAGAAAAGTGCAAGTTTAATTCAAGTGTAATTGAAGATCAAGGAAGGAATCATAGAAAAATGAGGAAGAATAGGAGTAGAAATACGAGATCGCGTGAAAGAGTTGGTGGCGCACGATCTGGTCGTGCCATGCAGCACGACTGTGCGCCATTGTACAGAGAAGTGCTCAATGGTGGGGCACGACCGTGCCCCACAACACGGTCAACTCCGTGCAAAAGACAGTGACCCCTTGGTAGGGCACAGTCGACCGTGCTGTACAGCACGACCGTGTCCGGGTGAACAGGAACTCGTAGAGATTTGGTTTTCTTGGATAATCTTCACCTTTTACTTCACTTGGAAATATATTTGTGTGGTTACTTTTCTATTGAATTAATCTGCAATTGGTGTGATTTGATTTTCCTAAATAAAACTGAAAATTGAAATTGAGTAATTAGTTAGTGCCTAGATAGTCTGTTTCTATGGGATCGACCTTGCTCATCATTTCTACACCCTACATCGTACACTTGTAAGAGTAGCTAAAAGAAATTAGTAAACAGTGTACAAGAATTGTAAATTCATATATATAAGTAAGCATGATTTATTTTGATATCATCAAATTTATAATATATTTATAAGTAAAATAATATTAACTACTTCCCAAATACATTAAAAAAATGCAAATTAAAAAACAAATTCGTGTAAAAATTAACTGTAATTTTTTGTTTAACGGTAATTTTTCGTTTCAAGGGCTGCACAATTATTCATTTAACTATTGATAACATGAGTTAATCCAGATTTTCATTTAAGACAAGCAACAGATGTTCGTTTACGTATACAAGCATGAAGAAAACCAGATTTTCCTTTAACTATAGAAAACAAACCAAATTTTTCGTTTAACTATAGAAATCCATATTTTCGTTTAATTATACAAGCACCAGATTTTCGTTTAACTATACAAACCCAACCCAATTTTCATTTAACTATACAACCCAACTACGACAAATTTCGTTTAACTATACAAACCAATTTCGTTTAACTATACAAACACAAACCCAATTATACAAACCCAATTAACATATATTTATTTAAATGGCAATTCATAAATACAATTATACAAACCCAATTTATTAAATCCAAAATAAACATACATTAAACGAATTTATCAATATTATACCCCAAATTTCGAACCTAATATTAACTTTATACGAATTTATCAATATCAACATTATACAAATACAAATTTTCATTTAAATCAAACTCAATTACATGAAGATGAAGATTTATCAATATACAAAACATGCTAAACGAAACACCCCCAAATTTATCAATATTACACCCCAAATTTCGAAATAAAATGCATACATAACCCAAATTTCGACAAAATGAAACATGCTTCAACGAAATTCATGGATTTAGGAAATTAACCTGGTTCTCCATGGACTGTTCTTCTTTTTAGTCGAAAATCTGTCCGATTCCACGAAAATTTCCCCAATTTCTTCGTCTGCCAAATTCCACGAAAACAGGCTACCCCAATTTTCTCCTTGTTTCCATGAATTTTAACCCCCCCTCTAAATAAATTGTGGCTTGCAGTTCGAAAAGAAAAAGAAGAGTATTGGTAATTGTTGTGTTTAAACGAAAAAATGGAAGAAGATGAGAACTTAAACGGCGGCTATGTGTTGTAATTCTAGGGTTCAAAGAAAAGCCAAGGAGTGGCCAAAATACACTATTAAACGAAATTGGCAGATTCCAATTAAACGAAATACACTATTAAATGAAAAATAAGTTTTCATTTAAACGAAAACCATTAAGCCTTTAAACGAAATCCCCAAATTTGTTTAATAAGTCAAATTCGTTTAACATTTTTTAACTTAAATTCATTTAACATTTTTTTTAATAAGTCAAATTCGTTTATCATTCGTTTAATAAGTCAAATTCATTTCACATTTTTCATTTAAAAAATTTGTTTAACATTTTTTTAAGTTGAACTGAAATTCGTTTAATAAGTTAAACGTTTAACAAATATTTTTTAACAATTCTTTTTACCAAATTAGTTTAACAATTCATTTAAAAAATAGTGTAAATTTTCGTTTAATGCATATAATAATGTCCGTTAAAAATACAAAATTCATGTAACAATTGAAAAGTAAAAACATTACAAATTGTTACAGACATTAAACGAAAATTGCTTAATTTGCACTACTTTTTGTAACACTGCATACTATTAAATGAATTTCTGAACTTAAATGAATAATGTAACAACATTAAACGAATCCAAGATCAACTTATGATAATATTTTCGTTTAATAGTACTAGCCATTTAAATCTGAATTCATGCAAGTATTTTTTTAATCTTATTTAATTAATGAGATTTGATTGTTAGTTAACCCAAATAGTATTCCAATCCCATCAGCTCAAGAGCCGCCAAAAATTGTGGTAGTTTTGTCACATTTTTATATAATATGGTAAATTTATTCAATGTTATATATTTTGTGGTACAGTAGCTGGGCTCTCAAGATACAAATATCAAGTTTCTAATTATATATATATAATTAAAGGTTAGTTTAAAAATAAAACTCGATATCATTTCCCTATTAAAATGTACTTAAAGTAGCCACATCAATTGTTTTTAAAGTGTTATTAATATATTAAATAAATACCACAAAAAAGTTAAAAATAAAAAAGAAATAACAAAGGTTGTTGTGATGGGCCCCACCTGATTAGTATTTGCAACTCGCGCTCCTAGCGCGTGGTACGCATGCACCGATTTGATAAGGTTTTGTTTTTCACGCGTGGCTTCTACAACTGTGTCTTTCACAAACATTCTCTTTCAATAAAACGTTTATGTAAACACGCTGCTGATAAATAAAATATAAAATATATTATTAAAATAATAATTTGTCAGCTAATAACACACCTAAAACAATTATTGTGGCAGCCCTTAAGAGAGCTTTGCTTTTAGGTTATTTAAAGAGATAATTTGGATTTTGGACTTTTATTTCAACAATTATACCCTTTTCTTTTTTGTTCCTTTATGTACTGAATTTTTTTACTTTAAGTTTGATTCATCAAGGAATCTTGAGACATTCTTACTTGAGTTGCTTCCTAATTGAATGACAAGACTTTTTTTTTTTTTGGTTTTGTTTTTGTTGATTCTTTAGATTACAAGTTTTGCAACTATGAATTGTAGGTGCTTGTGGGTGCACAGATTAGCGTGGAAGAATTTGAGATAATGAAGTGTCTGATCATTCCACTTGGCCTGAGTACCTCATTTCTCAACTCTGAGTGGAGGCTAATGTAGCATAGATGAAATGATCTGAATAAAAAAAAATATTAATCAATTCAAACTAATTTTATTTAAATACTTTCTATATTCTAAAATTATAATTCTTTCATTCGGTCCTCTCGATTAGCAACACAAGGAAATCAAAGATCTTCTTGGTGGTAAACTTTTTAATTCATTTACTCGATCCTCCTGATTGGTTGAATATTTACATTTTAGTATCTTTTCCCCAAAATTTCCTATGATGTTTAGTAAAAATTTTCTAACCATTATTCAGAGGTAAGCTTAGGTTCGTAGCATGGGCGGATCCAGAATTTAATAATGGAGTAGGCTGAAAAGTACGCGTTTTGACACATTAAAATTTATACATAACAAAATCTTTAAATGTTCATTTAAGTTGTGCCCTACAAGAAATACGTTAGAAGGCTTAAACTTAAGTTTCTGCAAGATTATAACCATATGAAAATAAAATTTTAATAACTAATTACAAATTCAAAGTAATATGTCAAATTTAATTCTTTGCACCTTAAATTAAATGAAGTGGTACAGGTAGTTGTATGTTGATTTAATAACTAATTAATTAACTAAAAGTTTTTTTTAATTGAATTCAAAGGTCAAACCAAATCTTAATATAATTGAAAATACTAGTTGAATAACTAACTAAATTACTAATGAATTCAAATGATATAACAAATAAAAATATATTATCCATACATATTTCAAGACACAAATATATGGTAGTCATAAGACATTATTCATAGATATTTCATAAAAATATTAAATGAATTAAAAAAAAAGACATTACTTTTAATAATGTCATGGAAGATTTCAACAAACTCACATCTGAAATTTGAAGAAAATTGATATTTGTCATTAATGAAGATTATCCAATATTTATATTTCATGTTTGGAAAAAGAAAAAAATAAAAAGAAAAACTGAACATATTTTATAAGAGTTTTAAATTTTGGGGTTGATTTTACTTTTTAGTGGGTTAATGTTATTTTAGGATTGGGCTCACATAAAATGTAACTTTGGACTAATATACATATAAAAGAAAATATTTTGGGTTTGCACTGGGCTGGAGCCCAATGATGCCCATTAAAAGATCCGCCCATGGTTTGTAGTTTTCTTCTTCTTTATTGTATGGGTGTATTATATAAAAAAAACATGACCTTAAGGTCATATTTTAATTGCAACATGAACTTTGAACATTAACATCATAAACGTTCAATTTATAATTTGTAACAATTCGAGATATAATTGAGTTTTTTGGACTCCAATTGCCGACGTGGAGCCCAAAATTTTCCCTTAAGCCCAATCATCAATCAAGTCACCATCTCATGTGGAATTAAAGAAAAAAAAAACAAATGGAAACAGAAAATGAAAATGAAAAAGAAAAAAAAAAAGAAATTAAACGTCTTCCCTAATGGTTGCCTTCCTCTTCCCCCGCCCCTCTCCTCTCTCGTCTTAATTCTCAGCACCTCCTTCTATGGTTCTTCCCCCTCCACTCTCACTCTCACTGCTGAATTTTTCAAATCCCTTATTATCGTCTACCCTTCCGTACTCAACATCGGCGTTGAGGAGGTTAGCAGAGGAACCGGCAAGTTCGGACATGATAGGCTTGGGCTTTTGCAGTCCTGACTACCACCTTGGCGTTGTGGATGAGATCAGATTTTGTGGGTTTCTGATGGGCATTGGGATTGTTGGGATTATTTGATGTGGAATTGCGCTCGTCAGTTTTGATAGTGGAATCAAAGATGAAATAAACAATCCTTCAAATCTGTTGGTGGAATCATCAAAGGATTCCTTGAAGGCCAACCAAAAATTAAAATTCGTTTTATTTTGGAAGTCGACGCTGGAGAGAGAGAGGGAGGGGAAAAAGACGGTGGCGGGAAATGGGACAGTCGGGGAAGATGATTTTTTTTTTTTGGTTTTCTTTTCATTTTACATTTTTTTAAAATTTCACGTGGGATGATGACTGGATAGATAATTATATTTCAATTTTACATTTCGGGCTCCACATCATCAATTGGAGTCCCAATTGGAACACGAAAAACCCAATCATGTCTGGAATTGTTACATGTTATAAATTGAGTGTTTATGATTTTAACGTTCAAAGTTTATGTTGCAATTGAAATATGACCCAAAGTTCATGTTTTTTTTATGTAATTAACCCTTATTGTATTTTAATTGTTGAAATGGTGTAATTTTTATTTTTTTAATTTTAAAGGATAAAATGGTAATGTTTATAGGATAAACTATACCCACCCCACTTCTATTAAGATACATAAAACTTTTATTATAATTTTATAATGCGTAATATCATAAAAAATTCTAAGTACTTTTTATTTATTTTATTAAAATAATCAAAATATTGGAATTTAACTTATACCAATCTGTAAATTTGTAATCACTCAAATGATTGTTGGGAGTTAGGATGCACACTTGAAAAGCCCATTTGAGACATTGTTGAAAAAGAAACTTCCAACAATATTAATAGCCTAACAGCAAAAGCCCCAAGGAAGTTTAGTGAAAAACACATTGGGCCTAAATTATACGGCCCATTGACAAGAAAATGTTGATGGTTCCTAAACCTACCCGTGTTTTTTTGTTGTAATCAAGACATATGATTTAGATATAGAGTATAGTTTTCTATGGAGAATTTCATGATAGGTTGACTAAGAGTTTTTTTAATATTTCTTTTTTTTAAGGAAAGGAAATATAACATGATACCGAAAAAGAAAAACTGAATATTAGACCTAGTCATAATAAAAACAGCAATTTTTAACTGTTTCTCATGAACGACTCTTTTAAAGAAACTATAACTCTAAATCCCACACCTTTTCCCAACATATATTTTTCAATTTCCACATTAATATTAATCACTTATAAATTATAATAGAGGGTATAGATTTTCATGAGGAAGCCCAAAAGTAAATTCCTACCGGCTCGATTCAAAATGAATAAATATCAAATAAATGTGGAAATTGTGTAGTCTATCAATCCAAATAAAGTGGTATTGAAACAATACGTAGTGAAAACGAAGGCTCTCAAGTTTACGAGTTTGGTAGCTCAAATGATATATTATCTTTTTAAAGGTGTAGATTGTGATGATTAAAATTCAAACTTGTATCACACGAGTTTTCTAATATTTAAAAAAACGAAGAATTATGAGACTTGATCAATCCAGAATTAGGAAAGAGGAAGATTGAATGTCATTTAATGCAAGGTTTGGTGGTCTTTACATATTAATAATAAAGGGAAAATGCCCCTAAATACACTAAAAGTTTTAATAATATACAATAATTATACATTTTGTTATAATATATACCAAAACTATTCATTTTGGTGATTGAGTCATTGAATTGACATGTCAACATTATTGATTTGATGGGTGGCCTGTAAAAGTTGCTGAAAATGATTGCATGAGAATTTTCGTGTAAACCCAAAAATTGAGAATTTTCGTGTAAGCCTTAAATTTGGGAATTTTCGTGTAAGCCCAAAAATTGGAAATTTTCGTGTAAGCCTTAAATTTGAAAATTTTCGTGAAGCCTAAATATTGAGAATTATTGTGTAAGCACTAAATCTGAGAATTCTCGTGTAAGCCTTAAATTTGGGAATTCTCATAAGCCAAAAAATTGAAAATTTTCGTGTAAGCCTAAAAATTGGGAATTTTCATGTAAGCCCTAAATCTGAAAATTTTCAAGCCCTAAATCTGGGAAGTCTAGTGTAAGCTCTAAATCTGAAAATTTTCGTATAAGTCTTAAATTTGGTAAATTTCATGTAAGCCAAAAAATTGGGAATTTTCGTGTAAGTCCAAAAATTGAAAATTTTCGTATATCCTCACTACACCTAATTTTCGTGTAAGTGAGTGAGCCATTAATGTCAATGTCAAATCACGTACAAATTGGGGGTGGGTTTATTAGCAAAATATATAGTTTTGGCTATTTTTATAAGAATTTATGTAGAAAAAGATATAATTATATTTTTTTGTGTAGAAATGGATCTTTCTATATTTATTTGTGTAGTTTGGGTTGCTCCCCTCAATAATAATGACTCATTCGTACCGTAGGGGAATTCCCTTTTCCCTTTTTTTTTTTTTTAATGTGTCCTGCATATGAATATTTTTATGAGTCAGTCTCCTGTGCAACTGGTGCATGAATCTTAAATCCATGCACTCGAGTCAGGTCAAATCTGATACGGATCCGAGCATTTTCCTTTTTTTTTTTTTTATCTTGACTTTTATGTTATATTAGTTATACCTTTATATTATATTAGTCATACATTTATGTTATATTAGTCATACCCTTATGTCCGGATTTCATACCCTTAGTACAATACTTTAACTTAAAAAAAAAAAAAATTCGCTGGTCTTCATACTATGATAGTTATACCTTTATGTTATATTAGTCATACATTTATATACAAATATCATACCTTTATGTAATACTTTAACTCTAAACCTTAATTTCGGCACAATAAACCCTAATTTCAGCACAAGTTGTAGATATTTACATTTATGTCTTACTCATACATTTATGTGATATTATTTATACATTTATATCAACATCAATATACATTTATGTAATATATATAAAGGTACAACTAACATAATTAAAATATATGACTAACATAACTAAAGGTATGACTAATATAACTAAAATGTATGAAAGATATTAATAGTTGTTTGAAAATATGTTAAGGTACATATAAAAATCTAAAATGTATGACTAACAAAACATAAAGGTATGCTTAACACTATATAAAAGTATGTCTAATACTACATAAATGTATAATATCTGTGATCGCATTTGGGTGAATTTGTGCGCGACCTTTATATCAACATAGTCATACATTTATATAATATATAAAGGTACAACTAACATAATTAAAAAGTATATTTAACATAACTAAAAAGTATGACTGTTATAACTAAAAGGAATGAAAGGTTAATATGTTTGTCTAAAAAAAATGCTAAGGTACAGCTAGTCTTACAAAATGTATAACTAACATAACTAAAATGGATGATTAACACTACTAAAAGGTATAGTTAACATAACATAAATGTCTACCACCTGGGAGTATGTTTGAGCGGATTTTATCTGCGACCTAAAGACACGTACGGACACGTACGGGCGTGTGGCGAATCGGATCGATTTGAGTACACGAATTTAAGATCTATACACCTGGTGTATAAAAGTTTTTGTCTATTTCTAATATCACGAAATTGAAAGCCAAAAATAGGATAGAGGACCTCATCTAATTAAACCTATAAATTTAGCTACTACTTTGTCCTAAAGGCTAGCCATACGATATGATTGAACAATCAGATTCATTTACGTGCAAATATATTTATCCTCTATTTTAATTTAGAGTTATATTAATCATTTAAGAGTTGAAAGACAACAAATTTTTAATTCGAAACTTTAAAGATAAAAAATTATCAATTTGGAACCTGAAAAATGAAATTATCACATAAAGACTCACAAACTTAAGATTTTTGTTTGGTACTATGTGATTTCTAATTATTTAAAAAAAAAATTAAATAATGAACTTCACAAATATATAAAAAAGAATAGAAAAATAAATAATTACATATAGCAATAATAACACTAAATTTTCATATGTCAAATAAGACCTTATTTTTGTTGGTTTTTTAAATGATATTTCATCTTTCACGATTCAAATCAATAATTTTTATCTTTTAAATTTCGGATTGATAATTTACTATCTTTCAGACACTAAATTGATAAAAGTCCTTTAATTTAAATTCCTCTATACATTAGGTAAAATGAAAATATGTTATTTTATACGTAATACATAAAATAATATAAAATATAAATATAGTATTATCTAGAATAAAAGATTGTCTGTGATGACTCAACAGTCCTGCCCTTTAAAAAACACCATCAGTTTCCAATATTCCACTTTTGTGTACTTCAAAAGTGACCAAAAATAAATAACAATTTGTGATGATCATAAAAAAAAAAAAAGAAAAACCGAGGTCCCACTCCCCACAACGTAATTAAGTAAAAAACAAAAAGTAAAATTTAATGAGCATTGATAGTAGTTCACAAATCTCTGTAGCGCCCATGTTAAAGAAGAATAAAATAGTAATAGTAAAAGGGTGGTGCTTAAGTATGATTAAAGTGTTGATAATTAATTAAGATTAGTAAAAGAGGGTAATGATGATTAATAGGAATATTATGTACGTGGGGTGAGAGGAAACGGGGTTTCGGGCGGGGCCCACGAGAAGAGCCCCCATGAACCCAGCTTTGCACGCGTTGTCAGTTATTGGGCCCACAAATAAGCCCACCAATCTGGGCCCACGCACGTCCATGCAGGCGTGGAATTTAATGGCCCCCTGCATTGTCGGGTTGTACGCCGTTATTTATTTATTTACCTTATTCTTCCGCATGACTCTTGTTTACCTTTACGAGGTAACCTATCTTTAAATAACAATAATAATAATAATAATAATAATAATAATAATAATAATAAAAGAAAAAAATAACCCACCCTACACTTTTTTTTTTTTAAATTCACATTGTAATACAAATGAGAGTGTAATTCCAAACAAGAAGGTTTGTTTTTAATATAGTTTGGATTTGAATTGTTTAACCAAGAATACATTCATGATTTATGAGTTTACTTGAATTTTATTCAGAATTTTAATTATTTATCAATTTACTAAAATAATAATATGTTTTCTGAAAAATTAATGATGTTTATTAAGTTTTATGGTTTTACTACTTAACGACATATAACTTTAACTAGCTAGATGTTTCTACATCTATCATGAGTAAACTGTAAACATTATAGATGAAAACATCATATTATATTTATATTTTAAACTAGTTCAGCTACAAACGCATACTATGAAGTTTGAAATTGATTTGTCTATATTAACATATATGTTCCAATAAAAGACAAGCTATTAATATTGAACTTAACAAAATATAGGTCAATAGATTCTTGATTTGTTTATATTCCCAAATATAACAATCAGCTATTCCATTAGAATTAAAATACTAATATGTAAATGAAAGCTACCAAATTATCGGTTTATTATATATATTTATCAGTACTTATCAGCTATAACTTTTTATTTGTTTGTAAATGATCATAGAAAAATAAATTAGTATCACTTAAACTTCTTTTTTTTGAAGTTGAGAGAGTTGGTTGAAAAATCTTTTATTATTATAAGTTAATAATAATTTTGAAAAAAAAAATTGATTCTAATTTTGTATCCAAGACATTTTAGTACAGCTAAATGGAAGATTTATAAAAAGATATTGGAGGACTAAAGACCAAGTTGTTACTTACCCTTAAAAACAAAAATGAATTTTAATAAATTGTAGAAAGGAGTATATATAGTTGCATGGTGCCTTTAAATCAATTTGCTTTTGGTTGGAGAAGAAATGATTAAAATCATTTGACTTTGGAAAATTAAGTTGAAATCTATTACTTTTGCTTTACATTATGAGCACTGCATGAGACTTGGATCTTGGGTTTTAGTTGAGTCATATATATATATATATATATATATATATATATATATATATATATATATATATATATATATATATATATATATATATATATATATATATGCATGACTCCAAAGAATGATGATGATGGTAATGATATTCATTTGATCGGATCAGTAAAAATTAATTGAAACCAACATTTTATTTATGATAATATATATCTCAAAAGTAGAATAAATATATATCGTGTGTTGTGTTGTTGTATAAATATTCCAAATGACCCATGGGATTTAATGTATTGATGGTAGGGCTGAATAAATCCCAATGGTTGACAAAAGAAGAATAAACACACAATGATGGTGCAAACACGTAATCATAGCAATGTAACCTAAAATAAGAAATTGGGAATTGACACCACATACATAAATTTTGTACATCTTTACTCTTTTAAATTCATACTAAATAGGAAAAGTTTGGATGCATTAAAAAATAAATACAAATACATTATAAACATATATAATTAATTTATGTAATTGTATATTAGGAGAATGAAGTAACAATTCATAAATTTTGAAGAAACACGAACAAACTAATTAATTCCCCTCCTCACTCAAAGCTGAGATATATGACATTAGAAAATATATTAAAATTTATTATCTCTTATCAAGAATTCTTGGCCTTTTCACTATATATACATATATCCCAACGTTTAACAATCTTATCATCAAAACATTTCAAAAAATTAACAAATATATATCATTTGCCCAATTTTCTTTTTAACTTTAGACGTGTGACAGACGGAAAATCAAAGTGTGTGGACTTTTTGGTCCAACTCCGCAAACTTCCACTTTTTCCCACAATTTTAATGCATAGATCGAATTTGATTATAAACTAATAAAAATAGTATAATTAAATATGGAACTTTTTAATATTAAAATAAAAAAAATCTTAAATTTATTTATCTTATTGTACAAAAAACTAAATTAGAATGCGAAAAATATGTAAAAAAAAAAATTACAATCAGAATCATAATAGTTATTTGATAAATATAAGTACATACAAATTACATGTAAAATATTTTTTGTAAATAGGAAATTTTTTTGAAATAAAAATTAAGAATTATTGAAATAAACATAAAAACCATATTTAAAAATTTTAAAAATTATTCATACATCTAAAGAATAGTAAAACCCAAAACTTATTTAAAAAATTTAAACCTCAATTTTTTAAATTTAAATATAATATAAAATGTATAGTTAACAAAGTAAATTTTTGTAATTTAACTAATATACTTGAAAATAGCCAAATAAAATAAAATAAAAAATTTAATAAAAAAATTAAAAACTATTTGACAGGTTATTATAAAGCTACTGAAACCTCAGAAAATTGGAATATATTTAGCAATTAAGTCATATATATTTGTCATTTCTTAGTCCAGTCACTTTTTCTTGTCAATTTGTAATGTTAGTATTTGTAAAACATCATTTTCAGTAATTCTAAATATGGACCAATCCAGAATTCAAGTTTTACTCCACACCCCACCTTTCTGGGGCAATTATGCTCTCAAGCATGCATGAATCTGGTGTCTTTCTATGTATCTACATTATCTTTGTGCATGAGAAAATAAGTGAATTTTAAAGAGAGAGACAAAAAGGCAAATAGAGAGGATTTGCTAAGTCAATTTTAATTGAGGCAATTATGAATTTAACTACTAATGTTTTTAATTTGCAGCTCCGAGATTAACACTAGAGACATGTCAGTAATTTAAATCTAAAAACATTCAAATCTTTTAAAAGAGAAAAATAATCGATTAATCTATTCAAGTAAAATTACAAATTCTTTATGCCAAATTTGTTTGAAATAATAATTAAAATATATAGAGTTATATATACCTGTATTCCAAAGTCCAAACAGAACAAATGCTGAGGAAATGAAAAACAAATAAATATTAAAGTAAAAGAAATAATTAAAAAGGTAATTTTTAATAAAATATTTAGAATAGGGAATAAGGGTTGTGGTAATGATGGGGAGTGGGGTATTGCATCTGCAGACGAAGTGAAAAGGGTATCGAGAAAAATGGAATATTTGGGGGTTTGTGACATGCAACCAATTTGCCTATATTAATTTTCTTAATTCTCTTCTTTATTTTATTTGAAAATTGCATGCTTTACCACTTGTATTTTTTCAGTTTTTTATCATTTACTTTTACATCTATATTTTACATATTAAATTTGTAATTTTATTTTTATTTGTTTCTACTCAATGTACTTTATTTCAAGTCTGTTACAAGTATTCGAAATTAATCTACATGTGATGTGTGAACAATGAAAAGTATTTATATTTTTCTTGTTTTTTGTCCAAGTAAAAGCAAAAATAAAAGGTAAATGTTGAAAGGGCAAAGAATTAAAAGTGTAGAAGGTAACGCGTAAAACATAAGCTACAGGAGTAAAAGTCAGAAACATGAAAGTAAATAGCAAAAGTATTTAAAAAAAAATAAAACTATATAATAAAGAGTTAAAAAATATGAAAGTACAGGGGATGAAAAATGTATTTTTTTCCTCTTTTATATACTGAAATACAGTAGATTTAATATATAAAATTTATCCTATCTCTATATTCGAAATGCATGTCTCATTTCAGTTTTAGTGATTCAAGCGTGCCTGCTATTTCTGCAGTCAATAAACAGAGTCCTATATATTTTGCCTTCACAATTTTATCAAGTCATCAACAACTTCTGAGTTATCGTTATATATATATATACATAGATATAGATACTATTTACTAGTTATTTGAAACAAAAAAAAAATTACATCTTCAAAGATATTATTTTTTTAGTTAAATTTAGACATTTTTAAATGTACATCTACATTGGTATGTACCGTTAAATTTAGGTTGTATATAATGTCCTCTATCAATAAAATCAAGTCATTTTATTTACATCAATTTTTATCATTCAAATTTAGGACGTATCATCTTATCTCATACCAAGATTAAAATTTGACAATTCAATTTCATTAGTTTATACCATCCAAACTCAAGTCATATCATTTTGAATCGTGATCTACACATAATGCAACTTTATTTGATATAGCATCTCAAATTAAGACCTTCAGTCTACGATCAAACTCAGTGTAGTGAAGTGAGTTTTGTGCTCAATATAATTTGTATTTTTTCAAATAAATTATAGGATAGTTGAGGGCTAATATAATATCATAATTAATGTGCATTATTTTGTAAATAATTTAAAACCTTACAAAATAAATTGTTTGCTAGTAAAAATAAAATATTGACTTCTCAAAAAGGGGGAAAATACTTATTTTCAAGATTTTAATACATATTGTTGCTTTAGTTATTAAACGAAAAATTGACACTCATCTTAAAGCTCTAGGATTTATAAGATCTTCCAAATGTGCCTAACTAAACATTATTTGAAATTACTATAATTATCAAATAAAAAATATCTATCTTGATTCTTAAAAAAAAAAAAAAAAAAAAGCCCATAAAAGTGATGAAAAGTGAACTTAATTTGCTAATGCTCTCCCAGAAATTCTTTTCTCCTTTTCTCAATTCATCCTTGGCATAACCAAATACATTCACATTCCTCAATACATCAAAACTTATCTCCAAATTTTATTTTATTTTTCTTACCAAAAACTCCCATAACATATCCTAACACACATGCATTCACATTTCCCAAAAAAATAAAAAGACAAAATAGGTACTCCCTCGTACCACAAAAATAGACCTATTTGTATTTTAACATAAATTAAGAAAATATTTGAAATTTCAATTGTATCCTTGTCTTTTATTAATTATAGCATTGAATGAAAGTTGTTTTTGTTTCAAAAAGTACATAAGGAGTTGAAATGTGGTGATTTAATATACATTTAATTAAGGGCATATATGAAATTATAAATTAAAAACCATACTAATATAGTAACAAGTCTATCTTTGTGAGACAGACGAAAATAGTATACAAGTTTATCGAAGAGAGTATTAATTATGATCATAGAGGTGGTTGAGTGGGGGCCAAAAGACATGAATGGGAGATGTCTATTTTTGCATTGTGTTGAAAAAAGAAAAATAGTAGATTGCTTGGACGTGAGGGCTATTCTTGTTCACAAGCCAACATGCAATGCAAAAGCACAACCTCAAAAAGAGGAGTAGACTTATGCTAAAGTTGCTTCTCTTTTCTTTCTCTTTTTTCTTTTTAATTGTGAATTGGAATCAATTCTTTTGGATGCACTATATATGTAGAAACCCATGACAATCAACTTTCCAACAACGATAGAAAAAGTTTCTCCATCTGTGTATGTATACTATATTTGGTTAACATTTTCAGAGTTTTTAGGATAATTTTTTTTGGGAGAATATATCTAATGAAATGTATTAAAAAAATGAATCGGTGTTACGTGAGACGGTCTCAGATGAGATCTTATATAAGATGTAGTTTATATGAATCAATAAAGCGGTTCAACCCATTCAATATGGTCAATATCGATCTCATATAAGACTATAAAAAGATCCGTCTCATGTGAGTTTTGCGTTAAAAAAATTTGGGAGTTCTTTCTATCCGATGCAAAGCATCTCCTACATAGTTACACACAATTAATTTTGAAAAGGGTTATAAATTTATTTAATTTGTAATTTTAATCAAGTTTTTATAAGATAAATTTAATATTTTTTGTGATTTTAACCAACAGACAGTTTTCGAGTATGATTGCGTTGACACTGAAGTGAAATTGTTGTAGAGAAATTATTATCAGAAAGATTGGAGTTCAAAAAAAGAGGAGATCGTCGAAATGAAAGAATACATCTTTGAGCGCAATCATATCCAAAAACTACGGTTGGTTAACATTGCAAAAATATATGAAAATTCATGTTATGTTTACTAATATTAAAAAACATGGTTAAAAGTTACAAATTAAATAAAGTTAGTAACTTTTCCGAGATCCTTTATATATCTATAATTCCATATTTTTCAGTATTTGCAATCAGTACTATTAGCTAGCTGGTGGCTGCAACTATATAATTTTTTTAATTAGCTATCGGAAGTGGAATGGAGGGAATAAAGATTATAAATTATAAAATTTATATTTATTTTTTACTTAGTTAGAGGAAATGGAAGGAGAGAATCAAGATTAGAAATTATAAAACTTGGTTGATTCAAATTCAAATTGTGGTCATCACAATCTACGTTTTTTAAATGGGTCAGATACCATTTCGTGAAACTACATGATTCGTGTACGGTGGTGCAACTATATATATGTTTACTTATGTTTTTCACTACAAATTCCTACTCTACTATTACCTCATATATGTAATCAGAAAAGAAGTTGTGACTATAATTTCTTGTAGGGAAAATACAAAATGACGTGGAGAAATGTTAACAATTAATTAGTATAGCTTTTAGGAGATAGGGACGGATATAGTCTTTTCTCATATTATAAAATAAAGTAAGTTGATGGGTACAATTTATATAGTTAGGGACAAATTTTTATAGTAGTATCAAACTTTTATTAAATAATGCGAAATAAAGTTTTATAATTTTTTAAATTTATTTTATTGGGTTTTTCATTATTTATCTTTTATCATTTATTTTTTAGTCATCTATATGTTTAGAAAGATCCCATTTTTGATCAACATACCCATTACATAGATAAATGTTCTTTTATTTTTGGGTGAATTACAATTACCACCATCGAAATTTGGTCAAATTACTAAATAAATACCAATGTTAGTTAAAATTACAAACAAACCTTTATGGAAAAAACCAAAAAAATCACACAACATTTAGATCGGTTTTTGTATATGTTGAAAATTTGAATCGTTGAAAGGATCAACTTGTAAAAAAAACCAAAAATACATACAAGACTTGTTTATCTATTGTAGCAGATAAGTCGATAAAATTATGAGTTTTTGTAAATATGGAAGATTATAAAATAAAATGTCAACAATAAAAGATGAAAAGTTCAATAAGACAAACTTATTTTAGAGGAAAAAATAAATCTCTTAATTAATGATGTAAATAAAAATAAAAGAAAATTGTTCTTACAAAAAAGATATTTTTAATCCCTGGAGGAGAAATGGAGAATATATATATATATATATATATATATATATATATATAAACAGTAGTCTCTGCGTGTTCGTGGGAGACACAAACACAAAAACAAACAGAATTAGGCACAAAGTGATTGGTCTTAAGACTCTTTAACTTAGAATTTTGAGTTTTGCTGTTTCCAAAATGCGCTGATAATTCACATGCCACAACCATTCATTAGTGCGCATGCACCATGCAGCTTCTTTTATTTTCTTCGCCAAAATAAGTTAATTAATTACTTAGTTTATTCCACTTAATTTTGATTTTTCTTAATTAAATTTTAAGTTTTTATTCTTTTATTTTCATTTTAATTGAACTCCAATATTTATCTGTGAAATTTGAGACATTCCACCTTTTGTTTTGATCCTTCTAATCCCTTTATTGTGTGACCACTTTGCATGACATATATGATAATTCAATTATTGTAATATAAACAAAGTATAAGACTCAATTAATGCAAAAGAAGGTGTATGAACTTTAATTATTCAAATATATATACACACATTAATTTCCTGAATATTTTTTCTTCTTCTTATAATTAGAATAAAGAGATCCAACCCCCCCCCCCCCTTTCTATTATAAGGACAAAGCATTTTATTTATCAATTACTAATTTCATCCATCAGGCCAAACAGTTCCTTAGTGATGTTATATATATTTCTACTACTATTTTAATTTATAAGAAATAGCGCTAGTTCATCAACTAATTGATAAGTTTCATCTGTCACTTGATCATTCAACTAAAATCAGTAAAACTATATTCTTCCTTTTCTTTTATTGTGTTCATTTAAGATCATTGACCGTATGTTAATTTGAATTTGCAAGTATAACCTTTTTTTTTATATATAAATAAATTAAGTTCAATCCTAATGATAATTAAATTGGGATAGTAGCCAAGAATTTATAAATCCTCTATTTCTACGAAACAAAGAGAATCCCCAACTATTTAGTGAGGACTGATTACTTTGCTAGAATGTGTCTTGAGACTTACATTTGTTGTTACTCCCCATTTTCATATTTAAAATATCAGAGTTTTTCTTATGGATGTGCGGAAAGAGAAAGAAAGAAAACATACATATTAAAAGGTGCTAATACGATAATCGAGTCAAGTTTTAACACACATATATAAAGTCAGGAAATTCAAAGCAATCAAAGTTACGATTTTTACATTACAAAACACTCGGCGACAAGCCGGAAGGAATCATTGAAATCAAGCAGCGGAAAAATACAGGATCCAAAAGAAAAGAAGTATAATTTATCTTTACAAATGTTGTAAAAACATTGTTCAAAGAAATATCCAGAAAAAAAAACGAAGTGAAAAATGGTCACAGCCGATACGGCACCACTCTCTCTACGCTTCTCCGTATTCATTGTTACCTGTAGCTTGAATACACGCGGGGATGAGTGCGTTGGAATACACTCGTGGGAGTAATTTCCATTTTCAGAGTTAGATAAACAATTAACTAAACAAGCAAGTATTAGCACACCAAGTAAACACAACACATAAAAATACATTGCACATAATATCATATAGGTGCGGGTATTTCCCATCTTACCCTATGAACGGTTTCAGTACCGTCGGTACTTTTTACGGACCACCAGTCCTTCCGTGATGATCGAGGACTTTCGTCCTCGTATAACATAATCATATCGTATACATGAACATATAATACACAACACGTAACCCAAAGCACATAGAGTTCAACAAATCATAGCGATCACTAGCAATTCAATCACATCGGTTCACATACATGCATTTGATCATCATCATTATACAATAAATACGGAAAAGTAAAAGCGATTAAAGATTAGAAGTTACCCCCACCTTGTTCGGTGGTGTTTTCCGCGTGTGACGTCAATTCTAAGCCTACGATCGATCCTAAATGCAATAGCCTACACATGCAAACGATGTTTATTAGTTTTTTGTTGTGATAATTACATATTATTAAAAGAACTCTCTCAGAGAAGAAGCGTTGAAGGAAAGAAAAGCAAAACCGAGACTTGAAACTTGATCATAAGATATAAAGGGGTCGATAAAGGTCCGATAGAAGTAAGAACGAGCTTAATTGGATGAGAAACAAGCTTAAACAGAGCGTTTTAAGGTGCAGGGGCATTTTCGTAAATTCGGAAAAAATGGTTGACTTTGACCATGAGCATTTTTGTAAAATCAGAGAAGTGTTGGGGGTCGTTTTGATTTTACAAAACCTCAGAGGTCGAAATGTAATTTTTAAAAAGTTTGGGGGTCAAAACATAATTTTTGAAAGTTCGAGGACTAAAATGAAATTTCCGAAAGATAGAGGACTAGAAAGCAAGGATCCTAAATATTTTAGGGTTTGCACATGGGCCCCTGGGAGTTTTGAAATTATAGGGAGGCCCCTGCCTCCCTCCTTCCCAAGGACAAAAATATCGGTATCGGTAGAAATATCGGTACCTTAATTTTACGGAAATATCGAAATATCGATGAAAATATCGAAATATCGACGGAAATATCGAAAATATCGAAATATCGGTACTTGAATTTTAAGGATATATCGGGGAAATTTCCGGATATTTTTGTCCATGCTCCTTCCCTTCCCCCGTCTGTCCCCCCTTCCACCGCCACCTACACAGCCCGGACCGGCGACACACCCAACACCGACGCTATCTCCACCCGGTGCCTCTCAACACGACGGCGCCAACTCACGCACAACACACCCAAACACACACAAACCCACTCACCGAAACACACAAACACACACGACTCCGGCACGGCGGCGCCACCTAGCGCCACCCCCGACACCACACACACACACCACACTGCAACCGCGGCGATGGAGAGAGAGAGAAGGAGAGAGAGTCCGGCGAGGGAAGAGAGAGAAACGGGAGAGAGAAGGAAGAGAGAGAAAGGGAGAGGAGAGAGAAAGAGGGGAAGCCGGAATTTTGACCGGCCGTTGCCGGTGGAAGAGGCGGCCGATCAGAATTCCGAGCCCAGATTCGTGATGGGCTCGACGAGAGCTTCGATTTGGGTGTAAAATTGAGCGAAAACGGATGAGAGGAGAAGAGAGGAGGAGAGAGAAAAAAGTCGCGACTTTGCCGGCTGATCTACGGCGGAGACAGCGTTGGACGGACGATCCAAGCCTGGATTTGGAATGGGCTCGGCGCAGGCTTTGATTTGATGTAAGATTCGGCCGGAGGGGAGAGGGAGGAGGTGGCTCCGGCACGGTGGTGGCCGACCGGGGCAGAGAGGAGAGAGAGAGAGAGATATTTTTACCCATCGTAATTTTTTTGCAAAGTGTGGTGAAAATGTCCTTACCCATGTGTATTATCGTTCATCCTTCCTTCACTTGAGATTTGGGCAATGGACCCTATTTGGGCCCTAAATGGGCAGCCCTTAGACGATTCATCTTCTCGATTTTTCGACTACGTAAACTTCGATTAGTATATAACATATGCTCCTAATTCAATTATGCTTTTTGATAATTTTAATCATACATTCGATTAATTAAATCATGCATTATTTCGTTTTTCTGAAACGTACGTAATTTAAATCACACAATTAAGGGTTTTATTATTTAATTAGCCAATTATACATCGTTTTATCCTAGACGTCACATTTGTACAGGGAACAAAATGGTAATCTAATCAAATTGATCACAAATAAATGTTGAAGGATAACATATATATATATATATATATATATATATATATATGACCTCCACGGTGAAAAATTGTAAGTTATTGAATATCCTACGTGATTGAAAGTACACTGTAAGTTACTGAATCTTCTATGCACGTGGATCGGTGGATGAAATTACAGCCGGTTTGATGTAGTTTCTACTCCTACATCGGGATGTAAATCACAAGGAAATCCACCTTCAAACAGATTCCAATTACTTTGATTAGTGTTTAAGAGATTTATTTTACTTTATTTTAAAATTCTATGCAGAAAAGCGTTCTACCATTACGTTTCGAGAGAATTGTGGTTCTTTCAATGAGAGTGTGAGCTTAGTTGATAAGTGAAGGGAGTTATCCAATAACTCCCACACCGATCTAATTTTCACTTTAATCCCCATACTTATAATGTATATATGAAATATGATCAACTCATATGATATGAACGACTCATTAACCTAATCCAATTATTTATTCCAATATATGTGATGTAATTTTATTTTACTTTTAAAAAAAAATCTATATATATATATATAATAACAATTACCCCCTACAAATAAAAATGAAAAAAAAATTCCGCTCATTTTCACTTACTAAATATGTAATATATTAATAATTAATAATTGATAATTATTAAATATAGAAAATATATTTTGTGTGATCTTCTACATATAGAAATTGCACCTATCATTAATTATCTCATATTAACCAATCACACATTTTCCTTATTTAGTTGCAGTATATCTAAATTTAAGCATTATTTTTCTCTACTAATTTATCACCTAATATATATATGAGTTAATTTAATTAATTACTACGCACCAATTGAGTAAAAAAATAAACGTCATTTTGTGATTCTCAATGTTCTAATTTTTTTACACCTACACATATATATATATATATATATATATATATTGATTGAGTAATAATTACAATTAAATTCAATAAAAAAAACTCCACTTTTATAGATAAAAAAGTAACTAAAAAAATATGGTTAACAATATTAAAATAGCAATAAATTGATGATTATGATATAATTTATAATATATAAATTGGTAAACTTTGACTGCATAACTACATTTCAATATGAGATATCAAAAAATTCAAGATTAATATAAAATTAGTTGAAACATGTTTGATTGATACACTAAATAATAAATTAAATGATACATGTTTTTTATTTTTTATTTAATTTTTATCAAAAAATATTTTAAATAATTTTTAATCTATTCAATATTTTTAAATATTACAAATAAATGAAAGTATAACAGAACAAGCAACTTACCTATTTTGTTATTTTAATACATTAATTTTAATTTGTGATGTGTATATAAGCATAAATAAATTAAACAAATAAATTTGAACAATTAATATGTTCTCCAAAAAATATCTTAATATTTGAAAAATGTAAAATAATTTAGTACAGTTATGAACATAAATTTTTATTTATTTTATGGAATCTAAATAGAAAACTAACTATGAACTTTAAAAGAAATAATAATACTTAATGGAATCTAAAACAAAAATATATACAAACTGAAAAAAGTCATTATTAAAATTTAAGATACACTTTTATATTTTGATTTATGCAATTGTATAGCTCTAATTAGACTTTTAATAAAAAAAAATCAACAAATATATTCTAATAGGGTAAATTACATTTTTCAACCTGTACTATGTACGTTTTTTAATTTTGCATCTTAAACTATTTTTTTCTCCGATCACATCATATACTATACGTTTTTTTTTACTATTGCAACCTTCGGTCAATATTTTCTGGCAAGAAAGCGCCCACGTGATTTTCATATTATAATTGAGGGTTATTTTCATCATTTGGACTTCTAAGACATCAGTAAATTTGATTCATCAACTATTTTCAATGGTAAAGAAATCTGATTTTTTGTTTAAACCTCACTGTTAATCTTCATTTGCTCAAACAATTTGCAAAAAAATGTGGAAAAAATTAGGGCAAAATTCATTTTTGGAGGGGGAATTAATTAATGACTTAGAAAATAACGAAAATAGCCCTCAATTAGCTCATAAAAATCACGTGGATATTTTTTCGCCGGAAAATATTGGTCGGAGGTTGCAAAAGTAAACAAAACGTGTAGTATAGGTTGTGATAGGAGAAAAAAAATAATTTAGGATGCAAAATTAAAAAACGTGCATAGTATTGATTGGAAAATGAAATTAATACATTCTAATATATAGTGAAACACTTATTTAATATTCTCCATCAATATGTTATAAGTTTGTTACTTCAGTAAATCGTCAAGATTTATGATAATATTATAACTATGAGCATCATACTCAAGTTTTCAAGTGAGAATATTAGAAAGTTAAATCATGTCGAAATAGTGACAAATATATGAAAATTCTTTGGTGGGGGTGGGGGTTGATAGAGGATGTAATTGGAGAATGAATATTATTTGGCATTTTACTACATATGGTGATATGATTAAACTTTTTTGAAAAAGAATATTTAAAAAAAGGTTTGTTATATCTAAAAGATATTCTAAATAATCAAGGTTTGTTGTACATAGTCAACATATCTATATCAAAAATTACAACACTTGAAATTTATATATCATGCATCACACGGGTTACGAAATGAAATTAAAATATTATTAAGAACTAGATTTTTTCGTAAATTGACATTTTCACGTTAAACTCAAAATATTTAAATTTTATGGTTATACTTCACACGGGTATCATATTATATTGAAATTAATCTCAAATAATATATTATTTTGTGTTCAACATTTTCATATCAAAACACCAAAATAATAATTTTTATATACCCGTGCATCGCACAGGACCTATATACTAGTATAAGATTGTAAAGCCATGATGAATAATAGTACATTCATAACAATAAATAGAAAGTATTTTGTTGGGATCGCACTACGATTACCTTTCTTTAATGTATAAATTAACATATTGGAGGGATGATGATGATGATGGTACTTATGATACCATCATGACGACACATTAAGCATTAGCACTTTTTATCTTCAGTTTCTCAACTATGTAAAAAAGTGGGAACCACACTTTCTCCTCCTATATATTGACATGCATATTTGAGAAAAAAGAAAAGAAGAAAAGCATCATAAAATAATTACTCTCTCTCCTCCTTTTATAGTTCGATCCCCCATTGAATGAAATTGAATTGAGTGCATACATACAAATTGATGATGATATATGGGGATCGTGGATATGTATGTATGAAAGCAAATTAAGCATATATCCCATGCATTATGATCACGTATATCCACCCCGTACGTGCTCTTGAGTTTGCTTCTTCATATGGACGATATATGTGGATGATCATGATGATCATGATGATGTTGTAGGGTTTCCATTGGTTTTATGAATCATCTTTACTTTATCGACCATTATTACTTTAATTCATCTGTCCCGTTCGATGCAAGGGTAAAACTTTACTATGTTTAATGTGAATCGGACGTTAATGTTAGGTGTTAATAGGACGTTTCAATTGGACCGACATCGCATTTAAATGTTGAAATTATATATTCTTGTAATCCTTGTTTTCGTTTGGTCCTACAATCGTGGCCCTATCATTTTCTTCATCACTAACTTAATTGATTACTATAGAGGTTCATTATTATTTTCTCATTTATTTTCCAATTTCAATTCAATCATATGTAAATTTATTTATTGGAGTTAATTTTGTGGACATAGACACCTGTAAAACTAATGTGATGCTTCAAATCGAAGATTTTGATTGTACGAATAATGAATGATCAATCTAAAATGTATTTATTATAATGTTTTTTTATGATGTGAAATATTACTATTTTGCCTGCATTTTAATATCACATAAATGATTCATTCATGAAGTATATTTCCTTAATTAGTATGTACATAGCTTGAAAAATTATTTGCAAATGCTGGATTCGATCCATTATACCATGGAGGAATCCAACATTTTGAAATTCAGATCTCTTGACAACGTATTTCATCACTTTCATACGTATCCTCAATTAATCTTATATTTCTTGTATTGGGAATTCACAACTCTTTTGCTATCTTACGTACACTATATTACATGCTATGTATATAATAAATTGAGTACTAATTAGTTATGATTTTTTTTTTCAAGAAAATTTTATATTTTTTATATATAGAGCATATAAAAATAGATAATTTATAGAATAATATAGAGGGATCGTGTAGGGATTGTCGGGATAGGGGTTGGGACTCAAACCCAATCCATCCCCACCCCTTGAAATAATGAGGTGGGGATATCCTGTCGGATTGGGGTTGGAGTCTATTCAAATTTGGAATGTCTTATATAAGTTTTTGTTCGTTTGATGAGAGTTGACTTAGTACATGACAGTACACATTTTTTGTGCCTTTCAGTATGCTAAATAATATTTCATTTTTCATTTTTGAATTACCTCCACTTACCATGTATAGTACATAACATCATCAACACACATTGCATACATAGTTATTTCACAAGATTAAGACATTATTGTTAATATAGTCAAAACATTAAAATTTAGCAATATTTCCTTATATATTTTCCTAGCTCACTAAATATTGTCCTTAAATAGTTAATGTGAAATAATACCAAGATGGATAAATTAAGCGCACATATGAAAATAAAAGATAAATACATAATTAATAGGATTAATTTCAATTTTGGTCCTGAATGTAAGACTTTTTCCATTTTTTTACAACCAAGTATACGATTTCATTTTTGATCCTGTATTTTCAACTTTTTTCAATTTCGATCAAATATTTCAATTTTGATCCTGTATGTTTCGATTTTTTCCAATTTCAATCCAATTTTGGTTGGAATTTCCAAAATCGCCGACGTCACGTGAGATTTCTCGATGGTCATCTGATTAAAATTGGATTGAAATTGAAAAAAAATTGAAGCATACAAGATCAAAATTGGAAAACTTAACCGAAATTGGAAAAAATTGAAACATATAGTATCAAAATTGGAAAAAATTGAAACATATGGGACCAAAATTGGAAAACGTACTTAATTGTCTTACATACATGATCAAAAATGAAATTAACCCTAATCAATGTAATGAATGATCTATCTTTAATCGCGGAACTAAAATAATATATTTTAAAGGAATGATGAAAATAAAATATAAAATAAAAGATCATTAATAGCTAGAGGTTGGAACTACATTAATTTGTGCTTCATATCTTTTCGATTGTATGGGAAATCTTAAGAAGAAAATTATGGTGGTAGAAACATATCTCCATCATCAAAGTGACATAACTTAGATGCTTTTATTCTAAGCCTAAGTCATTCCATGCACTCTTATCTCACCAAATTAAGGTCATGCCTACTTTCCAATTAATGCTTCTTTATTACATGGAACTTCATCATATCCAATGTTGCCTCTTTTTCACAAGAATAAAATTTACTTTTTCTTCGTTAGAAATAGAAAAAACATTATGTCAAAGCTGTACAGGGTACACCACCATAATTATTTAACCATTTATGAATAATGTAATTTGCAATAATTCCCTGTATCACACGATTTTATCATCAAGATCTTGACCTTTAATAAAAATAAATAAAAAATTGTAAATAAATTTAATAAAATAATATTAGCAGGTCTTGTATGAGACCGTCTAACGAATTCCATTTTCTGAGAAGGGTGTCAACTTGATCAATGTCCAGTTAACGTCGGTCAACATGAATCTAAAGTCAACTCATATGATAATTAAGTAATACTTTTATATGTACGTATCATGTAATATTTTTGAAAAATATTGCATGGTTTACACAAAAAAATTTGAGAATAAAATTATTACTCGTCAAATTATAATTTCTTAAATTAATCATTAATTTGAAACAATGAAATAAAAACATAACTCATAAAAGTATTATGATTTAATCAAACAAAAGTATTACATAATATTACATATCAACTTACAAATTTTCAAAAGTACACACATGATGACAATTTTTGTATTATTTGTGCAATTTAATTTTTCAAATAGATCATGAATTTAGAATATTGTAATCAAAGGTATTCATGATACACATAAAAGTATTACAATATTACTTGTCAAATTATAATTTCTTAGAAGTATTACCATATATATATATATATATATATATATATATTATAGATTGATCTGGTGTTGACCATGTTTACCCACCTTAACAAGATCAAATCGACTTGTCACGGATGAGATTTGTAAGATGATCTTATATAAGAATTTCCCCTAGGGGCTTTTAAAATCTATTAGCGACATTTTTTCCCGAGTAATGAATTACAATATATATGTATATATATACTATATATTAGGGTAAATTGTGGTTAAAATTACCAACTGTATACTTAAGTTGTGATTTTAACTAAATTTATGATGTCAATACAATATGACCTTAGATACCTCATGCAAGTCTAACCAACAGGTATAATTCGGTTTTGAAGGACTGTTGACGTGTTCAAGCA
Source organism: Scutellaria minor (assembly GCA_954870855.1). NCBI lineage: Eukaryota > Viridiplantae > Streptophyta > Magnoliopsida > Lamiales > Lamiaceae > Scutellaria > Scutellaria minor. The sequence continues at coordinate 15,537,286 of OX940731.1, read as the reverse complement.
GCTCTACACATCATCTGTCCGCATGCAATTACAAGAAATAAAAACTCACGCTAGCTTTAGGTTTAAAAAAAAAAAAATACCACAACCCTTATTCGAGCATCTACAGGTACCTAATCAGCATGTTGTTATCCCATGTTGAGGTCAAGTTAGCATGATGATTTCAGCATCCTGAAAGACAAGGGTTAAAAAGGAGAACATATTGAGAGGTGATCAGCATGTCGTGATATGGTCGAATGTGGCACTGGTTATGGAATTAAAATAATACCCTTATCACCATAAGCAATTGTTTTTGACGTAACAATAAACATTTGAGGTCCTTTTAAAATAAGAAATAAACATGTTTTTCAAAAATAGATTTTCTTTTTTAAATATTCAATATTTTGTAGTTATGAAATTATCTCTATACTCTGCATTAAGTTCATTATCTAGAGTTTATTGTGGTACACAAGTTAGTTATAACGGTATTATATATTGTTGAACAAAAATTAGTTTTGAACATTTAAAACATAACTCTTTTTTTATTAAAATAAAATGTTCTTCAACTCAAGACACGTTTATGTAACGGTTATGTGTAGACATATTTTGTTGAACACATTATTCTAAAAGAATTGGAACCATAGTGAGATATGGAAAACATGTAATTGTGGAGGAATTTACTAGCTAGTAGCTAGACTTATTATAAGTTAATTATTATTAGATTAATGAGGTAATGTAATAAAATATGAAATTGTGTTTGGGGGGACAAAAGAGAGTAGAGTCAACTGTAGAGAAAGTTGGAGGGGGGCACATGCCTGGGCCTGGGCCTGGCCTGTAATACCCAATTAATGTTTTTATTTAATTTAATTAATAAGAAAGACTCAAGACCACGTCCCTCTGTTCTACTTCTGAGCTTTTCAGCAAACACAATCATGCATGTCAATTCCCTGTTTCTTTTCTTTTTTATTCTCAATCCCTTTTTTTATTATTATTACATCTAATCTTATTATTCTCTCATTATATCCTAATCTACTTCTACCTTCTATCATTATATTATACCCACCTATATTTATATAGCCAACTTATTTGGAACTATTTTTTTCTATTTTGTCTCAGCTCATTGTTTCATGTGCTTGTCTTGCAATAAATGCAACATATATCTTAATATATCTCATTAATTAATCAATTTACATATAATTTATATAGAGATTTATACCATCAGTGTATTAAAAATAAATTCAGATGCCATAGTCTAAGAAATTCAATGCATATAAGATAAAAATACATTGTCATGGCACTTGTGGAGGCTAAATATTTTCGAGGAGTTTAAGAAAGTAATAAAAAATGAGGCCCATCAATTAATTTTAAAAAAAAATGTAATTAAAACTTACAATAATTTATGGGGCCCTAAGGAAGTTTTCTAATTCCATTTTTTTTTTTTGGAAATTCCCATATCTGCAGTGCTTTTTATGAAATTTTAATTTCAAGATTTTAGATTCCTTAACACAATTTTAATCATATGTTAAAAAATTAGTAGCTTCTCAATTTATTTATTTTTTAAAATATGCTTCCTATAATCTAAACTAATTTATTTATGATATATACACACACTCTCATGTACCTATATATACAAATATATATATATAGGTAATTATTATTGGCTATTAGGCCAAAAAAAAAAACAAAACAAAAAAAACAAAGAGGAAGTTCTAACGCACTAAACAGAAATTATAAGTTTGAAGATGGTGAGACACATTTCAAATACATTTGGAGCTTTTCTTTCCATAATTTGGAAAAGTTGAGTTCTTACTTCTTAGTGACCTGCCATTTCTTGTATTTTCAATCTTTCATTTTTGGAAAAAAAAAATTTAAAATAAATATATTTGTACACATGCACAGAATACTTATCCTGATTAGTTTGAAATGGAAAGAAGTATGTTTATGTTTATACGTGGTTCCTATATGATCTATCTCTGTTTTCAATTCCCTCAAGTGGTTGAATAGGAATAGAATACATAGCTTGAATAGAATACATAACTACATATGTGTGTGTGTATATGTGTTCTATCTTTCATTTCTTATTACCTTGGAATGCTTAGAACATTTTAATCAATTACAATTTTTCTTTTCTTTTTTTGTTTTATGGAAGAACTAGAGAACATTTCAAAAGGATCGTGCAGTAATAGCTTGCAGGGTAACCTACAGAATTAGTGCAATCATATATCCTGCTTTTCCATGTTCCATTTATATAATATTATCAAAATTACGTAGTTTTAACAATTTATTTAAATTATTAATTAAATCTGCTATCGATATTATATAATTTTGACAGTGGTTTATAAATGACATACAAAACTGTGAAACATCATACATGTGATCTCATTTGCCACGTAATCACCACTAATAGTTGCAGATTTTTTACTTAATTAGATTCATGTGGAAATAAAAAGTAAAAGGTTGGATGTCTAAATATTGAAGTTGTAGCTAATAATCAAGTACTGAGTGGGCTTGCTAGCTGTTATGCGTACATAATTTTGATAGAGTCATTGATCATGATAACAAGCTTAGAACTATATCTCTTGACTAACTCACCAACCACATATGATAAAGCGAAAATCATATCTAAAAAATGCAGATTCATAATGTCAAATTGGTTGTTGTTGTGTTATCATTGATTGATTTATTATTATTATTATTATTATTATTATTATTATTATTATTATTACTACTACTACTACGTTGATACTAGTATTATCATTATATTTACATATATCCAAAAAAAATTGGAACTTTCTTTATGATAAATAATTCATTCAAGGTTATTGGAGAAAAATAATCTTTTTGTTTTGTTTTTTTACATGTACGTCTAACTTAAGTTTCATTCTTATATCAGTTGTTCTTTTACGTACATCTTCGCTCTTACCATATATACCAGGATTAATATCAGTTCATTACCATAAATTCAAGTTGTTCCATCTTTATATATTGGAATCAACGTAACATAATCGTTCCACCTATATTAACTGACTATATACGATTAAAAAAAAAACAACAAGATTAGTCACCCATCCTATACGTCCCCTATTTAAAATGGTAATTAATTGTTGCGATTTTTTTTCCCTTATAATACGAGAGTTTCCGAACTTAATTTCATGGTGACTAAAATTTATGATAAGGAAACAATGGATAGAGATAATTACATAAAAAGAAAAAAGCTATTATAGTAAACCGGAGTTTGGTTGGAGTGAGAAATAGGGGCATGGGTGAGAAACGAAAGTGGTTTAGTTGTCCATGCATCCAACCTGAATCCGAGGAAGCGTGGAATTTAGTACAATTCTCATTAATTATGTCCATTCTACTAAATAGTAATAACCACCGTGCCATTCATCTCTCTCTCTCTCTCTCTCTCTCTCTCTCTCAGTCAAAATCACCAATTATTTTACAAAATAAAAATTGTTTCAAAGAAGAATTAATTTTATTCTTCCAATTTTTTGTTCTTCTCTTATTTATTGTATTAAGTCTTTGATTTTTTCTTTTTTTTTGAATGAAGTGGATGATGAAAGGTGCCTTAAATTTAATTAAATGTACTTAAGCAATATACTTAAAATATACTTAGGTAGATTTTTTTTGTTTCTTATAATAATATTTAAAATTCAATTTTGATCATTTGAAAGGTGCCTGAATAAAATTCAATCTACAGACTACAAATTGTCTCATCGATCTAAAATAAAATTTGTTAGGATTAACTTCCAATCACCAATTAAATAAAATTACAAAATAAATCAACAATATAAAATATACCATTTTAGCGTTGATTTAAAATTAAGTCCATATAGAATTGGGACGAATTTAAAGGGATATTTAAGTCGAATCAACTTGTAGTAAAACCTTACACTTTTCTATAATATTGTAATTTAATGTTAATTATTCCCTTCTAAAAGTGGATTCATCCATGTTTTGAAATGTAAAACCTTTTAAAAAGTAGTTTTATGGAAGTGAAGTGATGAGCAGGTTATAATTAATGAAGACAAATTAATTAGTTGCAGCCATAATGCTTTTTAGCATTTCCAGATGAAAGCAAAAAGAGAGAATTGATGGATCAAAATTCTATTTTTTTTCTAAGTATCCAATGCCCTTAACGAAGCTAAAAAGGGCCTTTTTGTGATATCTGAAAAAGAGAGTTACTTGTATTGTAATTTTTGATTCTTGGAACATGCCCTAAAGTTGTTAGCTGTGGAAAACTCCATTTTAAAACAAGTTAGAACATGTATATTCTATCTTATTAATAAAGTCAAGAAGCAAATATATTTAATAAAAATGAATAAATATATCACTGTTGGCCCTCTAATATCTATACACACATATATACATACACAAATGTAATATTCTCATGACATTATATCCATATTTAATTACATATAACTGACATACCACCATCTATCTACCACCCCTGCTACAACTATTTCATCACCCCCCCCACCCCCACCCCCACCCACCCCACAAGCTTCCAAACAAAGAGAATTAATGGAAAGTGAGATTTGTAAGTTTTATTCTCTAGCCATTGTCCACTGATTTTCCCTTTTCTTTTTAATTTTTTCTTTAATTTCCCCAGCGTATATATATAAATAAAACTCCAAAAATAATTAATACCACTCACTACATACTTATCTGGTCAATGGGTATCTGTATCATTCTTGATTCCATAGTACCATGTTCAACAAGCTGCTGAAACCCATTCATGGCGATTGATTCAACCACACCTGGGGTTTCTGGGTTTCTGGGCTCTTCGAGATGACCATGTTTTCCCCTGAGAACCGGCAGCTTTGCGGCGGCGACTATGGCGGCGGCGGCTACGGCGGCGAGGGTTTCGGTGTTATGAGCCACTTGCAGGGTAATTACGTCTTTTCTAGTCCCTTAGGATCCGATCTCGACATGGCTGAAAACGAATTACTGAGAACTGATACTGATACTTTCAACGATGGTGAAGAATCAAGCTCCAAAAATGAGACAAACGACCAAGGCTGGTTACAGCTCAGCATCGGCGGCAACAATAATATTAACCAAGTGAAGCAACATGATCCCAAGAACAACGGGTCGGGCCCGGTCGAGCTCGAGCTTATGCCCAGCAGTAGCAACAACAGTAGTAGTCATTCGCAAATGAGGCCCGAATTCCGGGCCCCGAGGCCCGTGACTAATTTTAGTCCATCGTTTTTCTTGCAACATCCTGGGAGTAGTAGCTCGTCTTTTCATCCTCATCATCAGGAGATTAACTGGGCATTTAGGCCTGTCCCGATTAGCATCTCTAATTCATCTTCCTTGTCTTCGTCTTCGTTTCCATCTCCGTCTTCTTTAATGGCCGCTTCGTATTTTCCGAGGCCGTTCCAACTCTACACCGGAGTTGACGTGGCGGCTGCGGCGGCGCAGGGCGGAGGTGTCGATTTCAGAGTCGTTCAGCCTCCCAGGCGGCCACATTCCGGCGTGTGGTTTATGCTGCAAGCATCGCAAAATCAGTGAGTGTTTATGTATATTAACTTAATTGTAAATCAATATATCATGTGTATGGAAATTGATTATAAAGGGTAATCATCAAAATTTGTTCTTGATTACTGCTTTTTTAAATTTTTTTTCCTTTTTAAGTTTAATATGTGATGACGTCATCATGTGTAATGGTCTGGTTTTCATTTTTTTCCATTGCAGGGAAAAGGAGCCATTTTTGCCGCAGATATCAAAGAGCTACTTGAGAATCAAGTATTTGATTACTTTCTTTCTTCTTCTATTTATTCATTTAAGGAAAAAAAAAAAAAAAGGATTTTTTTTCTTGATTTATTTTTCGTTATCCTAAACTCAAACTAGATAAAGATTATTTTTTTCCTTTTTTTTGGGTTTTAGGGATGGGAAGATGACAATTCGACTGGTTATAAAGTATCTGGTGAACAAGCTAAGCTTGGAAAACGAATCAGAGGTATGTAATTAATTTAAATATTCATCACTATATATGACATATATATCATCTGCTTCTTCTTTAATTATGATATTCCAGTTCATTATAAATTATTTTCTAATTAGAAATGCTTGATGAGTTATTATTAGCAAAGCTTGCTTCGTGCATTTGAAACACACCAAAAAAGACAAATAATCAATTAATAAATGAGTCCCATTTTTGGAGAAATGGTTGGTGAGAGAAACATGATGATGGGAACATGAGAACTATAAGGGGGTTTTAAATTTTGTTCTAAACATGAATGAAACTTGAGATAACATCATAAGTAGGTATGATGTATATTTCTAGCTAGGTAACCATTTTAAGGCTCTTTTGTTTCTATTATAGCTATAATCTCTTGATTTTCATTGCCTAATCTAGGTTGGTCAATCGCTAATATTCCTTTTTAACTGCGCAATTTACAGTTAGTTGTGTTGGAAGCAAAGGATTAAGGTTTAGGGTTGAAGTGACGAAACGTAGAAGAAAACTACTTGTTACCTTATTTGCTTCTCTAATCCATTTTGTTTTCAAGAAAGTGACGTCTCAGTTATCCCTCCCTTAATTCAGTTCCAATTCTAATGCACAAAACTATATTATGAGTACTGTTAGTACAAATTTTTACTACATATTATACTCAACTTATTATCAAGTAAAAATTAATAAAGAAGCTTATATGTGCGTGTCATGTATTAAAGAGTAATGAGTTCATATATATATGCCTAGCATAGAACTTGTCGTAAAGGGAAACACATAAACTGATCGACTTCTTGAGGAACTATATATAGAAAATTTAATGGTATTATTTCGCTGAAGAATTCTTTAGCACTAAGTATATACATATATATATATTTTATATATATATATATATATATATTGTTGAGTATTTTACATATTATTATTTGGTATATTGAAATAATATCTATTCATTTTTAAGTTCGTTTATTAAGCTTGTTCAACAGTTGTTTGATTTAAGATACGTTAAATATGTTAGGGGGAAGAGTTGTCGAATTGATGCAAAACCTTATTTGCTATTAAATGTATAACTGCTTTTAGTCTAGAAGTTGCCATGTTCTTTCGTTCTAATTATTATTTCAACTGGAAGCCTCACATTCCTTATAAATTTACTTCAGAAAATGTATCATTAACTTTTATCATCCATCAATACTTTTGGTCATATCCTTATCGCTATATTTTGCTTAAAAAAATATATGCAATTATAGGGGAAATTGCAAATTTAGAATAATAATTTTGGGTCATTTACCATTTAGGGATATTATCTTTTTGAGCTTTGAAATTGAGACACTATCTTTCAAAAAATGGGTGAATTTAAGACAAATATATATATACACACATATGCATATAATATTTAATTTTATTTATTAATCTTTTCATTTCATATGTTCTTTTGAGGGTGTGGGACTGTGGGTCTCTTCCTAAATAACCAAAAGTTAGTAATGCATCTTTATAAATTTAAAGTTGATCTTAAACATATATAATTTCAGAATAATTTAATTTTACCGCCCTATAACTTCAGAATATCTTTTTAAGGGGAGTAGAATATTGAATACGTTATCAAAATATATTTTAGCCATATATTTATTACGTTCGAAGTGTTTCATGCCAAATTTGGGATGTTTTAATCTTTCGTGGTATTCGAAAGTAACTTAAAATACATGAATTTAGGGTAAATATTAGTTTTCATTCTACTCATATTTGATTGTTTAATTTGTTGGATAATACGATATATCTTTTTTTTTTTTAATTAAATTGTATACCTTACCTTGTTAATTGACATAAAAATATATGTGCTATTAATTTATTTTAAATAATAAAAATTGATTGCTCAACAGCACTAGTTATAAATAAATAAATATAAATATAAATATATAAATATATATATATATATATAAATTTTTGAGGGAAAGCACTAGTTGTATATTGAATATATATTTAATTGTTGATGGATGTAGTATTTATTAGATATTTGGAATGCCAAGCTGTATGTATACTATTTTATCAGTTTATACTAGTCAAGAATGTGGACTAATTTGGCTTAATTTTGCTATTGTTTGCACTAGTGGGTTTTTTCATAATCTACTTAAACTGGAAGATAGTTTACATGCATGTATATATCATCAGAATTTCTAACTTTCGAAACATATATATATATATATATATATATATAAAGTTTAATCAAGACATAAGTTTAGTGTAGGATGGTTGGAGGGTTTATTTGAGTAGAAATTAAAGATTTCGCGAAAATTATAAAAAAAAAAATATCTTCAATTAATGGCATATATCTAAAAAAAAGTTCCCATTTTTTTTTTTTTTAAGAATGTGAAAATTTGGAAGATAGCCTTTTAATAGACGTCGTGTTACATTAATATTTAAAATAATATTGCTAATATTGAAAAAATCCCAATTTTTGTCCTATAATTTAGACTTTGTTCTTTTTTTTTACCACCAATTTTACGTATTCCAATGTTGGTCCTTTATCTATCACCCTTTCAAATTTTGATGCTAGAATAGAAAATACCACGTCACCAATTTCTTCATCTACATAGGAAAAAAAAAATTAGAATGTCAAGTAAAATATGATGAGAATGAGAAAAGAGTGGTGGTTAGATCACTACAATTGAAATACATAAAATAATAAAATTGATGGTAAAAAAGTGAACAAAGCCTAAGTTATATGATAAAAATTGTAATGTTCAATATATATAAGCTTAGGATGTGTTTGCTTCAATTATTGATTATATCCAAAGGATATATAATGATTGACTTGAATACATGGGATAAGCTATCCACTCATCCTCATGGGTAGTCATATCACAAGATTAAGTAATATAATAACGGGTCTTTTATATATCATAGACTCACATTTTTCAAGCAAATAAATTAATTTTGTTGATATGGTATATTATCAAGCCTAATAAGGACAAGCAAACGGAAGTCATGTTAAAAAAAATCGTTATAATTAAAATATATTTCTCGTAATGATCCGAAAATAAATTCCAAAGTTTAATTAGGTTATAGTATATATTAATGAGTTAATTAGGTCAACCCATTTTATGATAAGGATGCGCGAATAACGACGTTCCCTTGATTGAAAATCATATACCATATCTTAAAGTAAGGTAATTAGTACAAGAAACGTCTTAATTAACATAATCTATATATCATCCAAAACAGCTATGTACAACCAACAAATTAAAGTTGTACCATAAGTTTTTATTTTTTATATAAATAAAAAACAAATTAGGTAGTAATATACGTGCCGCTATTAAATACAGTTAATTATGGTTATTTAAACATACGATGTTTGACATATTCGCTACAGAATTGTTCTATGCAATTAGAATGTATTTATGACACTCAAAACATTCTCCTGTCACACCATGCATGTTCTTTCTAATTAAGTCAACCTTTCGATACCCTTTATCTTTTTTTTTTCCTTTTTTTTTTTTTTGGAATTTAATTTAGTAAGGTCATAACCAAATGTAACGCATGGTTAGCTGACTGAATAATTAATATATGAGAATGAATTAATTTTATAAAAAGTGATGCCTGTTTCTGGCCCAGAATGCAATATTAACTTTCTTAATTAATTAGACACGGCATGCAACTTAGTGGCCAATCATTGAGATTATAAGTGGGTAGGGATATAGGATATAAAAAACCACCAAAGTTTGGAATCTGCATGAATCAAGATTAGAGATAATTCTCTCTCTCTCTCTCTCTCTCTCTCTCTCTACGGAGACAACTATCATAAATTAGGAGGGAGAAAATCTTGGGCTGATTTGGTATGATGATATCAAACAACTTTTTTAAGGCTTAATTAGGATCTTTGTTTTATTAATAGCCATATGGTAGTGTTCCAAGCGTTGATAATTGAGTATATATATGTCTCTAATAATGATTAATTATTAGTTACAATACGTGACAACCATTAATGTAAATGATTAACGGATAAATAGGTTTAAAAGGGTTTTATTTATTAATAATGGCATTGGATGCATTGAATATATATGATTAGATACATTAATCATCGGACTTATTCGTAAGTCTTAATATAATATCATAACGATGATGTATGTGATTAGTTTTAGTGAAGGGTTATAAAAGTCAAATGACAAAAATCAATAGTTTTCTAAATATTATTTAAGCCAATATATATTACTTAGGAAATTCCAAAAGGTAATAGATAAATAAAATAATAATATTAGAGTGGGGTTGGGATAAATTTATCACACGTGGACCTTGTCATTCTCAAAGCTAATATGTGTGCATGGGTTATGGTCCAAATTCGTCATGCTTTCGTTGGTTTTAACTCAGCTGATGCAGGTCCTTAATTGTCTTTTTCCTCTAATATTGTTGCTTAAAATAGAGCCATCAAATGTATTAAGTGGTGCACTCCCACGGCTTTAAAAGGTCGTCTCTTTTGAGATAAATAAATGATAAAGACCATTATAGGTCTATCATACGTTACTTTTATATGTTTTGTAAGAAAAAAATTATAGATTTGTTACTTAGGTCTAATCACAAAATTCAGAATAATCTGAAATATTCTTTTATCTTCTCTCATGGTAGATATGTGATAATTCTCATTAGAGCAGTCTACTTCACAATTTTATGGTAAAACTATTTTCCAAAAAAAAAAAAAAGAAATTAAAGAGAAGAGAAGAGAGAATTGTGAGCCTTTATTCATGAAGACAACTCATGTAATATGATTTAGAGAGATATAGAGAGATAGCTGGGTAGATATAGAGAGAGAAGTGAATGGATGTTTTACGTTGGAGGAAAGCAATGCATGATAGATAATGCATAGCAGAATGATTTGGTGTTGTTGACAAGAAACAAACAAGAAAGTGTGATGAGGATTGACGTGACCACAATATATATATCAAAAATACTACTACTCATTTATATAACTTGTATGAATGGAATGTTTCACATTAATTTAATAATAACCAATAATAATAATAATACACCGTAATAAAACTTAAAGTAAAGACTATGTCGTGGGAATGACCAGGTTTCATTTGAGGTAGTAATTGAATATATATGCATACATATAAGTCTGACGGATATAGTCAGAATTTTAGAGCTTAAAATAGAGATAATTTGACTAGTGATTAAAAATAACATTAAAACGATGAACTTTTAGTTCTGAATAATGGGATATATATATATAAACTGAATAATTATAAGAAACCCTTTATTTCAACTGTACACAATACATGTAAATATATGTGTGTATTTATATGTATATACATATATGCGTATGGGTTTATTGCAAGAGAAGAAAGCAACGTGAATGAGACTTGCATGAAAGATGCTATATTGAGATTGAGAATATTATACGCATATATAAATATAGATATATATATATATATATATCATTTAGAGTTAGGTAAACTATATATAAATGGAAGAAATAAATTAAAATTAAAGTGCCGATTGCTCGCCGTACTTTCTGGATCCGTCAACCTTTTAATTTATATAAAATTCTTGTTTTGGTTTATCTTATTCTATAATATTTATAATTAAAGAGAAATACAACGTTGATAGCTCATCTTTCCAAATTTCTGTGTTCTCTTTTCTTTGGTTTTTCCTTTTTTTAAAGTATATTGTGAGTATGATATGATGTAAAATCAAAATACAAAAATGAAATCGTGATAAAATATTATATAGATTATTGTATTCCAACATCAAATAAAATGAAGTCTAAAGTAGAATGATTTAGGCTTAGGAGCAAAGTCTGAATGGGTCCCTTTCAAAATGATTAAAGTGTAGAGAAGATTTTCAATGGTGGGATTTGGGGCGGCTTCTCAATATTGGGTAGGTTTTAATTTCTAAGTAATATACATATATATTAGAGAGTATAATTTGCAGCGTTTCATTGAATTACATTTCAAGAGATAGATCATCTCATAACGTATAATTCATGTATAAATTTGTGAAAACGAAATTTTTATTTGTGGTAATTAATGGACTCCATTTAGGGGATATTAAATTGTGAGATCTTTGAATTAAACTTTGTGTATATTATTTTATTAATTTGAGATGTGATTAGGATATATATACGTCCGTGGAATAAATGAATGAACAAAAGAAAGGTTCACTTTTGATTAGATAGAGAAATATTTGATGTTAACACTTACTCATGGGGCACAAAGAGGAAGATGAGCATATATGTGACCATAGCATGACTTCACTATGATAGTGATTTGTTTGATTCACTAATATATAAATATCACCTTAATTTTTATATGTAATAACCTATCCTTGTGATTCCCCTTTATTTGAAAGTTCAAATAGTTCCATACACCACCTCAACCAATAATAAGTTCAACCATTATAAGTATAGTTTAAAGGATTATATGTAATGAAAAGTTATATGAAAAGTTTGCAATTTGTTTGTGCATCAGTTCTTAGGTGACAATAATGTATATATGTTGTTAATTAATGGCTTTTAGGATAATAATACTATGAGTATAATTCTTCAGAGACTATATCCTAAATCTAATTTTGTGATATATATATATATATATATAAAGATAAAGATTGATCAGTGAAAATAGATTTTGGATTGTAGATACAGAATTCTATTCATGAGATAGTCTCATATAAGTTTTTTTGATAATATTATTATGATACATCGATGTAATGAATGAAGGATGTGTTTGATTGCAGATAGAGATAAGATGCAAAGGGCAAAGAGTTGAGCCATTCTTGACATTGCAGCATGTAAGAGATAATATATGGAGTAGCCCAAGAGATTTCATCACTTTGCTTCCAAATTCATCAACTACTCATCACATTATGGTGCTTCACTATGCTAGAACTACTTCATCTAATTAATCCTATACCCTACCCTATCCTACCCCACATCATAATTAACTTTTTTTTTTCTTAAATTATCCAAACTTTCCCCTTTTTTTTTTCCTTTTCTTGATTTTTGCTTTTATTTTTCGACACTTTTAGGTAGTGGGTTTTTTTTTTAATTATTTTTTTTTCTTCCAATTATACTTATGTGGATTAGTTTCTCTAATCACAGTTTGAAGAACTAAACCCCATACATGTAAGAGGTGTTGGGCTCCCATGGCTTATAACCTATGTCGGCTTTCATTTTCATTTGATCTTTTAGCCAATCTGATTAGAATTTTGTGTGCCTCTATTGATGTATCAATGTAACTTCTTATATTTATGCTATTTATTTATTTTCAGTTTTTTTTTTCCTCAAGGATATTATCCTTCTTCTTTTTTCTTCTTTAATTTGTCAAAGCATTATTTCAACTTGCAGAAAAGAAGACAATTCGAGCTATTCTGCACTCAAAATGTTTAATTTCTTACTTTAATTGGGCCGCAGCCCAATATAAAAGAATGGGCTATTCCTAATAATTTGAAACATGATATATGGCCTCTACACATTAATCGATTGATAAATAATGAAAAATGGATTCTTAATTATTCGATTAGGCAGTTCTTTTGTAAATTGGAAAAATTATAAAAGTCCAATTTTTTTAAAGATAATATATACATAAAATATTATATATATATATACACACACACTAAGGTTCCATTTAATTAGAGTAATTTGAAATTCCAGATTTTAAATAAATGGATTTCAAATCCACTCAAATTGGATTTAATTTGAAATCCATCAAAATTAGTTCAAAAAAAAAGTGATGGATTTTGAATCAACATTTATCCAAACATCATGATAAATTTGCTATCATGATTTTCAAATCCTTCTCAAATCCACCAATTCAAATGGTCCTAAAAGAATTCAAGTCAAATGGTCCTAAAAGAATTCAAGGTGACCAAATGAAAGTTGTGGTGAGAATGTTTGACTAAGCTTGTAGTTCATATTATTAGTTTTTTTGACTTGGATTTATGAAGATTATAATTATCATTACCTTTTTTACGAACTAGTACTCATCCACCAGTGTATTGTTCTTACAAATTTATATTTTTAGATATTCAATTTAAGTTGTATTACAAATTCAAAATATCAAATTAATCTCGATAAAAATATAAATTTGAATTTAAGGAAAAATTGAATGATGATATTGGAAAAATTCGAAGAAGCAATGAAAACTTGAAAATTAAGAATAGTTATAATTTTTTATAAACATAATGTTTAAAATTTCTAAATAAATTCACGATATTTCTAATAGCAATTGTTGTGATATTCATTATCACAAATATTGAAAATTTCGAGAAAATACTGACAAATTCAAAATTTTGATAGTTTGAATTTAAGAAAATATCGAAAGTTGATATTGATTTTTTTTTTTTTAGAAATGATGAAAATTAATAGTTAAGAATATTTATAATATTTTATAAATAGTTACTAATGTTTAAAATATCTCAATACATTCTTATAATGATATTCATAATCATGGATATTAAAATTTTCAAAAAATATATAGATAAATTCAAAATATCAATCTCGATAAAAATATAAATAATTTGAATTTAAGAAAATATCTAATGTTGATATTTGAAATTTTTTGAGAAATGATGGAATTTTTTGAGAAAAATTAAGAATATTTATAAAAAAAATTTATAAATATTTGCTAATATTTAAAATATCTTAATACATACTTTCACCTTCAACTATCTCAAATACAGTTTAATGGGTTGAAATTCATATTTGAAAGTGAATTTCATCTATTTATACTTTTTTTTCTCTCATATGTTTAATGGGTTGAAATTCATATTTAAAAGCATGTGAATTTCATCTATTTATACTTTTTTTTTCTCTCACATGTTGCAAGTTTTAGGAAGTGATTCCAATTATATTCTCTCTTGCTTGCAGTAGGAAAATCATATGCATCCGGGCACGGATTTTAGATCTGTGCCCCCAATCCAATCCGGCACATGGGCCGCTTCTAGGCGCATCCACGCACCCCCACATGCAGCCACATCATAGTTGATGTGTGCCACGCGCGCACCTGATTGCATATAATGTATTATGTTCAGGTATCACATATTTTCTCTTCACGCATCACACATTTACTCTTCAGGTATCACATATTTACTCTTGAAAGTATTATGCAGAAATAGTGTTGTTTTCTTCTTTTTCCTCTTTTTTTTTTCTTCTTTCTCCTTCTTTTTCTTAATCTTTTTTCTTATCCATTTGTTATTCTTCTTATTTGTTTTGTATATCTTCTTATCTATCTTCTTGTTCTTATTCTTCTTCAAATTGTCATGGAGTCATTTATTTGTTCTAATATCTATAGAACAAATTACTAATACCTCAAAAGTATTTTCATAACTTACATATTATTCAAGCATGTAATTTTGCAATATCTATAGTGCATGTATGTAATACCTATAAAACAAATTTGTAATACCTCAAAATTATTTTTCATAATTTACATATCATTAAGCATGTAATTATGTATTACTTGTAGTTCATGTATGTAATACCTATAAAATAAATTTGTAATACCTCAAAACTATTTTTCATAACTTACATATCATTCAAGCATGTAATAATGTAATACCTATAGTTCATGTATGTAATACCTACAGAACAAATCTGTAATACCTCAAAACTATTTTTCATAACTTACATACGATTCAAGCATGTAATTATGTAATACATGTAGTTCATGTATGTAATACCTATAGAACAAATTTGTAATACCTCAGAACTATTTTTTATAACTTACATATGATTCAAGCTTGTAATTATGTAATACATGTAGTTCATGTATGTAATACCTAGAGAACAAATCTGTAATACCTCAAATCTTAAAATTTTCAAATACAAGATTTTTATCATCTTCTTCCCCAAAATTATGCAAATTCATATTAATCAATCAATAACCAACTTAGAGGTGTTCATCCGATTGAAACCGCTGGTTTCAGTTTCAAACCGGTGGTTCGGCGAACCGAAAATACTGGAACCGAAATCGAACAGACGGAAAGTCGGTTCTGGTTTCGATTCAAAAACTGTCGGTTCAATCGGAACCGACAGTTCGAATCGAATTTTTTTTTGTTGCACGGCCCAAGCTGAAGCTTCTGGTTGGAATAATTGTACGACTCGGCCGGGCTTCGGGGACATGTGCCAGGCGGCCGAGTCGATTTTTTTTTTTTTTGAATTTTTGTGCAATAATTTTAGATTTCTAATAAATTCTTAAGTCTAAAGTAAGTAAAATAATTTTTACATTAATAAAATACAATTTATATATTGAATAAAATACAATCATTACAAGTACAAGTACAACATTATAACTTAAATTTTTTAAAAAATTACAATAAAACATATTACAAATTACAATTATGAAATGAAAAAATATTACAACTCAATATATTACAATCATGAATGATGAATCATACGACAATATTGAAAACTTGAAATTAAAAAATTACAACTTTTTCATTTTGTATAAAATAAATTGAAGAAGAGGAAAAAAAATTTGAAAGAGCTTGAGTTCATTCTAAGATTGAAAGTGTAACTTCTAAACTTAGAATGAATTCAAAGCTCACGTAGTTCTCTAACTCTTACCTAAATTTACCTTCATTCGTCAACGTTGGTTCCGGCGGAAGAGGATGTGTTTGAATCGTATCCATATGTGTCATCTCCATTGTCGTCTAAATACGACAAATCAAGCTGTTGTTAACGGTTATTTGCTCTCACCCAATCTTCAAGAAGAGTTATGTTTTGTACATTTTCTTTCGTCAATTTGGATCTTCTTGGATTCAACATATGACATTATTTGCTAAATGCATGTTCTAAGGCAACGGTTGAGGCGAGACTTGCAAAAATCTCTTTTGCAATAATTGTTAGAATAGGATAAATGGTAGTCCTTCTTGACCACCACTTCAATAAATCCATAGGATTTTCAAATAAAATTTATTCAAAAGTAGCACCTAAATACGAATCTAATTCTTGACAAGTGTTAGAACATCTAGCTCGTTTTTGTGTTCTAATTTCATAAAAATTATAAAATTAACTAAGAGCCGGAGCCACAACAAAACTAGATGAAGATGTCGAATGACTACTACCTCCTACATTTTGATTACCTACATCATCACTAGAATCACCAAACATTACTTTATATTCTTTAAACAATTCGTATAAGTTATGTTTAGCTCTACCAACAACTTCAATAGGATTAGGAACATAATCAACTTCATCATATTCTCCCAATAGCATATGTGGGAACAATGCATTATAATATATTTTTAATAATTCTTCTAAGTCATCTTCTCTAATTCTAGGATATAATAATTTAACACATAAAAATAAATTGGGTATCTCATGAAAATATTTTAACCATTTCGCTTTCATGACTATAATTGTGTTTCCTAAAATATGACATGTTGAATACTCATTCAAAATAAGAGCAATTTTTACACAATGATCTAAAGCTAATGGAGAAGTAGGATAATAACAACCGGATAATTCTCTATTTGCCTCTTCAAAAAATTTTAAAAGTTGAATTAAATTAAGACATGCATCCCATGAATTTTCAAATAAAACAATGTTATCATGTGGATTTTCTTTATAAAATTCACAAAGCATGTGTCTATAATCATAAGAATCTTGAAGCATGTAATATGTAGAATTCCAATGATGTTGCACATCGACTATAAATTTTTTAACGTCCATTTCATTTTCTTACAAAATTTAGCCCATTTTTTATGATATGCCGTAGATCTAGCAATTTCATAAATTTTCTTGAATAGGTTCAATATTTTTGTAATGATTCTAAGCCATCTTGAATACATAAGTTTAAACAATAATACATACAATGAATATGAAAAAATTTACCTCCAATCGAAGGTTGACAAAACTCAATAAGTGAAGGTAAACTAGCCATATTACCACTAGCATTATCAAATCCAATGAAAAATATTTTTCTTAGTATACTATAATTATTTAAAACATGTCTAATTTTTTGTGCAATGTGTATAGCAAAATGTTTTTTTTATCAAAATCAATATATGTAATTAAACGTTTTTGTATGTTTCATGCATCATCTATTCAATGACAAGTAATACCCATATTGTTGGTCCCAAGTGGTCAGAGGTTCAGAGGGGTAAATGAATCTCTATCGATTTTGCGTTTTTAAAACTTTTAGTGAAACAGGTTTCTGATTCTATAGGGAAGCAGTAACCTGACTCGATCAGAAACCTGGCAGTAAGCTGATTCAGGTTTCTTACTCGGTGATCACAGTATGCAGCGGAATAAACTTAAGAGATAGAGTTTCCTTGGAAAACAGTTTTCTTTCACAAAAATGCTTTTAACAGAAACCTTATGCAGAATGCTAATGATGTATGCAGCAGGATATATCAATGCAATGCAGCAGGTAGATAAAAGTAGTAAACACTTATGGCTTATAGTGGTTCGAAGGTGGTGTAATCCTTGTACGTCCACTCTACTCCTTCTCGAGGGGGAACTTTGTTAAGTCAGTTCGATTTACAAGCCTCAGCTTTACAAACCTCTTCCTAATACAAGTCTACCTACTAGAATCAACAAATTCCTAGGCTCTATTCCACACAGCGTACAAAACTCACACAGAGTTACAAAGCCTACACAAGACTAACACTTAGCGAGGATCTAATTCTTCCAACTAAGGACACCAAACTAAAACAACCTAGCACACAGCAAGTGGTTAAAAAGTATATGAATTCTTCAACAGGTGCAAGCTTGAAACAGTCTTGAACTTGAAAGCTCTAAGAAATGATTGACTGTTTCAGAAGGTTGAGTGACTGAGCTTGAGATGCTTGAGAGATTGATGGCTCGAGAAGATTTGCAAGAAGTCTTGATAAAACTTCAGTAGTCTCAAAGGTCACTCTCTCCTTCTATTTATATCAGTAGGAGAATGCCCGTTGAAGAGAGACATTGTCTTTGTTGAAATTTGAATTGATATTCAAATCTTTGTAATTAATACACCTGGAAAAACCGGGTACAGGACCTCATCCTTCATTGTTCCACATTAATGGCACCACTCCTCGGCTATAGGTCTTTGGCAGACCCGCGGGTCCAGGTGTCACAACCTGATTGGCTTGGCACTGGCTTCTATCTACTGATAACTTTGAGCAGGAACTAATACTTGTACATCACCAGAATAAACCTCGTATATCAACAGAGAATATAGAAGAACTCACAACTTTCTGCCCGGATTGCAGTGACTGTTAAAAGTTTTGTACCTACTTCCTGATCTGCGTCAGCTTCATGTTCCTAAAACCTGCAGTTAGCTTCCTGATTCTGAACAGCTTCCTGTTCCAGAATCCTGCAATCAGCTTCTTGTTATGCTGCTTACTGGTTTAGCTTCTTAATCCTGTTTCCTTATACAGCTAAGACTAAATAAGAACTCTTCAAGTCTAGGATCCTACTAAACTCAGTATGTGCTACTTTCTGGTATATACAACTTACAAAACAAGACTTAGCAAGTCTATCTTAAACAACCAGAATTCCACTTATAAAACGTGGAAATTGGGTACTCTAACTTTCTAACCAAAGTTACATTGTCTCATCAAAACCTATCAGAAATATCCCAACAGTTTCTCACTTTTTGATGATGACAAAACCCATAAGTAAGCAGCATAAACCAATGTACTTTTATACTCATAAAACATATAAGTACTGTACAAAGTATTAGAGCTATATACACATGAATAAACTAGCTCAACATCTTCAAAAAAAAATGAAGGAATAAAGAATACAAAAATTCTTTTTACAAGGAAAGCGTAACTAGGTATCTTTCTGAGGAAATGCAGTAAGCTCACTTCTTCAGGTTTCTTTATCACCAAACAACTTCTTTTTCACTACATCATGCCCTAAGGCAGCTTTCTGGTTCTGTTTGACGACCTCTTTATACTTAGTTTCTTTCCACCAATTTATTATAAAATCCTGATAAGATTTCTCCACCTGAGCAGCAATCACAGGAGTCTGTACTCATCTTAGCCAATAATCCTGGCAGTAAGGAACCTCCTCTCCTTTCTTAACTTTTTCAAAAAGGGCTAGCTGTCGATCTAGCTTTCCTTCTTTTGCTAACTCTTCATACTTCTTCAGCGCTTCTTCACAAGAGGCAAAACCTTGAAAGAAGTTAAATTTACAAAGGTTTCTAAAATACCTCAAGTATTGTGATCTCTTGAAGAAAGTGATCTCCTGGAAGGTTGGGTTCCGGTTCTTGGGCAGAGATATTTGCTCGAAAAATTTTAGATTCCAGAAGGAATCGATGTTTTCAGGCTTCTGATCAAGAAAGAAGTCAAACTCAGCTGAAACAGCTTCTCTACAGAAATTAGGTGCTTCTTGATAAGGAAAAAAGTGTAAAGCTGCAACTATTTTCAAGGCAGCTTTTGATCTCTAAGGTCCAACGACTCCAAGTCTGGAGATCTAGTAAACTTGCTTCTTTCTCACCTCATCAGCTTCCTTCAACTCCCTCTATCTTGCTTCGCTCAGTCTTCTGCTTGGATCAATAGGATTAACCATATAAGGTTTGGCTTTTGAGAGCTGTCCTGATTGCAATCATAGTCCTAGCGGCTTCCTTCAGAGTCCTATTCCTTATTTCTGCTACTTCATTCTATTGAGGAGTCCTTGCTGCAGAATACTCGTGACAAATTCCATTCTCTGAACAGTATTTCTTAATTAACTTGTTTGTGAACTCTGTTCCTCTATCAGATTTGATCTTCATAATGCTTAAGCTCTTCTCATTCTGCACTCTCTTCATGAATTCTGGCAACCTGTTCTGAGTTTCTGATTTCTTAGCCAGAAAGATGATCCAAGTAAATTTAGAGTAATCATCAACTATCACTAGGGAATACTTATTCCCACTAACACTAATAGGTTCTATTGGTCCAAAAAGATCCATATGTAGAATGTCCAGAATCCTGTGAGATGACCTCTGTACTTTATCCTTGAATGAGCTTCTCACTTGCTTGTCTTTCTGGCAGACTCCACAAACACTCTTTTTTTTGTAAGCAACATCAAGTAGACCTCTTACCTGGTTCTTCCTTGCTAGCTTGTTGATTGTTTTGAAGTTCAGGTGACTCATCCTTTTGTGTCATAGCCAACTCAGTTCAGGAGTGCTTTTAGCAATAAAACATGTTGGTTGCACTATTGAACTCGAATCAGTAAGATAAATGTTGTCTCTCTTGGTGCTAGTAAGATTAACCTCATTTGTTCTTGTTGTCTCTGATCAGACACTTGTTGAGGTTAAACTCTACTGAACATCCTTTGTCACAAAACTGACTGATATTCAGGAGGTTATACTTTAACCCTTTGAGATATGAAACATCACTGATTCTTGCATTCCCTCGGATCAAGCTTCTTATGCCCTTGGTGCTTCCTTTGGAGTCATCTACGAAGACAACCTTAGGTCTTTTGCATGGTTGGAAGTCTCTCTATCCATCTTTGTTGCCAGTCATATATTTGGAGCAGCCATTATCAATGTACCATACATCACTGCTGCTTCCTGGCATTTGTTCCTGCAAGAGAATCAGGTAGATTTAGGTACCCATACAAGTACAGGTCCTGGGGGTTAGTCTTTTTTGGGATCCACACTTGTTTGATAGTAATTGGTTTATCATTCGCCTTAGTGGATCTCTTCCTATTAGTATCCTTGGCAGGATATTGTTTGTGTTGTGTGTGTACTAGAGCTTTCCAGGTTTTGTGCTTCCTGCTAGAAGAAGGTCCTCCCTTATACCTTTCAAGATGGCGTACTTGTGCTCTGGTATAGCAGGGGTAGAAGTTTTGCTGATCTTTGGGAGATTGTTGTTTTCTTCTCATTCTAGCAGCATACTGATTATGCTACTTCCTAAGCTTCTGAGCAGCCTCATTCTCTCCTTCTTGCAGCATGGGCTTATTTCCCTTATCCAGTGTACTAGCTTTGTTCAACCTTCCATTAGTTGGAAATAGTTCCTAAGAAAATGGAACTTTTGCTTGAACAAACTTTCCCACTTTGGATGTACTTGCAGCTTTCTGAGAGGAACTAGCACAATATCCTAGCCCGCTTCCAGCATGGGCATTCTGAGTCTCCAGGATACACTCTTGTGTCTTTCTAGCCGACTTGCTATACACATCAATTGTGTTTTGCAATCCAACTTTCTCAGTTTCTAGCTTAGTGACCAGCAGTTTGAACTTGGAGACCTCAGCCCTGAGATTGTTGCACTCTATACTGTAGTACTCCAGGTCAGTAACATGTTCCCTCAGTACAACTTGCTCACTCTTGAGCTAGAGGTTTTCCTCCTTTAGTTCTTCATGAGCTGAATTAATCTGCTCAAAGTCACTTATGATTTGTCTAAAAGATTGGATCATGTTCAGCTTCTCAGAACTAGAAACATCAAAGGATTGAGATGTTACCTCATCATCTTCTTCTTCCTCACATCCCTTGGCCATGAGGCATAGTAGAGCTTCCTCATTGGAAGTAGAACTGTCAGAATCACTCTCGGATGAGCAATTCTCCTTGGTCTCTTCCTTGGAGCTGTTTGCTGCTTTCAAGGCTTCAGCTTCACTTAGGAGAGCCCGAAGCTTTTGCTTGTCATCCCTCCTCCGCTCTCTTCTCTGCACTCTTTCTTCCTCGGTATATTTCTGGACTTAAGGGTAGGGGCAGTTTCTGGCGAAGTGTCCAGGTTTCCTGCAATTATAACACAAGTCAAAGGAACCTGTGTCAGCTTGTTGTTTTGGCCTTACTTTGAGACTTCTGTCAGATGATATCTGAGGCTTCTTCTTGAAGTCTTTCCCTTTGTGGTTGGTTTTCAGAAATTTCTTAAACTTCTTCAGTAAGAGTGTCATTTCTTCCTCAACATCCTCAGCAAACTCTTTTTTCTGCTTGCACTTCAGCTTACTACTGCTTGTAGTGGCAGTATCTTGTGCTTTAGCAGTAAGCGCTACAACCTTCGAGCTTGATCCTTTAACCTTTTTTCTTCTTCATTCTATGTCAAACTCGAAGGCTTTAAGATCTGAGAACAGATCAAATGTGCTCATCGCGTTGAGGTCCAGAGAGACTCTCATAGCGATCTCCTTGTTGTGCCACTCCATTGGCAATGCTCTCAACACCTTTGTGTTCTTCTCTTTTTGGGTGTAGAACTTTCCAAGAGATTCCAGCTCATTGATGATGGCTGTGAATCTTAGGTCGAGTTCTTCTAGGGTTTCACTAGCTTTCATGGTAAAACTCTCATACAGCTGTGAGGCCTTTGACACTCGGTTGTCCTTAGCCAGCTTGTTTCCTTTATAGATCATTTCTAGCTTGTCCCATATCTTCTTGGCCATTCTGTAGCTTTTTACTTTGTTGAACGTTCTTTTGTCCAGCGTCAGAAATAGTGTTCTTGGTCACATTGTCAAGATTGACTCTCTTTCTTTCTTCAGGAGTGTACTCATATCTCTCCTTGACAATGTACTTTGCAGGTGGTGGTGCTCTTACTCGTGGGACGAATCCTGGAGGTACATCAGCATCCTCATCTATTATTGTTGTGTCATCTACTTCACCAACTGCAGCTTCTGCTCGTTCATGCTCACGGCGTTGTTGTACAAAGATAGGGTTTACTTTGTAGATAACTGGTGGCCCTTTAGTTATAACGTACCACATCTCATCATGCATGGCTGACAGATGAGCCTCCATGCGTATTCTCCAGTCGTCATATTCATCTATGGAAAACATAGGAAGTTTATGTGAAAAGATATCCATGCTTGTGCTAAAATAATGATTTTGGTCACGTGAAAAGAAAATCGGTTTATCCAGTAGAAACGGGTGGATCTAGGTAGGTTACTAAACAAGTTGGCTTTTAACCCAACTCGCTATGATACCACTTGTTGGTCCCAAGTGGTCAGAGGTTCAGAGGGGGGTGAATGAACCTCTATCAATTTTGCATTTTTAAACTTTTAGTGAAACAGGTTCCTAATTCTATAGAGAAGCAGTAACCTGACTCGATCAGAAACATAACAGTAAACTGATACAGGTTTCTTACTTGATGATCACAGTATGCAGCAGAATAAACTTAAGAGATAGAGTTTCCTTGAAAAACAGTTTTCTTTCACAAAAATGCTTTTAACAGAAACCTTATGTAGAATGCTAATGAAGTATGCAACAGGATATATCAATGCAATATAGTAGGTAGATAAAAACAGTAAACACTTATGGCTTATAGTGGTTCGAAGGTGGTGTAATCCTTCTACGTCCACTCTACTCTTTCTCGAGAAGGAACTTTGTTAAGTCAGTTCAATTTACAAGCTTCAATTTTACAAACCTCTTCCTAACACAAGTCTACCTACTAGAATCAACAGATTCCTAGGTTTTATCCTACACAGGGTATAAAACTCACACAGAGTTACAAAGCCTACACAAGACTAACACTTAGTGAGGATCTAATCATTTCAGCTAAAGACACCAAACTAAAACAACCTAGCACACAGCAAGTGGTTAAAAAGTATATGAATTCTTCAACAGGTGCAAGCTTGAAACAGTCTTGAACTTGAAAGCTCTAAGAAATGATTGACTGTTTCAGAAGGTTGAGTGACTGAGCTTGAGATGCTTGAGAGATTGATGGCTCGAGAAGATTTGCAAGAAGTCTTGATAAAGCTTCAGTAGTCTCAAAGGTCACTTCATTCTTCTATTTATATCTATAGGAGAATGCCCGTTGAAGAGAGATATTGTCCTTGTTGAAATTTGAATTGATCTTCAAATCTTTGTAATTAATGCCTCTGGAAAAACCAGGTACAGAACCTCATCCTTCACTATTCCACATTAATGACATCACTCCTCGGCTACAGTACTTTGGCAAAGCCGCGGGTCCAGGTATCACAACCTGATTGGCTTGGCACTGACTTCTATTTACTGGTAACTTTGAGCAGAAACTAATCTTTGTACATCACCAGAATAAACCTCGTATATCAACAGAGAAGATAAAGAAACTTACAGCCTTCTGTCCTGATTGCAGTGGCTATTAAAAGTTTTGTACCTACTTCCTGATCTGCGTCAGCTTCCTGTTTTAGAACAGCTTTCTGTTCCTGAAACCTGCAGTCAGCTTCCTGTCTGCGATAGCTTCCTGATTCTGAACAGCTTCCTGTTCCAGAATCCTGCAGTCAGCTTCTTGTTATGCTGTTTACTGGTCCAACTCCTTGATCCTGCTTTCTTATATAGCTAAGACTAAAAAAGAACTCTTCAAGTCTAGGATCCTGCTAAACTCAGTATGTGCTACTTTCTGGTATATACAACTTACAAAACAAGACTTAGCAAGTCTATCTTAAACAACCAGAATTCCACTTATAAAACGTGGAAATTGGGTACTCTAACTTTCTAACCAAAGTTACATTGTCTCATCAAAACCTATCAAAAATATCCCAACACATATAATCATGCATCTTATAAGGATCCTTCCAAATATCACTACATATAGAAAGTTTTTGTTTTAAAATTTTAAATTCTTCAATTAATTTAAATTTATACTCTCCTACTATTTTTTCTATATCCCGTGTAACGGTGTTTCTAGATATTTTTCTACTACTAGGTTGTAAGTAAGTGCTAGTATATTTTTCAAAACTATCATCACAAGAAAATTGAAATGAAAGATGTTTTTCGGCAATTAATTCGACTACGTCTCTCCTATGGTTCAATTGACTAAATTTAAAAGTAAGAGAATCCATACTTCCATCTTGAGAAGAAGCGGTATATCCCCGAAGTTGCGTTTGCGCTCGATCAATGCCCATCTTGTCGGGATACTTTTTCAACACATGATTTTTGAATGTCCCATAGCCCCCTCCATGCTTGAATTTATACATTTTTGCACAATGGTTGCACGTGACTATGTAATCAATATTGTTATTTGATACTTTCTTCTTCTTAAAATGAAAGGAGAAAATATCACTTCGAAGAGTAGAAGGTGCTCTAGGAGTAGTGTTACGTGTTGTATTGCCACTTTCTTATGTTTCTCTCCTAGGCACCTCCTTTTTTTCTTCAGCAAAGGTGACGGTGGTATTAGGGCCTAACGTGGCCTCCAAATCATCTTGATTATGGTGGCGGCATTGACATCATCATCATCGTGCAAAGATTGTGGTGGTGACATTGATATCGGACTCTTTCCTTTTCCACGAGATGAACCGGCAGAAGAAGAACCTCTTCTAGATATTTTTTTTTGAATAGAAATGAAATAGAATTGAAGAACAAAAAAAAATAAAGTATGAATTGAAATTGATCAAAAATGGAAAGTGTGAGCTTGAAAGAGTTGAATTGAGAGAGAGATTGAATCAAGAATGATGACATTGGTATGCAAATCACAAATGGAACGAGGGTATTCATAGATTTCAATGAAAATTCAAAAAAAAAATCGAGTCAGTTCGAACCGCCGATTCCGGTTCGATTTGAACCGGCGATTCGAATGATCTCAACCATCCATCATCAACGGTGTTTAATCACGACCGTTGATAAAATTTGAATTTCGAACCAGTGGTTCAAACCGCCGATTTGTCCAACGGAGAGTAAATAAAAGTCGTTGATAATCAATGACTCTATCATCTCGTGTGTACACGTGGTGCGTTATCAATTTTAAAAAAATAAATAAAATTAGGCGAACTACCGGTTTCAAATACTCGAAACCGAAACCGAACCGTGGAACCACGGTTCACAGTTCCGATTTGAATCGAAATCAGGTCAACGGTTTGTCGAACCATTGACCGGTGGTTCGGAACCGGTTGAGCAAGTCTAAACCAACTATGGTGTTTGTTGCATCAATTATATAATATATTGCTATGAATCGGATCAAGATATAAAAAATTGCAAGTTATTAAAAAATAAAAACCCTAGATTTTTATACAAATTAGAAAGAAAAGAACTTATTGGAGTATTAGAAAAATAAGAACCCTAAATTTGTAGCAATCATATGAAGAAATTGAGAAGGATGAGAGGAAAAAAAAAGAGAAGGAACAACGTGCAGTGAATGAAGAGAAAAAAAAAAGGAAGGAAGTGCAGGAAGAAAGAAAAAATATATATATATATATATGGCTGTTGCGGGTAGATCCGCGCCCGGGTCACATAAATCCTTCTCTTCATAAGGTTTTGTGAATCACTTGCTTATTTGCAAGTTTTAGAAAAATAAGATTTCATGAATCACAAATTAAGTGAATCATGTTTTTTATCGGGCATTGTGAATCACGTTGTCTACTCACTTTGATTATACTAGTTTTGCAACATATACATTCTATACAACTTTGCAACATATCATAATTTCAATGATTTGAATTAACATTATCTCTATTGATATTCATAAATATGAATATTGAAATTTTTTAAACCACCAAAATATATTTTTTAGAAAAATCAAATTTTATTTATACAATAAACTAAACATATATTTAAAAAAGTCAAGTTTTATTTATATTGAAAATTTTTAAACCACCAAAACTTATATTCTTAAAACTTAAATTTTATTTATGCAATAAACTAAAGAGGCAAGAAATGTTTGTCTTGTAATGCAATAAGCATTCACAATTAAGATTATGTCATTTTCATCCATTAATATTTATAATTATTTAGAATTAACATTATTTTTATTGATATTCAAAATCACTAATATTGAAAATATCAACAAAATTTAAACACCAAAATATATATTTTAAGGTAAAAATTTATATACACCGGGTTACGGATCTAAAATCTTACTCCAACCCGATTCGGCCATAATTTCTTATTTCTTTTTCTTCTTTTCTTGTTGCCCTAACTTCTTCTTTAGATCCACCCCAATTCCACGTCTTCTCTTCTTCCATGGCTACACTCTCCTTCTTCTTGATTTCACCTTCTCTGTTTTACCATGATTGTCATATTATTATTATTATTATTATTATTATTATTATTATTATTGCACTTGTTGGGATATTTCAGTTGTTATCTTGATAAGACAAAACACTAACTCAAGAAGAAAAGAACAATTTGCTTAAGGTATTGATGCCTAGTTTCCACATCATATGATCAAGGAAAGATCATGTATTGGTTTTCCAAGATACAGGGAAAACCAACCTTAGAAGAAGTAAGAACACTTCTAAGGGCTAGCATGCTGAAGGAACAGCAAGCTAGTAGAAGTATCTTGAGCTGAAGAAGAGTCAGGATACTGGAAGAAGCTTGCAGCAAGTTGAGAAGGAACCGGAGTCAGGAAGCTGCAGACAGTAAACTAGGTTGCTACTATGGTGTAAGCTGGCCTAAGTTATAGGAGCAGGTTGCTGAGCAGGAAGCTGTTCTGGAAGGAGAATTCAGAAAGCTAGCTGCTGTTGCAAGAACTCGACAAGAGCTGCAAGAACTCGTGCCTACAGCAGAGGTTGTCGAAGATACAAGACTGGCCGAGGAGACGGAGTCCTTGCTGAAGACCTCAGAAGAGGATGTTGTTCTGACAACACTCTCTGAGGATAAGAAGACCTCTGAAGGGGTGAACTGTTGAGATAGTACCCTTTGAGGATGATCGAGGAGAAGCTGAGGTAACTGCTGATCAGCTAGAGTACCTCAGAAGGAGGTTGATGTTGTTGTTGTTGCAAGCTCACAAGAACCTATATAGGTTACAGCAGCAGAAGTTACTGAGGAAGCTAAAGTCTGCAAGAAGCTGCTGCAAGTATTCATATACAACAAGACTGCAAGAAAGCAGTTACATCATCGCAGCAAAGAAAGAAGGAACGGCATGCAGCTTTGCTGTAAGAAAAGATATAGGAGTACTGCAAGAAGGTCTATGTTACAGCAGTATTGTAATGCTTTAACAAGCTGCAAGCAGACCAAGGATACAGCGCCCTTGACAAGCAACCAACTGAAGAAGTATCCTGAAATCAGAGGAAGGATGAATGCAGTACAAAGGAAAGAGCCGTTCGAGAGGAGACTGAAGTTGCAGACACGGAGCCAATACGAAGACGTCACGTGGACTGACTCGCTGCAGAAAGCTGCGAGCCGCAATCACCACGATAAAAACTCCAGAAGAGTCAAGTCACATTAAATGCAAACCATGCCATTGGTCATATAGCCCAGATGCATTTAATGTGACCTTAGAGGAGATCTTGGAGATCAAAGCTTGATTTTGAAGAAGCAAGAAGTATCTCTCTTCAACGGATACTTCTCAACGGATAGAAATTCCAAGATCTATATATAGAAGGAGTGGCTGACTAGAGAAAGTGTTGCAGCTGCTGCTGCTGGACAAGTCGAGTGGAAATTTAGAAATCATCCAAAGCTTTTTAGCTTTCACTTGTCCAAGCCACTCAACCTTCTAGGAGCAGTCAACAACAACAGATGAGCTTTCAACGAACAAGACTGCTCCGCACCAGTTGAAGATTTTCTTTTTCTTTTTAACCTTAAAACTGTGTGCGTAGGTTATTTAGGTGTCAAACAGCTGATATAAGAGATCCTTGCTGTTTGTATAGTTGTCTAGATGCTGGGCAGCTTCCCTGTGTGGGAGTGTGGAACCCTGTGTGGGTTAGCCTTTAGAATTTGCAGTGCTGTATGATCTCTGGATTCTAGTTGGCGGGCCTTTAGAGTTTGCAGTGTTGTGTGATCTCTGGACTCTAGTTGGCAGTTGTTTTGTAAGTTGATAGGTTGTGAGGAAGAGTCCTGTAATTCAATTTTGCTTAATAAAGTTCATGCTCGAGGAAGCAGTAGAGTGGATGTAGAGGGCTTACACCACCTTCGAACCACTATAAAGGATAAGATGTTTTATTGTTTTTTCTCTTACGCTTTATCTTGCATATCTCTATCTATCATACACATAAAATATCTTGGAAACGATCATGTTTAAACCAGCCAACCTTGTGCTTTAAAAGAGTTTATCTTTCCGCTGCGCTTAAAACTCTAAGTTACAGTAAGCAGCACTATTTTCTAGTGATGTAAGCAGTAACTGACTGGCGCTGCAAGTTCTTATAGCTTACAGAACAGTTTGTTTTGAAAAGGTTTTCAAAAATAGACCAAGGTTCATTCACCCCCCTCTGAACCTCGGACACCGCTTGGGACCCAACAACACTCTTCTTCATATTATTATTATTATTCATGATTACACCATCATCTAATGTCGGCCATGAAATTGATGATTTCATGAAAAGATTTTTTAGACTAGTCACTCTTTTTTAATTAACCAACCTCCGACAGAGGATTTGAATCAACTTTGTATAAAATTAAATTGATTAACCAACCTTCAGTTTGAAAGTTTAAGGTTGTGTTAGGATTTTGTAATTCGACAATGGACAAATAGGTTGAATTGAAAATCAATTATTACTGTAACACCTAGGACAAAACGATGCATAATTAATTAATTAAATAACTAAATCCCTAATTTTTTGATTTAATTACGTGCGTTTCAGAAAAACAAAATAATGCATGATTAATTTAACGGGTGTATATTTTAATCGAAAGGTATAGATTATATTTTATTAAAAAGTATTGTAGTCGAAAACCGAAAGTTAAAACATTAAAGGACGGCTCGTTAAGGGTTCGTGGCAAAAAACACGAAGAATACGAAAAAATTGATATATATAGTATGAAACGAATCGTAAAAGTAATTATTCGATCAAAAAGTGAAAAAGTAAGATATTTTCTCTCAGTCTCTCTCTTCTCTCTCCTCACTTTCCGGCCAGGGGCCGCCGCGCCGCCGCCGCTCCCTCCTTCGTTTCGTTCGATTTTTATGTCGAAACGTAGCCCTTGTCGAGCCCATTCCCGATCCAGGCTCGTATCGTCCAACCGACACCGGCTCCGTCGGGAATCAGTCGAAGAAGTTCCGGCTGCTTCTTTCTCTCTCCTCTCTTTTCTCTCTTCTCTCTCGTCGGCTCTCTTCCCCAGCATGTGTGTGTGGTTATGTGTTGGGCGGCGTCTCGTTGCGCCGCCGTGTATGTAGTTGTGAGGGATCACCGGCGACGGGTGACAATGTGTGTGTACAGGTGTATGTGTTGTGGGTGGCGTTGTACTTGGTGTTTGTAGCCAGCACGGAGGTTGCGCCGGCGTGGTGATGGGTTGGTGGTCGGCGACACGTTGTCGTCGGCCGTGGTGTGGTGGTGGAAACAGGGGAGGCGACAAGTAGGGGAGTTTGGGGGAGGGAGGGTTTGGTTGCAAATTTGATAAGTTGGGGGACTTATTTGCAAATCCTATATTTTAGTTTATTTTTATTTTAAGCCCTATGGCTTTTGGATATTTCACCTGACCCCAAAGATTTTGAATATTTTATAAAGACCCCAAAACCTTTCTGATTTTACAATTATGCCCCTAGTGAAAGTCAACTATTTTCCAAATTTTACGAAAACGCCCCTGCATCTTTAAACGCTCCGTTTAAGCTAATTTTTCCTCTGTTTAAGCCCGTTTTTCCTTTGTTGAAGCTCTAATCAATCTCTTTACACCCTATGATCAAGTTTCAAGCCTTCGTTTCGATTCTTTTCCTCCAACGCTTCTTCTTCGAGAGTTCTATGTTAAAGTATATGTATTTAACGTAATAAGAATCTAAGAAACCCTCGTTTGCATGTGTAGGCTTTCACGTTAAAGAAAGACCGTAAGATTTAGGATTTCAACGTATCACGAGGGTAACCACCGAATAAGGTGGGGGTAACTTCTAATCCCTAATAATTTTACATTTCTGTATTTAACGCACAATGATGATGAACGAACGAATGCATATGAGCTTAATGTTAAATGAATTATTGAACCCTACATGCTGTGATTATATGTTGTAATTAGTGTGTTCATGCATGCATTATGATTATGATATGAAAGTCCACATTCATGTGAAGAAACAAAGGTCAATGTTCATGCTGAATGGACAAAAGTCAACATTCATGTTGAATGGACGAGGTCTATATTCATGCTACGGAGGAATAGTGGTCCATAAAATAAGTTGGGGAGTACCCGGGGTTAACGGGGAGTACCCACACCCTGCTGTAGATATGAGCGTTATGATCCGGACTGGATTGTCCATTAAGAAATCGATTTACGTGCTATGCATTCTATGTGCTGTGTCTAATTGCCGAACTTATATATGTTTGATTTGTTTAATTGCTTAATAACTGTTAAAATATGGAAATTACTCCCACGAGTGTATTCAGCGCACTCACCCCCACGTGTATTCACGCTACATGTAACATGAAAGTGGAGAAGTGTAGCGAGAGGTGTGTCATACCAGTTGTGTCCTTTTTCCCTTTTCATCTTTCCAGTTTTACCTTTTAAGCAAAATTTATCGTTTGTAAAAGTTAAACTGTTCTTCTATGTTATGGATCCTGATGTTTTTCCGCTGCTATGTTTTCAATGTTTTCTTCCGGTTATGTGCCGAAAGTTTTAAACATGTAAAATCGTATCTTTAACTATTTTCAAGGTTTCTGTTTAAAATGTTGTTTTAAATCCTTAATTCGTTGGTTATCTTTTGTAAGTTATAAAATGTACATTTCTTTTTCCCTTTCTTCCTGCACGCCCACAAAGAAAATTATGATATTTTAAGTATGAAAATAGGGCGTGACAATTACAGTCATGTAAGATTAATCATAGAAATTTCAAAGAAGATGATGATGAAAAATCGCATTTGAAATTTTTAGATTTTAAACTCACGCTCTACAGTACACTGATACATTTTGAGTGTTGTGAGTAATACCTTTAAGTTATACAAATAATATTTTTACATGTAACAAGTGTTGGAACCGACGGATCGCCGGCCCTATGCTATCGGAATCGGGATCCAAAGATAAATCGCAGCGGAAAGAAATCATACCCTTGTAGACCTCTTGATCTTCTGATGTATTCCTCTGAGCCCTTCTCGAACGTTGCGTGGCCAACGATCCTTCGAGAAAAATCAGTTCCGCTCTCTCTCACTTATCACGTGTTTTCTGTGATCTGAGTTCTGTGTTCTGAGAGGCGCTGATGAAAAGAGCTATATATAGGCTACACCAGGGACCTAGAGGAGGAATTGGGTTGGGCCTCCTGATGGGCTTTAGTATCCTGCGTTCGGCCCGAACACATAACTGAAGCCCATCAATAATAATTCAGTCCACTAGAGAATTATTATTGAACTACCATCCCAATCCCATATTTAATATGGGCTCCTTATTATGTGTACATTTATTTCCCCGTGTTTAAGATATCGAATGTCCGTAAATTAAATAAGTTACTGACAACTTAAATAATTTACATCTAATTCCAAGAGTAGTACCACTCATCCTTATTATCATGTCGGATTAAATCCACCTGCAGGGTTTACATGATAATCCTTATGAGCTCCTCAAGGGGACATTATCATCCTAAATAATTAGGACACGGATTCCTTCTATAATCAACAGAACACCATATAAACAATGCTATCTCCCAACTCACCGAGTTTATTGATTTATGAATAAATCTCACCCATTGGCAAATTAAAGAAATAAACATTGAGCATACGTGCCCGTTATTATATAGGGATTAAGAAGATGTACATCCATAATAACAGAGGTCTTGTTCTATTATATAGTCAGTATAAAACGAACAACCTCAAATGGTCCTGCTCAATACACACAAAGTGTACTAGTGTAGTTTTATAGTCAAGACAGACTAATACCAAACTACACTACAACCATTCCGATGATTTGTCCAAATCCATCTTGGTTGTGAGCTACTATTTATAATTTATAAGAAACTGATAACATGATCTTCTGTGTGGCACCACACACCAAGTTATCTATAATATAAATTAATTGGACATTGCATAAACATATATAACAAATATAAAATGCAAACATATGACCAATGTGATTCTCATTCCATAAACGATGTTCATACAAAAAACAAGGCTTATAGTATACATCCTAACAATCTCCCACTTATACTAAAAGACTATGCTTCTATAAGCGCCGCCACACATCTAATTCCCATCCCTTCAACATGCCCATGAAAAGCTTTCGCTGGGAGGGCCTTTGTGAAAGGATCTGCTAGGTTATCTGCTGATGCAATTTTGGCGACAACAACTTCTCCTCGCTTTACGATGTCTCGTATCAGGTGGTACTTGCGCTCAATGTGTTTACTTGCTTTATGGGCTCGTGGTTCCTTCGAGTTTGCCACTGCACCACTGTTATCACAATAAATTGTGATAGCTTTGGGCAAACCAGGAATCACTTCTAAGTCCATCAAGAAGTTCCTGAGCCATACAGCTTCTTTGGCTGCCTCAGAGGCTGCCACATACTCAGCTTCCATGGTGGAGTCTGAAACGCATTTCTGCTTAACACTCCTCCATATAATGGCTCCACCTCCTAAGGTAAACACATAACCCGAGGTAGATTTACTGTTGTCCCTATCCGACTGGAAATCAGAATCTGTGTAACCCACAGGAAGCACATCATCTGCTTGGTAAACCAGCATATAATTTCTAGTCCTTTTCAGGTACTTTAAAATATGCTTTACCGCAGTCCAATGTCCTTGTCCTGGGTTACTTTGATATCTGCTAACCATGCCCACGGCAAAACAGATATCTGGCCTCGTACATAGCATTGCATACATTAGGCTTCCTACGGCCGAAGCATAAGGAACTGCCTTCATGTCCTCTATCTCCTTTGGTGTCTTAGGACACATCTCCTTAGATAAAGGTACTCCATGTCGAAAAGGTAGAAAACCTTTCTTGGAGTTTTGCATGCTAAAACGAGCTAGAATGGTATCAATGTACGAAGCTTGAGATAAGCATAACATTCTTTTCTTGCGATCTCTTATCACTTTGATCCCAAGAATATGTCCTACTTCTCCCAAGTCCTTCATATCAAACTGCTTGGACAGCCATACCCTTACGTCTGACAACACCTTGACATTGTTGCCAATGAGCAAGATGTCATCTACGTATAGTACAAGAAATACCACCACGTTTCCATCACTTTTCTTGTATACACATGACTCATCCGGACATTGAATGAATCCATAAGACTGGATTACCTCATCAAAACGGATGTTCCAAGATCTCGAAGCTTGTTTCAATCCATAAATGGACCGATTAAGCTTACACACAAGATGCTCTTTGCCCTTTGCAACGAACCCTTCTGGTTGCTTCATATAGATGTTTTCTTCAAGACTACCGTTAAGGAAAGCAGTCTTGACATCCATTTGCCAAACCTCATAATTCATATGAGCAGCAATAGACAAAAGAATCCGGATAGACTTAAGCATGGCTACCGGCGAAAAGGTTTCCTCATAATCGATTCCTTCTTTTTGAGTGTACCCCTTCGCAACAAGCCTTGCTTTGAAAGTTTCTACTTTCCCGTCTGATCCTCTTTTTCTTTTGTAGACCCACTTACATCCAATGGCTTTTACACCATTTGGTGGTTCTACTAGCTCCCAGACTTGATTAGAATCCATAGATTCTAATTCAGAATTCATAGCTTTTTGCCAAGATTCTGCATCTTTATCTTGGAGTGCTTCGTCATAGGTCCAAGGATCAGATTCATGTTCACCAGATA
The DNA here is from genome assembly GCA_954870855.1 of Scutellaria minor. Lineage (NCBI taxonomy): Eukaryota > Viridiplantae > Streptophyta > Magnoliopsida > Lamiales > Lamiaceae > Scutellaria > Scutellaria minor. The sequence goes on along the minus strand of OX940731.1, from coordinate 15,501,968 downwards.
CCAAGTCCGAAGACTCTCCCAAAAACATGAATCTATCAGGCTGTCTAACAACCCTCCCACTACGACGAGGCACTTGTGGTAATTGTGTATCATTAGTGACACATGGTGCAGACCCCTGTGGTATCTCATCTTGTACTAGTGGTACTAAGGTAGGGATTTCCCCTCTGATTTCCTCTAGAACAATTTTACTCGTGGGCTTGTGGTTCATTACATAGTCCTCTTCTAAGAATCGGGCATTTGTGCTAACAATGACCTTCTGATCCTTAGGACTATAAAATAAACCACCTTTCGTTCCTCTAGGATAGCCCACAAACAGCCGAACATCCGTACGAGATTCCAACTTATCAGCATCTCCCTTCAGCACATGTGCTGGACTACCCCAAATCCGAATGTGTTTAAGACTAGGCTTACGCCCATTCCACAATTCTGTGGGAGTAGAGGGTACTGTCTTAGAAGGTACCAAGTTTAGAATATACGCTGCCGTTTCCAGGGCATATCCCCAAAACGAATTCGGTAATTCCGAATAACTCATCATCGATCTAACCATTTCCATGAGAGTTCTATTCCTTCGTTCTGCCACACCGTTCTGTTGGGGTGTACCAGGTGCAGACAATTGGGATTGAATCCCAGCCTCTGATAAGTAATTCCTAAACTCTCCTAAGAGGTACTCGCCACCACGATCAGATCGTAGTGTTTTGATACATTTACCATGACGCTTCTCCACATCAGCCTTGTACTCTTTGAATTTATCAAAGCACTCAGACTTGCGGCGCATCAAATAAATATACCCATATCTCGAAAAATCGTCTATAAATGAGACAAAATATTCGAAACCACCTCTTGCCTGGATAGTCATAGGACCACACAAATCAGAATGAACCAATTCCAACACTTCTTTGGCTCTATACCCCTTGGCTTTAAAAGGCCTCTTGGTCATTTTTCCTTCCAAGCAGGACTCGCAGGTCGGATAGTTTTCCACTTCCAATGAACTCAAAGGTCCATCGGCTATCAACCTTTGAATCCTACTCAAGTTAATGTGACCTAGTCTTAGATGCCAAAGATATGTTTGGTTCATTTTAGAAGGTTCTTTTCTCTTATTTGAGTTAGAAGATGTATTATTAATTTCCAGTTGTTGCATCGTAGGAGTTATTGGATTAAGAGTATATAAATTGCCAACCAACGTACCAGAACAGACAATAACCCTATTTTTCTTGACAACCACTTTGTCATCAAAAGAAACAGAATATCCATCCAAAAATAACTTAGAAACCGAAATCAAGTTCTTTCTAAAAGAAGGTACGTAAAGACAATTCCTCAAAACCAAAGTCTTGTTCCTATCAAAAGATAAATAAACATCTCCCACTGCAACTGCCGCCACTTTCGTAGCGTTGCCCATGTAGATGGTAATCTCGCCCTCACTAAGTCGCCTGGTTTCCTGGAACCCCTGCAAAGAATTGCAGACATGATCAGTGGCTCCCGTATCTACACACCAGGTACCGGTAGATAACACCGCTAAACATGTTTCAGTAATTAGTGAGTAAGATTTACCTTCTTTGTTCTCCTTTTTCTTGGGACAATCTACCTTCCAATGTCCAGGCTGCTTGCATGAGAAGCACTTGCCCTTCGGCTTTTTCACGCCACCTTGTGGCCCAGCCTTTTGAGGTCCATTCGCTTTGTTTGCCGAAGGATTCTGTTTCTTTTTCTTCTTTCCACCTTTCGGCTTAGAATTAGAAACATTTTCAGCAACGTAAGCTTGAGCACTTTGACGAAATAGTCCTTCTGCCGATTTGAGTTCTGTCAGAAGTTCCGCCAAGGAATACATCCTTTTGTTCATATTATAATTAAGGCGGAACTGCTCAAAACTCTTAGGCAGTGTTTGGAGCACGATATCGACCTGGGTTTCCCCATCGATTTCAGCTCCAAGGACTTCCATCTCATTCAAATGAGCCATCATCTTAAGGACGTGATCACTCACAGGTGTCCCTTCAGACATGGTGGTCGTCATTAAGTTTCTCATTGCCTCCTGTCTGGCAGCCCGACTCTGGTGTCCGAAGAGTTCTCTAAGATTGTGCATCATATCATAGGCAGTGGGCATGGCCTGATGCTGATGTTGCAGTACATTTGACATGGAAGCCAAAATGTAACACCGCGCCATCTCATCTGCCTTAACCCACTTTCTATAATGCGCTTTCTCCTCTTCAGTAGAGTTTTCATCAGGCATGTCAGGACAGTGCTCATGGAGTACAAACTTGTACTCCTCAGCAGTTAGGACAATATCCAGGTTTCTTTTCCAGTCAATATAATTAGGACCAGTAAGTTTGTTTTCTTTGAGTATAACAGCAAGTGGATTGAAAGACATAATGAAATCCTGAGAATCATATAAATAAATAAATAAATACACAGGTCATAACATATAGAATTTAAAGCCTATATTGTTCCCTCAAACAATATAATTAAATTCACCAACACCTCAAAAACACCGTGAACTTCGCATGCCACGATAGTGTGGACGTATGCTAATTCAAACATTTGTAAGAGGAGGTTTTACCCATTAATTTCATTATCTTGTCAAACAAAATAAAATTAATAGTTGGTTTAGCTTCAGCCATGCAAACAACAGCACTTACTCCGATGGGAAGGATACTATCATATGCACCTAAGTGTGTACCATTTCTTAATACTAAGTCCATTATCTAGGATTGTATCTCTTCAGATGGAGAAGATCATACGCTCCTAAATAATTTTCTATAATTATCCTTAGAGGAAGTTTGATCCAGTGATCCGCAATCAAACTCATCCGATGTGGAAGAAGGCACTCAAAGCCAACGTGTAAGTTTAAATGCATCACTTACAAACCAGTAATGGAGGCTATGGGATTTATTCAAAATAAATCCCTCTCCCACTTAGTTATTTAAATGAGGGATTTTAGCATGCAATAACATATAACATTCAAAAGCATGCTTGATAAAACAACAAACAAATAGAAAGGCAATAAATACGGAATAATATAAATCCAACTATTATGGCCACTTCGATTGAATGTTTGCCTGCTAAACGGGGATCGACCTGCCCGGTCAGGTCGCGGGGATCGACCTGCCCGGTCAGGTCGCGGGGTGCGGGGCAGCGCCCCGTTAGAAAAAATTAGGGTTTAAAACCCTAATCAGCACCAACATCCAGCGAACAGAATCAGCGCCAAATCCAGCGATTGTTGCGCAAATCCAGCAGGTTGTTGCACAGAATCAGCGCCAATCTACTGATCTGATCGATCAGCCCCATCGAGCAATCTGTTCCAGCGCCTAGCAATCTTGATCGAACAGCCCCTTCGAACGCCAATCCTAGTTCGAATAGAAGTCTCGATCGAACAGGAATCCTATACAGAATCTAGTTCGAACATCTACCAATCCTATACAGAATCTAGTTCGAACATCTACCAAACCCTATGCAGAATCCTTGTAGGATCAGAATACACCATATGAGATCGAACAAAATTACATCGAGAACAAATCAAGAATATGTAAAACCTAACACGACAAACCGCCGTGTTTTTACTATTACAATCATGCAACCAACCCAAAATAAAAACCTCGACAGGTCCGAGGGTTTAGATCATACATTAAACATACATACAGACCATAATAGTTGGATATATAGGTAACCTGCAAAACCGAGTTATCCTATGCAATCCTACTATCATACAATCTGAATATAAAACGTATGAAAAAGCATAAGATCGTAATATATAACCGATCCAATTACATAGAACCAGAAACCGTGGCTCTGATACCAATTGTTGGAACCGACGGATCGCCGGCCCTATGCTATCGGAATCGGGATCCAAAGATAAATCGCAGCGGAAAGAAATCATACCCTTGTAGACCTCTTGATCTTCTGATGTATTCCTCTGAGCCCTTCTCGAACGTTGCGTGGCCAACGATCCTTCGAGAAAAATCAGTTCCGCTCTCTCTCACTTATCACGTGTTTTCTGTGATCTGAGTTCTGTGTTCTGAGAGGCGCTGATGAAAAGAGCTATATATAGGCTACACCAGGGACCTAGAGGAGGAATTGGGTTGGGCCTCCTGATGGGCTTTAGTATCCTGCGTTCGGCCCGAACACATAACTGAAGCCCATCAATAATAATTCAGTCCACTAGAGAATTATTATTGAACTACCATCCCAATCCCATATTTAATATGGGCTCCTTATTATGTGTACATTTATTTCCCCGTGTTTAAGATATCGAATGTCCGTAAATTAAATAAGTTACTGACAACTTAAATAATTTACATCTAATTCCAAGAGTAGTACCACTCATCCTTATTATCATGTCGGATTAAATCCACCTGCAGGGTTTACATGATAATCCTTATGAGCTCCTCAAGGGGACATTATCATCCTAAATAATTAGGACACGGATTCCTTCTATAATCAACAGAACACCATATAAACAATGTTATCTCCCAACTCACCGAGTTTATTGATTTATGAATAAATCTCACCCATTGGCAAATTAAAGAAATAAACATTGAGCATACGTGCCCGTTATTATATAGGGATTAAGAAGATGTACATCCATAATAACAGAGGTCTTGTTCTATTATATAGTCAGTATAAAACGAACAACCTCAAATGGTCCTGCTCAATACACACAAAGTGTACTAGTGTAGTTTTATAGTCAAGACAGACTAATACCAAACTACACTACAACCATTCCGATGATTTGTCCAAATCCATCTTGGTTGTGAGCTACTATTTATAATTTATAAGAAACTGATAACATGATCTTCTGTGTGGCACCACACACCAAGTTATCTATAATATAAATTAATTGGACATTGCATAAACATATATAACAAATATAAAATGCAAACATATGACCAATGTGATTCTCATTCCATAAACGATGTTCATACAAAAAACAAGGCTTATAGTATACATCCTAACAACAAGTAATACCTAAAATGATATATTTCATTAAAACAAAGTAAAAACAATCTAACTAATATCTTAACTAATACCTTATAAATATGCAACTGATACCTTATGAGTATATAACTACTATATTTTATTGAACAAGTAAAATGTAAACTTACATTTTAGTTATCAACTAATACCTTATAAGTATGCAACTAATATCTTTCACTAAATAAGTAAAATGTAAACATATATTTCAGCTATGCAAGTAATACCTTATGAGTAAGCAACTAATATCTTATGAGTGTATAACTAATACCTTATAAGTAAGAAATATATAACTAATTCTTTGAGTATATATAAATGAAAGGTATTAGTTGTATACCCATAAAGAATTACTTTTATAACTGAAATATATGTTTACATTTTAATTGTTTACTTAAAGGTATTATTTATTTTATCAAAGGTTATTACTTGTGTACATGAAATGTGTTTTGCTTGTTTATCTAAATTTATTCTTTGTTATATGTAAATGGTTTATTTATTTATTTCAAATGTATTGCTTGTTTAAAATAAAAGTATTATTTTGTTTTATTGAAAGGTATTACTTGTTATATGTATAAGTATTAATTATTTTATCTAAATGTATTAGTAGTTTTATTAAAATCAAATGTATTACTTGTATAAGTAAAAGGTATTAATGCTCATAATTTCTTCTTCTTCTTCGTCAATTTTTCTGCAAATCGCAATTTCATCATCATCTTAATCAAATTTTCTGCAAATCATGATTTCATATTATTTGAGATAATTGATTATGCAAAATATCATAATTAAACGAATCGAGAACATGGAGTCTAAATTTAATAAATAAAATCATCAAAATACTACGAAAAAATGAAGAAAAGATGAGAAGAATTTAGAGAAGAATATGATCACCATAGAAAAGAATGAATAATATATAAGAATTGAGAAAAAAGAAGAAGACGGAGTTGCAGCGTCCTTGAAAAAGAGAACGGAGAAAAACGAATGAGAAGAAGAAGAAAGAAAGAAGAAGGAAGGGCTGCAGAGTTCTGAAGGAGAGAAATTAGAGTTTAGATGAAAAAGAAAGAAAATAATAATAACAAGACGTGGGTTGGGGACATGGATCATAGGATCTATGTCCCTGGGTATATAAGTGTCACTCATATTTTAACTTTATTTTAAAAGTTAAAAGTCAAATTTTATTTATGAAAGTAACCAAGTAAGTTTATGTGAAACACTGTGTCATTATCATCCATCAATATTTATAATTGTTTAGAAGCAACATTATTTCTATTGATATTCAATATTGAAAATATGGTGGAAATTTTAATCACCAAAACATATATTTTAAAAGTCAAAAGTCAAAACTTATTTTTGAAAGAGACCAAGTTTATGTGAAATCAAAATGAATGACATCTCAATTTGAAGAGAAGAACACACACACAATGACAAATTCCATATGGAAAAGTTGTATTGTTCTCATTCCAAACAACCATAGAGGAATAAAAAGGATAGTAACAGTTTTTTTAACAAAAATTGTATTTTTATATATTTAAAGATAAAGATATATGGATTGTTTATTTTATTTTATTTTTATTTTGGCAAATATTAGAATTGTTTATATGTCATCATCATTTTTAATTTTTATTCTTAAATCACAAAATGTCGTGTGTTTTGTTCCTTAGATTAAGTAAGATTTGAGATGTGTTGTAAGTAAAACAATTTTGACCAAGCTAATATAGTAGTGGCTTTAACAATCACTCCCAGAGGCCAGAAATGTAGCAGGTCTCAATCCTACAAAATCTTGCAACATTGTCTTAATATATGTCTGGATTCATCTTTTGTAAATGATATTTCATATCATATTTCAATGATTCAACACTCGCCATGTCTGAGTTATTTTATTTAATACACAAGTGACAAACATATGGTAGTGATTCAAGAAACAAAAACAAAAAGGGAGAAACTAATCTAACATACTATTATATCTAAAGAAATACTACACATATCATAGGTTACACAAAATCAATCTTTCGATGGAGTGACACTTCAAAGATAAATTAGCTGATTAGTGCTAGAAAACACACAGCAATCTCATTGAATCAGCTTAATAAAAATTATCAAAGACCCATCATTCTGTTTATTCTTACCAAGTTTGCTTGCAGGAACGAGAAATTTGAGTCGACCGAGCATCACCCCTTTATCCTTCCTTATGTCTCCAACATTTGGCGTAAGCACAAATGGTTTTAGAAAACGAGGAAAGTTTCATTGAAAGTTGAACGTGAATAACTAATATGTACAACAGCAATCAACACACTGTATCCAGGATCTCAGATGTTTAAACCTAGCACTTGACAGTTGACATATACGATGAAAATTAAATGCAGAAAGCCAAAACTATCCAGTCGTTTATATCGCTTATTTTCACTTAAAATAACTGCATGAAACTATTCTAGCAGTACTTTAGTATATAGGTGGTGCCTACCTTAGAGATGAATCAACAATTCTTTCCCTGAAACAGCACCAATAAGACACCCAAAGCCAAGTCAGAAACCTAAGCAATTTAAAATGTCGTAACCTACTTAATCTGCTTTTTTCCCAGTAAGGTAACTTATGCCATTCTCATAACCACCAAATCACAATACAAATATGAAAATGCAGCATAACAATCAGAAACATGTCTAGATAGGAACTCCTACGGCATAAGCAATTAAAGTATTATCTGATCCCGTCCCCTAGCAGACGAGAGTGTAGGCGATGAATATTTCTATATGTTCTTTATCTATAGTGACACTTGACCCTTATTGGTGCTCAATGGAATCTGTAATTTAGACCATGTTAAAAGGTGCCACCTATCATGGAACAAAGTTTAATAGCCTCATTCATATAGAAAATTTATTCCAGCATCAAACTGCACTAAATCAAATGGAAACTTACTAAGCTTAACTAAAACTAAAAGTGAATGCACTAGATAAGTGAACTCTAAAATTATCTATTTCAACCCACTTCATTATTAATTTTACTTTTAAAGAAGATAAAACAAAATCATTTGAAATCTGTTTTAGTCACTCAGGGGATGTTTGGACTGGACTTGGTACATCCGGATTTTGGATGGACTCAGTCCAGTCCATGTTTGGACAAGGATTTGCAAAATCCTACTTTTTCTACAATTCCCAATAAAAACATCCACTTTTTACAATTCTCAATAAAAACATCTACTTTTTCTACAACTCCCAACAAAAAACATCTACTTTTTCTACAATTCCCTATGTGAAAATGACATTTTAACTATAATTCTACTCAAAATTCAAAGTCACAAAATCCTTCTCAAGCCAAAATCCAGATTTGCTCAAGCCACCTTAAGTCCAATCCAAACATCCCCTCATAGTAAAACTTTCACTAGCAAACCATTTCCCACCCATAGATATGCACATTCTATTTACCTCTATCATGCAAGTTAGAAGCAATTACATGTTATATGATAACAACATGGCATGATCCATGTCAAGATAAATAACACTCTCAATTGTAAATGAAACTCTACAATTCCAAACTTCAAACTAATAAGCAATCGAAAGCTCTGACCACATGAAACTCAACACAACCCATCAATCAATTTGTACTCTTTTAAGTACTATTTATATATTTGAACATCATCAACCAAGTTATGGAGTGAACAAGACAACATTCAGAGAACCTATAGGCTATAGTTTGAGAATGAACAAGTCCAATTTCCCCCAAGAACAAAAAGAAGTAACTAAACTGACAAGACTGCTAATTACCACCTAAAAGTTGAATAACACAACAAGAAAAACTGAATTAAAAATCTTAGGGAAGTAAAAAATATGAGATCAAAACAAGAAAGCTATAACAGGATATACACAATTCAAGAAAAAAGGTAAAATTTTGCACATTCTATGAGCTTTCATCATATCAAAACTCAACGCAAATGCCTCAAAAGATTTATACTCTGACCAAGCCTTAATATCTTTGCTTCCCACCTTTTGTACATTGACAGTTATAGTATTCCACAATAACTAGGGAAACATCAAAACAAAAGCAAAGAAAAACTATCAAAACCAAAACAAGGAAAAACTAGGTTACCACAACAAAATTATATCATTATTCCTTAAGTTGTTAATAAAAAGGAATCAAAAGGACAAAACTACTAAAGCAATTCATACAACATCATAACAACTCACGAAAATCCTTTCCGCATTTTGAGAATCGACGAATACATCTTCCTCCTCGAACCCACTGCATTGATTCCCATATCCTTAAGATCCTCCAATGTCAACATTGGTAGAACCTCGTCATCGACTTCATGTATCTCGAAAACAGGGGCGTATCTCCCTAACCCTAATCCAATTAACCATTCCCTCACCCCTAAATTCCCCTCACTGTGCTTCTCAGGCGAATTAACCTCATTAAGATGCACCCCATTGATTTCGGCTCGAGCCCCCCTTCTCTGTTGATCCCAAAACTGTAATCCCATGTTCTCATCAGAGTTAATTGGGCTTTGCTGCTCTTTCAATAGAGGCTCGGAACCCTCGCCCTCGAACTCTCTGAACTCTTCGTTATTGTTATCGTTCTCTTCATGTAGAAAGCTCGTGCTCTCAATTACCGCCGCTCCGACCCCGCCGCCGCCGTTATTGACGGTGGTGGTGTCAAACTTGTTCCAATTGGTGCGAGCCCTTTTGGTAGGCTTCTTGATTTTCGGCTTCCGGTGACTAAAATCCGCGTAATTGTCGGAGAGTTCAACCGAATCCTGGAAATTGGAGTCGCCTCCGGTGCCACCGTTGACAAGGTTGGTTAGGGGGCGGGTTTTGGAGGTTTTGGCGGCTAGAGAGGGGTCTTTGTGAAAGCGCCAAGTTTTACTGGGGCGTCTATGGTGAGCATCGTAGGGCGGGTCGCCTCCGATCTCGCCGAGGCGGACGCTGGGGCGGCGCTGTCGTTTGGGGGGGTGAGTGGTGGCGGTGGTGGCGGTAGTTGGGTTGTCGAGTGGGGGTGGGTCTGGAGGGTGGGCGGTGGTGGGGGTGGTGGGTTGAGGGGCGGTCGAGATTTGGCCGTCCGTTGGCTGCTCCTGCTCTGTTGCCATGTGTTGCCTTGTGTTAGAGAGAGAAAGAGAGAGTGGGAAGTATAAGTGAGCGTGAGATAAGGAGGAAGTGGAGTTGGAATGTGGTGCGAGCGGGTCTAGGGAACGTTGGTGGAGCCGCGACAGGGTTTTCGATTAGGCTTTATGGGCCTCATTTTTTTTTTTTTCCTTTTTTGGACTCATCGTGGGCCGATTTATTAAGCCTAATCACTTCCGGGGAGGCATTAAATAAGGGAAGCCGAATTAGAGACCAACATTTAGGGTTCCTCATTTGATTAAAATCAAGAACCAAAAATTTCGGTTTCCACATAAATTTCGATATTTTGATTTTATGAAAATATCGATAAAAATTTTAAAAAGTAATGAAAACTTTGATAAAAATTGGAACTTGAATATAGTCTTGTACGGAATCTATATATATATATATATAATAACATAAGTCACTTGATAACCACTACTTTAAAAAAATCTAAAAAAAAAAAAATTCAAATGTATTTCATAAAAAAAAAAATCTCCACTCAAATTCAGTTTTCATTATACAAAACTCTCTTCCTAAATCTTTCTAATTTTCAGTTATCAATTCCAACTCATTTTCTTAAACAAATTTCCAACTTCTCTTCAAGATTTACAAAAGTCACGTCGATCTCTCTCTTGATTTTTCTCTTTCTGTTTTTTTTGTTGTGTGATTGTGGGTCTATACTATTAGATTTTCAATTGCAGTAACATCTATTATGATGGATCTCTTGATCACATTAATTGTGATCTCTCGATCACATTGATTTTTTTTTTTTTTGTTGGAGCGTAATTGTGGGAACTACTCATGTTGATACAAATAGTCTTATTTAGTTTATCGAAGATATATAGGAGTTATCTGAGTTGAGTTGTATTAAAAAATCATATTGATATAATTAGTTTTTTCAGTTTATCGAAGATATATTGCAGATCGAAAGTCATATAATATAGGAGTTATCTGAGTTGAGTTGTATTAAATCATCATATTGATATAATTAGTTTATTCAACTTATCGAATTTATATAAAAGTTATCTGAGTTGAATTGAATTAAATTATCATATTGATATAATCAATCTATTAAATTTATCGAAGATAATTGATGTTATTTGAGTTGAGTTTATAGAATATTTAAACTCAATTTATTTTTTAATTGTCATAAAATTTGAGTTTATGAAATATTTATAAACATACATGATATTGATTGAGCTTTATTTTTTTAAGTCATTTGGGTTGAGTCATCAGACTGTTATAATTAGTTTCTTATATGATTTATATTAGATTCTTGAAGTTATCATATTGATATAATTAGTTTTTTTTGTTTATCAATATTTGGTTTGTATTATATTCTTGAGTCATTTATAATTTTGATTACATATATCGAAGTCATTTGAGTTGAGTTTATGAAATATTTATTTATGTATTATATATTCTTGAAGTTATCAGATTTATATAATAAGTTTCTTTTCTTTATCGACATTTGGTTTGTATTACATTCTTGAATCATTTATAATTTTAATTACATATATTGATGTCATTTGAGTTGAGTTTATGAAATATTTCTTTTTTGAAGTAATTTGAGTTACATTTATTGAATACTTAGGCGCAGTCCATTTTTACAATGATTGATATAATCTATATTTGTTTAGAGGTCATTCCAAATATGATAACCAAACAATTTTTCTTACTAAAAATAGAAAGCTAATATTTCTTTTAATGTAAGTTTTTTAAATAACGAGAATAACTACTTCTTTTTAAGAAACCATTCCTTTTTTATATATTATATATAATATATTTAATGTGTTTTCTAATTTCATTTTTTTGATATAATTCATTATGTGAAATATTGTTAAAACCCGATCGCATGACAGGTGTTCTAGTGTTATAACTAACATTAATACATATATTCAATTTAAAATTTCAAACAAAATGACATATTTACAACAAATACAGGAATGAACTATCATTTAAACGTTGTTTTGGGATATAACATGAGAAATTCAAAATAATTTAATACATTATTACTAATATAAAAATGAACTTCTATGAGGTTCAAATGAATAAGTTGTCATGTCATCTTAATTTAGACAATATTGGTACCAACTCAAGACATTAGATTGATTTTGAATGTGAACATGAAATTATTTGATTCTATTATACACATTATAATTATAATATTATTTGGGTACAAAATGCAATTTTTTTCCCTTCAAGTTGGTGTAATTCATTATAAAATTCTATTATAATTATTTGGGGTAAAAAAAAAAAGTTACTAAAATTTCACCAAAATTTTGAGATTTTCAAACATTTTCTACTATGATTTCATCGAAATTTGAGTTTCAAAATTATAATTCTATCTTTATATATAATAAATGAGATAATATTATTGAATAAAATAATAAATAATATTTCTTTTTATATCCCAATATAAAGAAAGTGAGTTGAAATTGATTATAATTAATAATAATTTAGTAATTAATAATTTATTTAATATAACAATAATCGACATAAAATAAATTTATACATAATTTAATTGATGTTTAGTTTGGGAGAGAAACTAAATCATCGAGGGAGTGATTCAGTGATCCGTCCTTAAATGAAACACAAAAAAGTGTGTGAGACGGTCTTACGGATAGTTTCCGTGAGACAGATTATTTTTATCCATAATCAAACTCATATTCACAAATTTATATATGAATTATGAAGTGTGGGTTGTGGGTTGACCTGATAATCCGTGAGACGGTCTTACATAAGATGATCCGTGGGACGGTCTCACATAAGACTCACTTTGAATGATTATCCTTTTAGTGTGTGTGTATATATATATATTAAAGACGTATTGATTATATAATTAGAATGTATTATCATCAATATACCAAAAATGTATTACTTGTTATGTCTAAAGGAAATATATTATATATATATACCAAAAAAGTATTAATCGTATAATTAAAATGTATTACTTATACACTTGAAAGGTACTAATTGTATAACTAAAATGTACTACTAATTACCAATGTATGTCGAAAATGTATTACTTGTTTCATTCAAAGATAGTACCCACATTTACGTAAAAGATATATTACTTGTTTGCTTAAGAGGTATTGATCGAATAATTAAAATATATTATTATCTATATATCTAAAACATATAACTAGTGTACTTGTTTGATTGAAAAATATTGTTGTCATAATTTAAATTGTATTAATTATATAACTAAAAACAATATTACTAGTATAATTAAATGTATTATTTGTTTGATTAATCATAAATGAGTGTGATGATTACGAGTGCAGACAAGTCGATACATGGTGATACATACGGATCAGTAAAAATAAGGTGGAATAAGTTGCACGAATTCTAAATCCATGCTTAAGTTTGTATCTACATTAAAAATATATATATTGAAGGTAAACTAAACTTAAACATTCGTTCTTCTTACCTTGAAGTATGAAACTGATCAAAAACAAGAGATATGTATGATGAAGAAATTGATTTGTTAAATATTTAATAGCTTCTTATTTGAAATACACTCCAACAAAATGAAAACAAACAAATAAAAATGGACTAATATTGAAACTTGAAAGCCACCATGTGTGCAGATTCTTGCATGAATTGCTTTCACCTAAAGCAATATTAATTCGCAATCAATTAACAATCATTACTAACGAACCACGTAGTATTAAAAATTCGCAGTCAATAATACTCAAATTGAAATAATGTTGGAAGGATTAAATAATAAAATAAACATAAATATATGTATATATATATTTAAAAGCATATGTTTTTAAACAACTAAATAATATGTTTCAACAATTAAATAATATATTAGTTACATTATATTATATTTAGTGCTATATTAGATTATATGTATTGCATAAAATAATAAATTTATTTTTTCCTTTATAATAATATTTAAACCTTTTTCTAATTTTTTTTAAAATCTCAAGTATTACATGAGCCATGCTAATATTTGAAATAAGAAATACTTTGAAAATCCTTATTGATTGCTAATTTGCTATAATCCTTTTTCTCTTTAGGAAAACTAGAATAAAAAAAATTGAAGTTGAATCTGATCTATGCTGAAAAAGAAAAAAAAAAAAACAAGAATAATGGAACAAGAAGTGAAAAGTTAAATTCACACAACAAATTTCATAGATATTCATTAAATTTTTCATAATTTTTTTTAACAGAAGCCTAAATTAAATACTATAAGAGTCAACGTATTTATACTTTTCTCTTAAATTCCACATTGCTATTTATTTTTTCCATACGTATGCGATCATTTTATGAGATGCCATATTATTTACCGTCCACCATAAAAAAAGCTACAATCATAAGGATTAGTATTAGTATATTATTTGGACGAAATCAAAGACATAGCCATATTATCACACATCATTCTCTAATTCTATAGGAAATACTATTATCTTTCTCCAATTTCTGAATTATCAATCAAGAGATGTAATGAAATGTTGTAAGCAGATCAAAATAAAAAAATGAAAAAGACTAATAGTATACATTTAAAAATATTAAAGGGATGCAACAACATGTAGACTAGATCTTAATCTAACCAGTGCGTCTTAATCAAATTAATCACGTTCGATAAACACAATTTCTTCAACAAGGAGCCTTTAAACTATATCTGAAATTAGCGCAAATAACTCCGACACCCAGAAAACACCGTCATTTAAAACTCGAAGATCTAGGCACACAACCAAAGCAATAGTCCATACACTTTCTCATCTCTGTTCAACTCACATTTTGCTCTTTCAATCAATTCAAGGTTTATTGATTACAGAAATGGAGAAAATGCGCCAGTGGAGCAGCGAGTCCGGCGGCGGGTCGCCGGCGCGTGGGAATCATGCGCGCTCGTCGTCCGCTAGCGGCATTTCGAACATCAAGCGCACCCAGAACTATGCCGCCAAAGCCGCGGCTCAGCGGCTGGCTCAGGTCATGGCTTCGCAAGCCGCCGCCGCCGACGATGACGATGACGACGACGTCGGTAACGGCGGCAATGATGGGGATTTCGGACTGCGATTTAATCCTCCCCTACCGCTGTCGCTCTCCAGACCGCCTGTTAAGACTAACGGAGCTAGTGACGGCGGTGCTGCAGTCAAGCTTGCCGTTCCGTCCACTAAGATTAGTAGATCTTCTTCCGATGCGGTAATTTAAGTGGCTCTAACTAGTCTATTCCAAATAGGAACTTGGTTTGTGGATTTAATTTGAATTTCAGGTTAAAAGTTCTACTCTTCGGAAGTGCATTGTGTGTTTAATGTTGGCTGTGGTTTGACAGCTCATTATTGAGGATGATCATTGAATTTAATTCTTTTGAATATGAATTTTCTGAGTTGAATTAATGCAATGTGATTGATATGCAACAGGAGTTGTTGTTGTTGTTGTTTTTTGATTTTTAAACACATAGATATGGAAATTGACCTAGGAGTGAGATCTGTGAAATTTGATGATTAGTTTGAAACCAGGAAGTGCATCTTTTTGTGGAGGAAGCATAATCTGAATGCTAATTGGGATTTTAATTGTCTGTTACATCTTAGGTCACTCGCAACTTATGGGATGGAGTTCAACCAGTTCGGTCGACTTCAACAGGAAGACCATCAATGTCAACTAGAACAACACCATCTGTACCTCCGAGTAGGTCTTCGCTGAAGACTCCTGTGCCTATCCCACCAATTGACCCTCCTGGAAGCCGGCATAGAGAAAAGAAGTAAAAAATCCACCCATCCTCACTCAGTCTTTTCAAGTTTTCAGACATCAAATTGGAAAATATTGTCTTTCAAAAGAGTTTTGGATCATTAGTTTTGTCCTTTCATGCCAATGTTTGGCTCATGACAGTTAAAGTAGTAACTTATCTCTGGATTTAATGCATGAACTGTCTATATGTCTTATAGCCTTGTTTCAATTTAACCTAAAGGCTCTTGTGCTTAAACATGTGCAAATGCTTGCATCCTTTCCTTCTATCATGTGATGGCTCATTATATAATTGCATTATGCTACATTTGTTTGATAGGAGTGATGTGTATCAATGTGAATTGCAGGTTCTCACCAGATATAGGACAGTTAAGTCTAAAAGATGCAGGAGACGGGCGTGCTTCTTCTGCACTGCGTGATGAAGTATATTTAACTGTGTTTTTAAACGTTCTGCATCTTAAATAGCTAGTGTTTTTTTTTTCTTGTCTACTCTCAAACTAATTATCTATTCTCTTAACAGCTCGATATGTTGCAAGACGAAAATGAGAATATTCTTGAAAAGGTGCATTTGTCTTTTATCCCTTGCATAGTGCTTCATTCCCACTACATAACTAGCTAATCATTGCTTATCCTGATCTTACAGCTGCGAAATGCAGAGGAGAGTTGTGAAGCAGCTGAAGCAAGAGTTAAGGAGCTTGAGAAACAGGTCATCCACTGTCACTGTTTTCCTACTTTGCAAGTAGACTTCTCCATTGAACCCTAATAAATATGCTTAGAAGATGTATGTTCAATTGTCTTTGTTTGTTGGTTTGTGTTTCTGTCATGCTCTGTGTGTGTGTGTGCACGCCCAGTGTGCACAACTCACCGGCCACACCACACCCACAAAGTTTGAACTGATTCACATTTAAGATGTTCACGACTGTTAGAATCACTTGCTGAGAACTGAGGAAGAACCTGAGACATATTTCAGTCTTTAAACAAAATTTCTCTGCATTTTTCAGTTCCTTTTTTTTTTATCAAAAATTCTATTTTGTCTTATTGGAATTATTCTATAGTTTTTACTGATTGTTAGATAAACTCTTGTATCTTGAGGTTATGGATGCTCATTCGAAATGTGCCCTAATATTCCAAATCCACTGTATTTACTTGAAACACTCAAGAAAATCCAAACCATTAATCATGTCTCTTACTACCCTCCAGATTCCAGAACAAGGCGCAACTTGTGTTTTGTAGGTTTGCTTGAGTTTCGTGACAGTTTTTATGATCTACTCTTCAGGTAGCTGCTCTTGGAGAAGGAGTTTCTTTAGAAGCTAAACTTCTGAGCAGGTATATAAATGGAACAAAGATCTCCATTCTGGCTCCTTACTCTCAAATCTAAATATGCTAATATCACATATCAATAATTTGCAGGAAGGAAGCTGCATTGCATCAAAGAGAGGTAATTCTTGTTTTCATTTCTTCAGTGGACTTTGACTTTATGAAGTAGCTTGTTTTGTCATCTAGACCGAATTACTTGGAGATTTATCTGATACCTTAATTGCTTTATGTATGCCTTTACCACTTGTTTTTTTTTTTTTGTGAAATTGCTATAGGCTGCACTTAAAGAGGCTAAGCTTTCAAAAGATGGGGTGGATGTGGAAAAGTCATCATTGCAATCTGGCATTATGGTATGATCAACCTAAATGTGTTTAGAAATACTTGTCCAGCATACTGCTTTTATTGATGTCACATTTCTACTGAATCAGCTTGCAAAAAAAGAGGCTGCAATTGTTATTGAACAACTGCGAGAAGCTGAGTCTGAAGTTAAAGCTCTTCGCTCTATGACACAAAGAATGGTGTTGACCCAACATGAAATGGTGGGTGGCTGCTGCTATATTACATTGAAAAGTACCAATTAATTGTTGTTCAGTTGTTGACAATGCTACCTAAGTTTCTTTCTGAAAAATTTACATTTGCAGGAAGAAGTTGTTCTTAAAAGGTGTTGGCTTGCAAGATACTGGGGCTTAGCTGCTCAATATGGTAATAGATATATTGAATATTTGATTACCTCTTTTGTATGGAAATTATTTAGTTCTATTTTCTAAGGCATATGATCAAATTAAGACAAAAAATTTATAAAAGGGTCAGGCTAAATATCCTTTATCCTTTGGTGTTCATTTATGTTTTTCTCAGATGTTGAAACCCAGTGTTATTAGCTTTAAGTGTTCTCTTTGTTCATGCTTATTGCAACAAATAACTAACTTGAACTTGGAACCTAAGTTTAGAATTTAATGGTCCGTAATAACCCTCAAAGAAGAGGAAATCCAAAGATTATGTCATCATTTTACTTGGGAGTTTTGGTGTTATATTCTTTTCTGTTTTGCCTTTTGGTTTATGTATTGTTATTTCATCTGGTGCATGTATATAAAGGAGTTTAATTGCATTATTCTCGCACTTGCTAGTTTTATGTAACTAGTCCAGAACCGAACGTCCTCGTATTTCTTTTGGTTGTCAAGGAAGACTTCCGCTTTCCAAACTGATATCTTCCAGAAGTACTTATCCTTGGAGTACGTTATTTGATGAACATACTTCTTAGCTGATACTTTGTGGATGGAATTTGAAGTTACACTTGACTACTATAATTCCTTCAGTTTTTTTCCTTCATCGCAATCAGGCATCTGTGCGGATATTGCTGTGTCAAAGCATGAATACTGGTCGTCGTTGGCACCTCTTCCTTTGGAGGTTGTTCTATCTGCTGGACAGAAGGCTAAGGAAGAATGCTGGGAGAAAGGTAGATTATCCTGTAACTTGAAAGTACGCCAAAATTTTGTTTGCACGAGCAAGCAAACTAGAATAAGTGATCCTGTCTGTTCCCGGGTCCCTTATCCTTCTTATTTATTACAATTATTCGAGAGCTTCTACACTCCAATTGCTGATTCCAACTTCTGACCTTCAATAGCAATTGACGCTGATTTTTTTCTTTTCTTAAATGCCTTTAGGTACATTGAAATTTGACAACGGTTACTTGTCTGATGTTGTGCAGGTGATAGCAATCCACAGAGGAGCAAACTTGTCGAGGACTTTAATGACCTCACTGGAGAAGGAAACATTGAGAGCATGCTAGCAGTTGAAATGGGCTTAAAAGAACTTGCCTCTTTGAAGGTTCTCCTTTAAAAAAGATGTGTTAACTCTTGCATTGTTTACATTTACTTGATACATGTTGGTTTCTAAGTATCATGTCCTAAAATTAAATCTATTTCGCCCCATTAGTGCCTCTCACTTACTTAAAGTAATGATCTGAAGTATCCTATTCTTCTGAACTACTTTTGAAGAAGAAATGGCCAAAAAAGCTCAAAGCTTTTCAACTTTTTGAACAATTGTTTGGACTCCAATGGGAGTCATAATACTGGAACAATTGGTGTATGTTTTTTCAAGTATAGTTTCTTAAAGGAGTATTCTTTCTTATCCTTCCAATTGTAATTCATGCTCAGTTTTGGAATGAAGATTCTTGCAAGTGCATGCTCTGGGTGATTGGTTGGCTAACTTTATTATTCTATTTCATTATCCTTTAGGTGGAAGATTCTATTGTTCTTGCATTTGCTCAACAAAGACGTCCAAACTCCACAAGGACTTCAATGCCAGGTTTGTTCATAAGGTCTTTCGGCCATAATCCTCTATAATAATGATAATTTCTATGTCAATCAGCAATTTTATTTGTGGGGTACATGTGATTATTTCAAGGCATCTACACTGGCCCAGTGTGCTCCATCTCTGGCAAGGTTATCTAATGAAAGTGCTCAATATCATTTATGTTCGTTGAAATCAACTTAATGGATTTAATTTATTAAAGACTCTTTCTTGTAAACTACAGCCCTGATCTCTGAAAACTGCCTCTTCAAGCTTCAAATTCAAGCATTTGATTAAAAGCCTTTTTTCTGTCTTCAAGAAAATTAGATCTGGTGTGGCATTTAAAAGAAAAAAAGAAAAGAGAAAAATAGATCTGATGTGTTGCATTTTCTGATAAAGAAACTTTGAGTTGTGTCTTTTGAAGTTTAAATGCCAAAGCAGATATGTGTAAGTACAGGAAGCATTGTTGCTTTGGTCGATATCTATTTGCCATTATTGCTTTCTGATGCTTGTAGTCTGTAGAGCGTGATCTTTTTCGGAGTCCATCGAAAAATCTTAGTTAAAGCACAAGCATAAACCACTTATTTCGATTTTCTAAGCCTATATGTTTTGGCAGATTTCAAATCACCTATTGAGCCAAAGTATATGGAAGCATTTGGTAAGCTCCTATTGTCCCTTATTCTGCATTTTCTTTTGGTTCTTAGCTTGGCAATGTAAACTGTGCTTCAATTTATTATGGGATTTGTTTGTTTATCCCCATGGGATAATTATATATAGGCATAACTCTTAAGGAATAATATTTACATCCAGTCCCTTGATGTTTGTCCCTAACAAATACATCCAGCCTGATTTGGTAGAAAAATGATGAAATCAGCAAAATATTCAAGGAAATTTCAAGTTTGCTTTTAGTGTTGACTGATCCAGGGGTTTGACCCTTTCTTGGACCAAATTACCTTTATGACCTTACCTTCAGTGAGGTGTTTATTGTATGTATATATATCCCTATATTTAGAAATGTTCATCTTACTTAGCTTTCATTGTCACCTGATATATATTCCTAGCAAGCTGTTACGCCATTTCTCCATCAGTATTTTGTGCAATTGACAAGTTTTGAAGTTTATAACCATTGATTGCTGTTTGTCCAAAATACATAAACACCTCTAAATTTGTCTATGATTATTAATTACACAAGTCCCTTTGAAATTTATTTAATCCATACAAATTCTCTTGAGATTAGATTCTAAAATTTTAGTAATTTACATTCCAAATATTCAAAATTATTGATATTCATAAAAAAAAACAAAAAAATATTCAGTTATCTTTCACCCTTTTTTTTTCCGAGATATCTTTCACATGTTATTTTTTCTCTCAACTTATCCTCTATTTCTAAAATTTATGGCATTGGGTGGTGTTGTTTCCATCATATGAACAACCAGGTGAAATGCTTCCGTTGAAGAGCCCCAACGTAAGTTTACATGACTTTGTAGATTTGGCAAAGAGTCTTTGCAAGTGAGGAGGATAAAATAACCTAATTTTATATCTAGATTATAGTGTAGTTTACTGAATTTGAATTTGACATTTAACTGGTGGTTGAGATAGGCTTTTGCAGGAGTTATTGGGAAATAAAATAGACAAGGGATGTAATTATAATGCGACAAACCTTAGGAAAGAGTTAGATAAACCTCAAAGAAGCTTGTGCAATTTTAAATAAAGTGTGAAAGAATCACTTAGGCTCCGTTTACTTTCGGGATGACTTGGGATAATGACATTTTATCTAGTTTTACCTAGTGTTTACTTTGATAAAAATAAAAATCCGGGTTATCCTTCCGACCCGGGATAAAATGCCAAAATCCGGATAATACCTTAGATAATAATCTAGGCCAAACCCCTCAAGATAGTTTACCCAAAACTTGGGAGAACATTAGGAAATTACATTTTTATCCCTAGTAAACATTAAACATTTACATAAAATGGACATTTAGGTAATATCACTCTCATCCTAACCTTCATATATTACGTAGTAAACGATGAATAAGAATCTATTCTTATCCAAATATTATATGTTAGAGTAAACATTGGAAATAGATAGCAATTTATATCATATATTACGTAGTAAACGATGGATAAGAATCTATTCTTATCCAAATATTATATGTTAGAGTAAACATTGGAAATAGATAGCAATTTATATCTTATCCTATGAAATTATATCATTGGCCTAGATAATTAATCTATCTCTATTTGCCAAAGTAAACAGAGCCTTATAGGAAAAGAGTCATTCAAAGGAAAATAGTGTTTTCTAAAACTGGTTGCTGGTGCTTTCGATAAACCTCAGGAATTTTTTTTTTTTTTTCCATTTTGCTTACAACGCAATAACCTGGTCTTTGTAAGGCTTTTCTTACATAGTTCCGATAATTGGTGATGTCAATACATTTAAAATTTCTGATATTTGCTGATGTATATACATATAAATGCTTCCCTTAATTTTTTGTTTATAGAACTCAGCCCAGAAGAATCCGAGGATGTCCTCTTCAAAGAGGTATGTCTGTCTGCCTCAATTCCTAGTTCTCAAGTCAGATTATGATCTATTGGCACTTCCTTTTTGCAGTTCCTGATGGTTTACTAGTCATTATTAGATGTTAAACACGGTACTAATTATTAAATTAATAAATATTTTAAATAAACTATCCTGTTCAGAAGGATGATTATTGATGGAATGGAAGAATTATTTTTTTGGTGTTTGATCTTTGTAAAATTTGACAAATTAATGTTTAACCTTTTTTAATTTAAAGACGAAATTAGGTGTTGCAACAGGCTAATGTTTGAAATTTAAGTTGTTTTTACTGGTTCCAAATGTGAATTACTTGCGCATTCACAAACTTAGTTGGCTTTAGATAATTGTTACACCTTCCTACAGTAGGTCATCTGGGTTGAAGTGTCTAATTTCTGAGGCAAGAATGTATTTGTTCGACTTTTGGATTAACGTATACATGGGACTCTTGTATGCATATTTTGTATCCTCTGCTAATCAGAATTCCACATTTTTCTTGTATGCATATGGTTACCTTCTGCGCTGGTTGCGATTATGCAACATAGGCATGGCTCACATACTTTTGGAGAAGAGCTAAAGCTTATGGTATAGAAGTAGAAATTGCAAATAAGAGACTGGAATTTTGGATCAGCCGTAGTGGGCAATCACCAACTTCACACGATGCTGTTGATGGTCAGTTTTATTGTCTTCCCTACACCACCTTTGAATATTATACTTGCTAAGCTTCACTGAAACTGTTTTCAATGTTTGAGCCTTAATGTCACTCATGAAGTTCATTATTCATCTGATATCACTAACGAAAATCGAGGATGAATGCTGTACTTTATCGTGCAGTGGAGCAAGGTTTAATGGAGCTACGGAAATTGGAAATCGGGCACAGACTCTGGGAATCATCCCGGAGAGAAATCGACCAAGACTCTTCACTTGTAAATGGACGAAAATCTGCTGCATAGATCGAGCTAAATCTCCATTGAGATTGAAAACAATCTGTTTTCCACGAGTTTATACTGTGAGGATAATATACCAGATGTATCCAAGCGTTGCTAAAGTTATTATCATCAGTGAGTTGTTATATAAAGCCCATTTTGGTCCACTAGAGCACACTATATGTGTAAATTACTTGTCTTATTGTACGAGTGAGACCACAAATAAGCAATGTTTTTTCTAGGTGTAAATATATATTCGACCCTGTTTTGGAGATTGTGTTTTTCCCTCTAAAGTTATGTACAATCCATATCCCCTTTTCACTGAATGTTGCTTCAGATGAAAACAAGTGTATTCGAAAACTAGAGGTTTTCCAAATTGCAATGCTAAATCTTCACTTTTCCGCTAGAATTGATGATAAGAATTAGTTAAGTTTTTTAAACATTTAAAAAGTAGAAGAAATATAGGGGAAATACAAAGATGAAAATTACTTAAAATTCTTATCATTTTAACTTTTAACTGAAAATTCACGTAGATACTTGGGGTGATAAGAACAATGCTCACTCAACTTCTTTCTAATCATTTATTGATTAGTATCATACTACAAAGATAATATAATATTAATATGAGGTTATATATATCATTACTAATAACTGCTCTAGAGAAGATTTACCTAAAAATCAAGATATATGTAAAATTACAAGGAAAAGAAATAAGAAAAAAACTTTAATTTCTTTCTTCTGATCTTCATAATCCAAATAAACTATAATTAAAATTAACTTAAAAAAAAAAAAGGAAAGAAAGAAAGAAACAATGTGAAAGTGGCGCCATTTTTCGGTGCAAGTAAACATAATTTTGAGGGAGTTCAAAGTTGAAGCGATGAGTGTGAGTTAGGTTTGTAGGTTTTTTGTGTATTATTTTGGGTTACGAACGCCAAGATCCGAGAGTAAGGTGTGTGGAGAACTGGAGATTCAAAGGTTATCGTCTCTCTGATATAGCCCACCGCATGACCATATTCAAATGCAATAGAATTTTGCAGCAATGGAGATACTCCACAGAGCATTATCCACCCTTCATTTCGTCCTTTTTACAGTATCGCTTCTCTTCATTGGTTGCTCAATTGCGCCGAGACCAGCCCACGAACAAGGATGGTTCGCCATCGTCAACTCTGGAGTTCGATTCTCACGTATACGCGAGAATGCTCCAGCATTGCATCAAAAGCAACCAGCCCACCCAAGGAAAAGTCATCCATTGCCATACTCTGAAGCGGGGAAACTGTTTGGACTTATTTGCTCGAAATATCTTGCTAAATTTGTACTTGAAAACTGGGCATTTGTCCGATGCTCTTAACTTGTTCGACGAAATGTCCGACAGAAATGTTGTGTCAATAGTTACTTTGATTCAGGGCTATTCTCAATTAGGAGAATATGATAAAGCTGTTGAGTTATTCTTTATGTTACATAAAGAAGGCCATGAACTTAACCCATTTGTTTTTACTGTGATTTTGAAGTTGCTTGTGAGCATGGATTGGGTGGAGTTGGGATGGTGCATTCATGCTTGCATTCATAAGCTTGGTCATGATTCTAATGCCTTTGTTGGGACTGCTCTTATTGATGCTTATTCAGTTTGTGGGTTTGTGAATGTTGCTAAGGAAGTGTTCAAGGGAATTCTTGAAAGGGACATGGTTTGTTGGACTGGGATGGTTTCTTGCTATGCTCAAAATGATTGTTTCGAAGATGCATTGGATCTCTTTAATCAAATGAGGATGGAAGGGTTTATGCCAAATAATTTTACTTTTGCAAGTGTGATTAAGGCTTGTCTTGGACTCAAAGCTGGTGATGTAGGAAAGAGTGTTCATGGATGTGTTATAAAGACATGTTATGAAATGGATCCATATGTGGGTGTTTCATTGCTTGACTTGTACACTAGCTCTGGGGACATTGATGATGCTAGGCAGGTGTTTGAGGAGATCCCTAAAGCTGATGTTGTTCCGTGGAGCTTCATGATTGCTCGATACTCACAGAGTGATCATTGCCAGGAGGCGTTGGATTTGTTTCTCGAAATGAGAAAAGCGTTGGTAAGTCCTAACCAGTTCACTTTAGCTAGTGTCCTTCAAGCTTGTGCAACATTGGAGAGCCTGGAACTGGGAATGCAGATCCAGTGCCACATGGTCAAGGTTGGTCTTGATTTAAATGTATTTGCTTTAAATGCCCTCATGGGTGTTTATGCTAAATGTTCGAAGATGGAGGCTTCAATGGATTTGTTCATGGAGTCTGAGAATAAAAACGAGGTCTCATGGAACACAGTGATAGTTGGATATGTCCAACTAGGAGAATCAGAGAAAGCATTTCTACTGTTCTTAAATATGTGTGAAGAGAAGGTGCAAGCAACTGAGGTAACATACTCCAGCTTGCTTCGTGCCTCTGCCAGTTTGGCGTCTTTGGAGGCTGGCATTCAGATACACTCATTGACTATCAAAACCATGTATGATGGAAATGATGCTGTCAGCAATGCTCTTATTGATATGTATGCAAAGTGTGGACGAATAAAGGATGCTCGTTCAGTTTTTGACACTATGAGCAAGCGAGATGTTGTTTCATGGAACTCAATGATTTCGGCTTACTCAATGCATGGTCTTGGTGGTGAGGCCTTGAAAAACTTTGAGAGTATGCGAAAAACCAATATCAGACCTAATCATTTGACCTTTGTAGCTGTGCTTTCAGCATGCAGCAACACAGGATCATTAGATCAAGGACAATCTTATTTTACTTCCATGCAAGAGGAGTATGGTATTGAACCATGCATGGAACACTATACTTGCATGGTATCACTTCTGGGGAGATTGGGCCATTTTGACAGGGCTGTAAAGATGATAGAGGAGATTCCAGACGCGCCCAGTGTCATGATATGGCGTGCATTACTTGGGGCTTGTGTCACAAGCAATAATGTTGAGCTTGGAAGATTTGCTGCTGAGCATGTCCTTGAGATGGAACCCCAAGATGAATCAACTTATGTTCTATTGTCTAACATCTATGCAAATGCAAAAAGCTGGGATAATGTGGCTGTTGTTAGGAAAACCATGAAGAAGAGACGAGTGAAGAAGGAACCAGGGCTTAGTTGGGTAGAGAGCCAGGGAATGGTCCATTATTTTTCGGTTGGAGACGATTCACACCAAGATATCAAATTAATAAGGGGGATGCTGGAATGGCTCAACTTCAGAAGCAAAACAGTTGGTTACACTCCTAATCATGATGCAGTTTTGCTTGATGTGGAAGAGGATGAAAAATCGCGTCTCTTGTGGCTACACAGCGAAAGAATAGCTTTAGCTTTTGCTCTTCTTAGAACGCCTCCTGGAAGCCCTATCTGCATATTTAAGAATCTCCGAATATGTGCTGATTGTCATGTTGCACTTAAGTTTGTATCGAAGTTGGTAGATAGAGAAATTGTTGTTAGAGATATAAACCGGTTTCATCACTTCCATGACGGTATTTGTTCTTGCAATGATTATTGGTGATAATTTTAATTAAGTTTTTGATTGAAGGACTGTTGTATCCTCTATATTTGGTGGTAAAAACTTCCTGAATTCCAGAATAGAGCGAATACAGAACTGCAGGTAAAACATTAAGGTTGCATTCTAACATTGATATTTAATATTATACATCATAAATTGTATCATAAATTGATATTATATACTGAATAGCTCATTCATAAATTGTAGAATTGCGATGGGAACTTAGTGTATGTACACAAGAAATATGTTTAGGATTCTGCTTTTCGTATAGCAGCTTATCTTAATTAGTAATGTGCTGCAACTCAACATTAACTTGATCATAGGTTACAATTGTGGAACTAATATTATGAAGTGCAGTGTCCTTATATTATATGTTGATGGTTGATGTGTTTGAACAGTATGTGTTGAGATCTTAAAGAAGCTAGGTTCTTTTTTGCTTGTCTATTTCAGAACCATTATCGAATACTTATGACAAGGTGCGTTTGTCTTTTGTACCTACTATCTCACTTGCTGATTATTGCTCATTCATTTCTCTGATTCTGATCTTGCAGAGAAGAGCTGTGAGCTATATGCTGATATATTGATTTGATGAATATGATTAACTATTGGTTTTATATATGTATTTGAAAAATTAAGCACTTTGATTCAGTAAACTAATTAATCATGGACTCACTGCTAAGTTTATTTTAAATAGCCTTCTTAATTCGTGACTTAAGTAATTATTGGTTCTTAAACTATACGTTATGACAATGTAATAATTAATAGGAGACAAAACACAATCTTGAAACAAGGGATAATGGTGGACAAAACCTAGGCTAGTTATATAGTGAATGAAGAAGGAAGAAGAGAGAAGAAGATGCAGAAAAGAAGACAAGGAATAAAAGGGACGTGAGAGAGGAAAAGCTTGTCATATTTCGAATGGAAGGTAGTGATAGGCAGTTGAAGTAAAGAATTTTCAGACATCAATATACTTATAAAATATTGAAGCTCTGTGTGTTTTGTTGTTTTATGTTGTGGATCTAATCACGCCTGTCTAAGAGGAATTTTGCATGCGTTGCAGAGCAGGTTTTTGTATCTATCCCAATATTCCAATATATTCCATTTCTTTTTATATATATAACAGCCATGACTCATGGTCATGGCTATGGAGTCTAAAATGAAGCATCACATGTGAACCCATTTTATATTTAGTATTAGTGGCCACGCACCAAAAGGAGAATTCTGAGACATCTAAAGGCAAAATAGGTCCAATATCAATATTAACATCTATACACTTTCTGTTATTGAGATGGGCTTTCTACACTCCCACTATATTATATGTATAAAGTTCTTGTTAAAAATTATTTACTTGATATTCAAATTTATATAGTTGTTAAGTAGCAATAGCTCAGTTGAGATGGGACCAAAAAAAGAAAGGGAAAAGAGCATAAGGAGGTTCTACTAGTTCACTCTACCACTGTCAAAAAGAAATAGTAGTAGTAGCCTTTTTCCCATACCTTTTTTCTATCCATTTCTTTTGTCCCCAAATAATGGTTACCCCACTTCATAAATCACGTTACACGCCAAAAACTGTTAGGGTGTGTTTGTTATGATGGTTGGATGGGTTAAAATTGATATGATACTGTGGATTAACATTATTCATAAAATTGTGATTTAATTTTTTTTTTTGTATATTTGGTTTTGGTGTTATATATTAGGTTAAATGTAATATATGTGTTTGGATTGGGTATTTGTTTTTTGGTTAGTATTATAAAATGACAATTTTATATCTTTTTAAATGTGGGTTAAGTAAACCCCCCAAATATGATGGGTTAATTTGACCCGGGAGTTATCCTCCAATAACTCAAAAACAAAATCGGGCCAATAACCCAAAAGCAAAGATGAGTTTGAGTTGGTTTAAAATTTCCATATCCACCCAAATTCATGCGAACTCACTTACCAAACAGACCCTTAAAGTTTCGGTTTTAACCTTTTTTTTCTCCCCACAAATTGAAAGAATAAAGTAATCTAAATGTAATAAGTGACATGTCACAATGAAATATCATACAAAATCTCAAATCATAAAACTAGTTTCACATCCGAATTTCAATTTCTTATAAGTTACTAACTTGAAAGTTTCAAGTTTGTCCAAGACTTTAAATAAATACGAGTGCTAAGAGTCTACAATAATTGGGAAATGGATTGAATATATATTTCATTGGAAGAAATATTAATTTTTTATATTAATTTTTTTTCAGTTTGGTTAATCAGAAAATAAAAAATCGAATCATAAAATTTATTTCGATCTAATCTGAATGGTTAACCGATTCGTGCACATCCTCATTCAGTGAAATCTCCTAATATAATACATCTTTTTAACATGACTTTAACATAAATCTTAAAATTCAATCAAATCTCGTAAGAATTATAAATCAAATTCACGGTTCAAATACGGATTTCAAAGTTAGAATGTTAAAAAGTGTGACGCCTAGGATTAAACGATCGCATAATTGGCTAATTAAATAAGTTAACCCCTAATTATTTGATTTAATTACGTGCGTTTTAGAAAAATGATATAATGCATGTTTTATTTAATTGAACGTATGATTAAGTTATCGAAAGCATATGTTATAATTAAATAGAGGTACCATAGTCGAAAAACAGAAAGAAACGAAAAGACGGATTGTTGAAGGGCGGCCCAATCAAGGCCCAAGGCCCAAAATAAGGAATGAGATGAAAAGATATACACATGGGTTGAAAGAAATTTTTCACACACTTTGCAAATTCACCAAAGGGTAAATTCTTTCTCTCTCTCTCTAACTTTCCGGCAGGCTGGCCAGAGCGCCGTTGCTGGAGCCACCTCTCCCCTTCTCCATTTTGCTCGATTCTTACGTCAAATCAAAACTCTTGCCGAGTCTATCACGAATTCGGGCTCGGATAGTCCAACCGACACCGGCTCCGCCGGAAATCGGTCCGAGAAGATCCAACTTCTCTCTTTCTTTATCTTCTCTCTTTTCTTTCTTCCCGTTTCTCTCTTTCTCGATGGTCCTTTCCCGCTGCCATCGCCGTCGTGTTGTCGTGGTTGTGGGAGTGTTGGGACGCCGCCGTGAGTGGCGGCACCGTGCATGGGTGTGGCCGGTGCGAGATGCGCCAGCGAGGTGTGTGTGTGTGTGAGTGTGTGTGTTTCAATATGTGTGAGTGTGTGGGTGGTGCTTCCAGCGCCGCCGTGCGTCGAGATGGCCGGCGCGAGGTGCGCTGGCCAGTGTGCGTGTGTGGTTGTATGTTTGCGGTGATGTGGTGTCGCCGGCGGGGTGTTTCAGGTGGTGGGAGGGTGAGGGCAGTGACGGGGGTGGGTTTGGGGAAGCAAGGGCCTCCCTGCAAATTCCAAACTCCCGGGAGCCAATGAGCAAACCCTAGAATATAAGATCCTTGCATTCAAGTCCTCCAACTTTCAGATTTTTCCATTTTGACCCTTCATCTTTCAAAAATTATGTTTTGACCCAAACGTTTTCAAACTTTAGACTTTGACCCCCAAAACTTTTAAAAATTACATTTCGACCCCTGAGGTTTTGAAAATATCAAAATGACCTCAAAACTTCTCTGTTTTTACAAAAAAAACCCCTGGTCAAAGTCAACCCTAATCCAAAATTTATGAAAATGCCCCTGCATCTTTAAAAGCTCCGTTTTAACTCGTTTCTCATCCGTTTTAGCTCGTTCTTTCGCCTATCGAACCCTTATCGATTCCTCTTCGACCTCATGACCTCTAAAGCTTCTTTTCAATCCCTTTTCTCTGATGTTTTTTCTCCAAGAGAGTTTATGTTAATTTAAAGTTTAAACGAACATAAGAAACACACTAAGTTAAGTTGTTTACTTTACTAGGCTTTCGCTTTTAGGGACAATCATAAACTTAGAGCTCACGTCACATGAGAAAATTACCACCGAACAAGGTGAGGGTGAAACCTATACTTTATGTTTATGTTATATTTATATGAGTATAATTAATGGTAACGAGTACTTGATTATGAACTTGGCATGATGAAGCAAATTATGTATGATATATTATATGAACACATGATAGTGATTTGGCCTTCAGATGTAATGTCCTGTGAACTATATGTTGTGTTTAATTGCCGTGATTATATGTACTTGTTGTATAATTCTGGTATAATGGGCTTGGACTAGGTCGTTCGTAAATGTACTGATATTTATTTAAGGATTGGGTTGTCCGTATAGGTACCGTATTAAAGGAGTAAGACGGGTTGTACCCGCACCTTCCGGACTGGGTCATCCGTTAATGCACCGATTTACATGATGTGCATTATATGTGTTGTATTTAACTGTTGTTCTACTTTATGATTGATTAATCTGAATGTTAACTAATTAATGAACCTAATTATACGAATTTATCCCCATGAGTGTATTCAACGCACTCACCCATATCTGTATTCACACTACAGGAAATGATGAGAATTAAAATACACCGAGAGGGATGTGTCATAACAAGTTTCCCTTTTGTTTTTGTTCAAAACATGATGTTGAATTGATAGTTTATATTTCACGTTTGTAAAGCTATACTCTCTTTAATCTTGATGGATCATGTTTATATTCCGCTGCTATGTTTAAAATGTTTTCTTCCGGTGATATGCCGTTGGATTTGAACATATAAAAATTTGTATGTTTAACTGATTTTCGAGGCTTCCGATTTGTATATCATTTAAAACTCTTTTTTTTTGTATCTATAAATTTTAAAATGTATGTTTCTTTCCCTCTTTTCCTACACGCCCACAAGAAAACTCTGATATTTTAAAGTATGAAAAAGGGGCGTGACAGTTTTGGTATCAGAGCAAGGTCCTACCCTTTGTAGGGCCTGCTCAAGTTCGTTTTTCTTTTCAAACATGTTTTAAAGAGAAAAATCTTTTAAAAATAATGGATAAACACCTCTTCATATGCGCTTCTCTCCTTAATCATGAAACTTAATAAGAAAGAATGTTTATATGTTATATGTCTACCTGTTTTATATCTATCTATTTCTCGTTTATCTTATTGTTGTCTTTGTATATTGTTGGGTTGCGTTGGGTAGTTCGGGTAGTCATGCTCTTGATCGGTACAGATGGTGAGTACACGTTTGACAGCACGGAAAAGCTCGATTGGAAGGATCTTTCTAGCGGATTGGGCGCAGACTTTCCTTGCTACCCGCAGATTGGGTGGTGAGTCTGCAGGAGAGCTCATGGCTCGACTGCTCGCTTTATGGAGGAAGACGGAGGACCATATATCACACGATTAGGCATGTCAGCACGTTGTGGAGGTGTTGCCCGACCACTAGTCAGTCTTTGCCTGTAGGACATATCGTAATGAGGTGGTGTACTTTATCTACAGTGGCCTGTCGATCATCTCTTTCATACGTTTCATGGGCATCCTCCTTGATGCGTGGGTACGAGAGGGACAACTCGTGATGCCGGAGCCGGGACCTTTCGACCCTTCTAGTAGTGATGAGGATTCTGAGGAGGATCCGGAGGAGGACCTGGAGCCTCCTAGACGTAGGCACCGGGGACCACCACCACCACCGCCAGCAGCTGGAGCCGCCGTCATAGTGGTGTAGGCGTAGTTTAGATGTGTTGTGTTTTAGGCCCTTAGGGTCGTAGGAACGTTTTAGGATGGGCAGTATGACGATGTTTTGTTTGAAACTGATGATCTTTTATGGATTTATGTTTATGTTTATCATCTTCTCCCATCTCTGTTCTGCGATGTGTTTATCTTCTCTTCTCTCCATTTTCTACGTTGTGCCCAATTTCTT
Source organism: Scutellaria minor (assembly GCA_954870855.1). Lineage (NCBI taxonomy): Eukaryota > Viridiplantae > Streptophyta > Magnoliopsida > Lamiales > Lamiaceae > Scutellaria > Scutellaria minor. The sequence goes on along the minus strand of OX940731.1, from coordinate 15,469,857 downwards.
TACGAATCGTTGTTTTGGGATCTTATCTTAGTATCTTTTTATGACGCGTATATCATATTTTTCTAGAAGGTTATGCCACGTGGTCGACCACGAAAAGACCAACCACCAATGGACAACCAACCTGAACACGATGTCGATGCAACGATGGGGGACCTAGTGACAGTGTTAAGGGGCTTGGCCCAACATTTTGAGATAACACAACCCGCACCACCAGCTTCTTCGAGAATCGATGTGAATCTGGTGATGGAACAATCCTGGTGGTTCAATCCACCAACTTTCAATGGAAAAGGGGACCTAATCGAGGTTGAAGAGTGACTGAGGTCGTTGGATCGACTTTTCGGACATCTGATATGCACCGAGGAGTAGAAAATCTCGTGTGTCATCTTCCAACTGATTGAAAAGACAAGCTATTGGTGGGACTCATACACGAGGACTATGAACTGGGAAGCTTTCAAGGAGGTTATGCAGAACTTTGTACCATAATCATACCTCGATAAGAAGGAGATGGAGCTCCTGCACCTACGATAGGGAACCACTACCGTGGGAGAGTATGAAAGAAAATTCAACCAGCTAAGCCGATATATACCTCATCTGGTGGACACGGATGCTAAGAAGGCCAGACGCTTTGAAAGGGGTCTTCGCTCGAAGTTCAACTTCATCTTGCAGGCCAGGGTGCAATATCTTATACCGCGGTCATGGAGAGAGCTCAATAGATCACTTCCTGTTTTCACTTGGACGTGACGCCACCCAAGAGAGTGGAAGTGGTGACAAGGAAGAGGAAGTGGTCCGGTCCCAGTCGAAATTTCAACCAGAACAAGTTCCCACGGGCCAACAATGCCCCGCTTCTCCCAACTCCCAGGCCAGGGAACTCATGTACCAAGTACGGGAAGACGCATGTGAGACCCTACCTCCAAGGAAGCCGAAACTGCTATAGATGTGGAGAACCTGGATATATAGCGCGCGACTACCAGAAGTTTAGAAATTTGGTGGCTGCAACACCGAGACCAAGACCAGGAACATGCCAGGCTCGAGCGTTCATTCTTACTCGCTCAGAGACGGTCGAGGGATCGGAGACCCTGGCAGGTATATTAACAGTTTGCGATATCCCTGCTCTTATCTTGTTTGATACCGGGACAACACATTTTTTCGTCTCTATCGGATTTTGTGATTTGTTGAACATGAGAACGGTAGGGTAGTCGCTTAAACCCTAGAAGTTAGTATCTCATCAGGAATGACAGTAAGAACGAAACATCTCTGTCAAGGTCTGAGGGTCGCATTCGGGAATATAACTCTTCTAGTCGATCTGCACGCACAAGAGATGAAAGATTTCGACGTAATATTGGGTCAAAATGAGTCCTACTGAGGAGGTGTCTGTCGTAAGGGAGTATGTGGATGTTTTTCCAGAAGACCTACTCGGTCCTCTGCCCAATCGACAGATTGCTTTTGAGATTGATCTCATCCCAAGATCGGCACCAGTATCAAAAGCGCCATATTGGATGGCGCCGAAAGAGCTACAAGAATTGAAGGTCCAACTGCAAGAGCTTCTGGATAAGGGATTTATTCGTCCAAGTGTGTCGTCTTGGGGAGCTCCAGTGCTCTTTGTAAAGAAAAAAGATGGAAGTTTTCGGATGTGCATTGATTATCGGGAGCTATATAAGAGAACCATCAAGAATAAGTATTCTTTGCCTTGGATTGAAGATCTGTTCGATCAGCTAAGAGAAGAAAGTGTGTTTTTAAAAATCGACTTGAGATCCGGATTCCAACAAATGAAGGTTAAGGATACGAATATACCAAAAACTGCCTTTAGGACAAGGTACGGCCACTACGAGTTTGTAGTAATGTCGTTTGGACTCAACAATGCACCAGCTGTCTTTATGGATTTGATGAATTGAGTTTTCTACCCGTACTTCGACCATTTCATCATAGTTTTTATTGACGACATTCTGGTCTACTCATGTGATAAGGCACACCACGAACAACATCTCAGGATCACATTGGAGACTCTGCGGAAGGAGAAACTTTTTGCAAAGTTTAAGAAGTATGAGTTCTGGCTCGACAAAGTGGCCTTTCTCGAACACATTGTATCTTCAAAGGGGATTGAAGTGGACCATGCTAAAGTAGAAGCTGTCAGCAATTGGAAAGCTCCAACGAATGTCAATGAAGTGTGAAGTTTTCTTGGATTAGCTGGGTATTACAGGAGGTTCATCGAAGGGTGTTGGTCCCAAATGGTCAGAGGTTCAAGGGGGGGTGAATGAACCTCTATCGATTTTGCGTTTTAAAACTTTTCTATGAACAGGTTCCTGTTTCTACAGAGAAGACAGTAACCTGACTCACTTTAGAAACCTGACAGAATGCTGATTCAGGTTTCTGACTCGATATCACAGTATGTAGCGGAATAAATAAAGATAGAGTTTCTTTATGAAAACCAGTTTTCTTTTCAAGTATGATTTTAACACAAGATTTTGATCAGGATGCTTATGATAAATGCAACAAGATAGATAAGGAATAATGCAATGCAATAAGTAAGATAAGCAGTAATGGTTCGAAGGTGGTATAATCCTTCTACGTCCACTCTACTCCTTCTCAGAGGAGAAACTTCGTTATGGCTAGTTTGTTTTACAAGACTCAGCTTTACAAACCTCTTCCAAACAAGTTAACCTACAAGAATCTAAGATCCTTAGGCCAAATCCCACATAGGGTACACAAACCCAAACAGAGAAGATAACCTATACAAGACTAACAAACTTAGCAATGATCAAATCCTATCAACTAAGTACACCTAACTTAAAACAACCTAGCACACAACAAATAGTTAAAAATATATGTTGGTTTCTTCAACTGGTGCAGCTAGAAGACAGTCTTGAACTAGAAAGCTCAAATGCTTGGCTTGACTGCTTCTAAAGATTGAGTGACTAAATTTGAAGGCTTGAGAAATTGCTTGATAAAATAATAGCTTAGAGATATAAAGTGCTCAGTTGTTCAGTCGTCTTCTCAGTCATCTTTACCGTTTATTTATAGATTATGGAAAATACCCGTTGAAGGAAGGCATGGTCCATGTTGCAATTCAAAATGATCTTCAAACCTTTGCATTTAATGCGGTATGGAAAATCAGGGCTTCAAAGCATGTCATACTCTAATCCGCATTAATGACGCCATACTCTAGCTACAGTACTTTGCAGAGTCGCTGTTCAGGTGGCAACACCTCATTGGCTCTTCACAAACTTCTATCTACTAGTAACTTGTCAGGAACCAAACCTCGTATAGTATCCAGTGTATTCCTCATACTGCATTGAATAGGCTAGAAGAGACTTACTGCATGTTGTTCTGATTGTAGTAGTCATTTTCTGTTAAGCACCAGGATTCTGTTTCAGAACAGCTTCCTGTTCTTGAAACCTGCAGTCAGCTTCCTGACTTGCGTATCCTTTCTGATCTACTTCCTAATTCTGAACAACTTCCTGTTCTAGAATCCTGTTGTCTGCTTCCTAATTCTAAACAGCTTCCTGTTCCAGAATCCTGTTGTCTGCTTCCTAATTCTTATTACATAAACAACTTATTGACTTCTCAAGCTGAGATAGTCTTCAAGATCTCTTTAAGTCCAGAATCCTACTAATATCAGTTTCACCTATCTTTCTGATATAATCATCTTCTCAAAACACAACTTCGAAAGATAAGAAAACAAACAAAACTCCACTTATAAAACGTGAAAAATGGATACTCTAAAAGATCATCTAATATTACATTGTCTCATCAAAACCTAGTCAGAAATATCCCAACAAAGGGTTTTCAAAGATTGTCACTCCCATGACCCGTCTGACACGGAATAATGTGAAGTTTCAGTAGACTGAACAGTGTGAACGTAGCTTCCAAGAACTGAAGAAGAGATTGACAGCGACTCCAATCCTAACAATACCGAATGTGAAGAAAGAGTTCATGATCTATAGTAACGCATCTAAACTAGGCTTAGGGTGCGTCCTGATGCAACAAAGGAAAATGATGGCATACGCGTCAAGACAGCTGAAGACTCACGAGCAGAATTACCCAACACATGATTTAGAGTTGGCCGCAGTTGTATACGCTCTCAAGATTTGGAGACACTATCTCTATGGCGGAAAGTGCGAGATCTACACTGATCACAAGAGTCTGAAGTACTTTTTTGAATAGAAGAAGCTCAACATGAGATAGAGGAGATGGTTGAAATTGGTGAAGGACTACGATTGTACGATCCTTTATCACTCAGAAAAAGCCAACGTGGTTGTTGATGCTCTTAGCAGAAAGGAAAAAAGGACAACGACGTACATGATCACAGGCCAGAACCAATTGATATAAGAGATGTCGAAGTTGAATTTGGAAGTGGTAATGCCTCCGAGCAGCATCAAGATTAAGGTTGCAACTTTGTTCGTGAAGCCCACTCTCTGTGAGCGTATAATCGAGACACAAGAAAGAGACAAGTTTCTGACGAAGATGAGAGCTCATATGGAAAAGGAGAAAACGGAAGGGTTCGCGTTATTGACAGATGGAGCCCTAATCTTCAGGGAAAGGTTGTGTATACCAAAAGACGAAAAGCTGAGAAAGAAAATTCTAGAAGAAGCCCATTACTCACCGTTATCTGCACATCCTGGTGGTACGAAGATGTATAAGGACCTGAAGGAGAATTTCTGGTGGAGGAACATGAAAGGAAACATTGGACTTTTCATCAAAAGGTGTCTGATCTGCCAACAAGTAAAGACCGAACACCAATGACCAGCTGGGATGTTAACTCCGTTGGAGATACCAGAATGGAAATAGGAACACATCGCCATGGACTTCGTTGTGGGATTATCGAGGAACAAGTGAGGAAATCATGTCGTATGGGTAATTGTAGATAGATTGACTAAGTCTGCACACTTCTTGCCGATCAAGATGACCTACGGTTTAGATAAGTTAGCTTGAATCTATCTAGAAGAGATCGTCAGATTACATGGCATGCCAGTTTCCATCGTATCAGATAGAGATCCGCGTTTCACATCCAGATTCTGGCAGAGCTTACAGAAAGAGCTAGGGACCAAATCAGTTTTTAGCACCACTTTCCACCCTCAAACAGATGGACAGTCAGAAAGGATAATTCAGATTCTGGAAGACATGTTGAGGGCATGCGTCCTAGGCCTCCATGGAAGCTGGGAAGATCATATATGCTTGGTGGAGTTCACTTACAACAACAGTTACCAGTCGACGATCGGAATGGCGCCATACGAGGCCTTGTATGGGAGAAAGTGTCGTTCACCTCTATGTTAGGATGAAGTGGGTAAGAAGAAAGTTTTGGGACTCGACCTAGTTGAACGAATAGTTGAAGTGATCAAGAATATTCGAGAGAGGATCAAAGTGGCTTAGGATAGACAAAAGTCATATGCTGATAAGAGACGCAGAGAGCTGAGATTCGATGTGGGAGACAAAAATTTTCTAAGGTGCCGCCCACTAAAAGAGTTCATCATTTCAGAAGAAGAGGAAAGTTGAGGCCGGGGTATGTTGGACCATTCGAGATCTTGGATCGAGTTGGGGAGGTTGCGTACCGTTTAGCTTTGCCGCCAGACTTCGCAGGAATACACAACATTTTCCATGTATCTATGCTGCGGAGGTACATCTTCGATCCGAGCCACATCATCGACCAAGAAGACATCGAGATTGAGAAAGACCTAACATATGAAGAAGTCCCAATGGCCATTCTGGACAGAAAGACACGCCAGCTAATGAATCAAGAGATGGCCCTAGTGAAGGTCCAATGGAGCCGTCATGGAAGAGAAGAAGCGACCTGGGAACAAGAAGATGAAATCCTGGAGAAGTATCCAGACCTGCTGTTTCTAGGTACGCTTCCAAATTTTGAGGATGAAATTTTTTCTAAGGGGGAAAAGATGTGACACCTAGGATAAAACGACGCATAATTAGCTAATTAAATAATTTAACCCCTAATTGTTTGATTTAATTACGTGAGTTTCAGAAAAATGATATAATGCATGTTTTATTTAATCGAATGTATGATTAAGTTATCGAAAGCTTATGTTATAATTAAATAGAGGTAGTGTAGTCGAAAAACCGAAAAAAATGAAAAGACGGATCGTTAAAGGGCGGCCCAATCAGGGCCCAAGGCCCAAAATAAGAAATGAGATGAAAAGATATACACATGGGTTGAAAGAAAATTTTCACACTTTGCAAATTCACCAAAGGGTAAATTCTTTTTCTCTCTCTCTCTCTAATTTTCCGGCAGGCTGGCCGGAGCGCCGTCGTGCCACCGCCGGAGCCACATCTCCCCTCTTCCATTTTGCTCGATTCTTACGTCAAATCGAAGCTCTCACCGAGCCCATCATGAATTCAGACTCGGATTGTCGAACCGATACCGGCTCCACTGGAAATCAGTCGAAGAAGATCCGGCTTCTTTTTTTCTCTCTCTTCTCTCTTTTCTTCCTTCTTTCTCCCCGTCGTGTTGTCGTGGTTGTGGGAGTGTTGGGGCGGCACCGTGAGCGGCGGCGCCGTACATGGGCATGGCCAACACGAGATGCGCTGGTGAGGTGTATGTGTGAGTGTGTGTGTGTTTCGGTGTGTGAGTGTATGGGCAGCGCTTCCAGCGCCGCAGTGCATCGGGATAGCCGGTGCGAGGGGCGCGCCGGTCACTGTGCGTGTGTGGCTGTGTGTTTGCTGGCGACATGGTGCCGCCGGCGGGGTGTTTCAGGCGGCGGGAGGGTGGGGGCAGTGGCGGGGTGGGTTTGGGGAGGCAGGGGCCTCCCTGCAAATTCCAAACTCCCAGGGGCGAATGTGCAAACCCTAGAATTTAAGATCCTTGCATTCAAGTCCTCCAACTTTTGGGTTTTTCCGTTTTGACCCTTCATCTTTCAAAAATTATGTTTTGATTCCAAAAGTTTTCAAACTTTAGACTTTGACCCCCAAAACTTTCAAAAATTACATTTCGACCCCTAAGATTTTGAAAATATCAAAGTGACCCCAAAACTTCTCTATTTTTACAAAAAAACTCCTGGTCAAAATCAATCCTGATCCAGAATTTATGAAAATGCCCCTGCATCTTTAAAAGCTCCTTTTTAACTCAGTTCTCGTCCGTTTTAGCTCTTTCTTTCGCCTATCGAACCCTTATTGATCCCTCTTCGACCTCATGACCTCTAAAGCTTCTTTCCGATCCCTTTTCTCTGACGTTTCTTTTCTAGAGAGTTTATGTTAATTTAAAGTTTTAACGAACATAAGAAAGACACTAAGTTAAGTTGTTTGCTTTTGTAAGCTTTCGCTTTTAGGGACGATCATAAACTTAGAGCTTATGTCACACGAGGAAACACCACCGAATAAGGTGGGGGTAAAACCTATACTTTACATTTATGTTATATTTATATGAGTATAATTAATGGTAACGAGTACTTGATTATGAACTTCGCATGATGAAGCGAATTATGTATGCTATATTATACGAACACATGATAGTGATTTGGCCTTCAGATGTAATGTCTTGTGAACTATATGTTGTGTTTAATTACCATGATTACATGTACTTATTGCATAATTCTGGTATGATGGGCTTGGATTGGGTTGTCCGTACGTAAAGGTACCGATATTTGTTTAAGAACTGGGTCATTCGTATAGGTACCGTATTGGAGGGATAAGACAGACTGTACCCGCACCTTCCGGACTGGGTCGTCCGTTAATGCACCGATTTACATGTTGTGCATTATATGTGTTGTGTTTAACTGTTGTTTTGCTTTATGATTGATTAATCTGAATGTTAACTAATTAATGAACCTAATTATATGAATTTATCCCCACGAGTGTATTCAACGCACTCACCCCTATTTGTATTCACACTACAGAAAATGATGAGAATTAAAATACGTGGAGAGGGAGGTATCATATCAAGTTTCTCTTTTATTTTTGTTCAAAACTTGATGTTGAAACAATAGTTTATATTTCACGTTTGTAAAACTATACTATCTTTAATTTCGATGGATCTTGTTTATATTCCATTGCTATGTTTAAAATGTTTTCTTCCGGCGATATGCCGATGGATTTGAACATGTAAAAACTTGTATGTTTAACTAATTCTCGAGGCTTTCGATTTGTATATCATTTAAAACTCTTACTCTTTTTTTTTTGTATTTATAAATTTTAAAATGTATGTTTTTTTCCCTTTTTTCCTGCACGTCCACAAGAAAACTCTGATAATTTAAAGTGTGAAAACGAGAGTGAAAAAACGAAAAGACAAGACAAGACATGGTATAAAACGATAAATTCGTGTAATGTCGAATCCAACATTCTCAAGTGTACATCATCACCATCTTGACAACATCATCACCTTAAACAATATTAAATTCCCTTTATATATATGCATATCTTTCCAACTCTCCAAATTCCAATCCACAAATTTCACTTTTTCAATGGGCCTCATCATTTCCTCTTCCACTTCATATTTGACGTATTATATCACATAAAGCTACATACACTTGAATTACTAGAAATTAAAAAAAAAAAAATATGGTAAAACATTAATGATGATTTGAAAATTATTTGTACTTTCTGACCAGTGACAACGAAGTCTATTTGTTTTCATAATTACTCTAAGAATTAAAACTTTGCGGTGACGATATATATATTCAAAGTTATAATGTTACTATTTTTATAATTGTTGAATCAATAAAACTATTATAAGAACAAATAAATATATTGTTATCGAGTCATGTGATTAATTATTCAAATGTTAATATTACCTTTTAGTAGTTTGATTAAGTAGAGGGGGGCACTTTTACAAATAAAAGAAAGAAGAAAAACTTGTCCTTACTTGCAAATCAAGGCTCAATTTAAGGAGAGCACAATTTCCAAACCACTACCTGAAAATATCACTTACTTTTTTCCTGTATTGATCTTTCAACTTAATGATGAAAAATTGAAGTGCACTAGCAATGATTACATTTATATTATCCTTTTATATGCCTAAAGCTAAAATGATATAAATTGTAGAGTGGGAAATTTTTTCTTTATAATGGAGAGATGAAGAAATTCTCATTCATATGGGTCTCTCAATCTCCACACTATTTTAGTAAAAAATTATTTTACACAAGGATTGAACTGTGTTGTTGGAGAATTTCTCCACATGTTGTTACAAGTTTTAACAACTCGTCTATGTTTTTGGAGACTTAAATCATTTCTTGATTTTAATAAAGAGTTGATCTTCTAGAATAGACTTTGGATCATAGTGTTTATTATTATTATTATTATTATTATTTTTTTTTTTTTGCGAGAATTGGCTAAAGTAAAACTCCCTGTGTTGACAACTCAAGTTAGACAAGATTAATCAAATAAGGTAAGAGTGGTTACGTTAATTTCAATGGTCAAAAAGCTATTTTGAAATGAGGAAAGTGGACAAAATGATCTGCTATTATTATCATTTTATTTTGTTTAAATTAATTGATGACAAGGCATGATCATGGAGTGTGACAATAAGAGTGGGTAGTGATGATGATTGCTAACAAAATATAGAGATTATTTTAATATAGAGATTATTAAGAGTGTGGGACATTAGGGCCAGCATTTTGTGAAATATTTCTTTAGAGATGGGTTCTATAATATGATCTTCCAAATACGAGTCATATGACATGAAATATGAAATCTCTAGTTAATTATAGTGATGACAATGAGATAGGTGTAATCCGAATCTACCTTGTTATGAGGGATTTTGAAGTTACTAAATGGATTTTTGATATATGTTGATTTGGAATGCTATTTTTATGTCAAAATGACTTTTAATATATTTAAGATTATACAATGTTTAATTATGGGTACGAGTCAAACCTAACCAACATGAGTCTATGATCTAGTCTATATGGATTTAGAATTTTATGCCGAACCTCTCAAATTCAAATTTAATTCAATTATATACAATTTTAGGTCCAACCTCTCAAATTCAAATTTAATTCGGGCAGATCCAATTTTTAATAAATTCACCTCAAAATCATCTTATATTTTTCTCTAATTTCTTAATTCGGAGAATCAATCATAATTTAGTCAAAAATAATTAAGACTTATTTGAATAGTATATAAAGCAATGGAGAAAATGTTATTTCTAAATAAACATTTGGTGCAATGAGTTGTTGGGGTCTAATAAAAAACAGTAATGGATGCTACCTAGATATGAAATTATATATTTATCAAGATTTTTAATAGTTCTCTATGCATGTTTTGTCCCTTCACATTGAAGCATTATATTCACATGTTATGAAGAGTTAGTTTGTAAAGTGAAAAAGGGCAACCTTTTCTTCTTATAGCTTATGCTCCACTCTTTTTGGTATATGTGAAGCTTCAAAGATGGGGAAAAAGATGCAAATTTTATTACTGTATGGAATAAGTGTGTGACTGTGTGTGTAATATACTAATATTTGAAGAAGATTGCTTAAATTTCAAGAAAGGACAGTGTGTAAAGGCCAAATGAAGAAGCACTACATACAAAAAGAGTGAGTGACCAAATGATAAAAATACAAATACATAATGCTCAAATTAGCATCTTTATCTTATACTACACCATGTGATATAGCAAAAAAGTTATTTATCTTTTTCCATTTAAAAAAAAGAATGGTCTTTTAAACTAGAAATGCAAATGTAAAAGTAACATTAATCTTTAATGAAAGTGGGGCAGAAACATCATTTTAGAACCAAGATATGAGCAAGAAACACCTAATATAGAAATGTTAATTTGGGGATTGGATCGTAAGAGTCAAGAAAAGTAGGGTGCAGTTTGAATTATATTTCCAAAATATAACCAACTTAAAATTTTGGGGAAATAGCCGACTATACCTCCTTTGATATAACAAATAACAATTATACCACACAATATAGTTAATTTATCCAAATACCACAAAATATAACAAAGTTACCAAAATACCACAAAAATTGACCGGTCTTCATGTGAATCATGTTTGATGAGATTGAAGGCTGATACATGTCATTGATTTAGTTTTGGTCATCGATTCAGTTACTTTATGTCAGTGATTCACTTTACTTTAATTTTATTTCTCTTGATATATGGTAGTTTGGCCCAATTAATTGGTTATTTTCCCTTCTATTTAATCACACCAACATACATGAATATCCTGCATTCCCCTTTCATTTTTATCGTTGATAAGAAATACTAAGAAGCGTAGATTCGGGGAGCTTGAGGTGAATTATTTTTCGCAATCAGGTATGTATATCATTTTTAAGTGTAGTGAAACAATGCAAATTTTCATATAAATGTGTATATTATATGCTATGCAATGCTAAACGAATTCGGGTTTAATTGGGTTTGAGTTTTGAATTGTTAAATTGGGTTTGTTTCGTTGAAGCCAAATCTGGATATCTTGGTTATATATGAATTGTTAAACGAAAAATTGTCATAGCACGTATGAATTGTTAAACGAAAAATTACCGTAGAACTTATGAATTGTTAAACGAAAAATTGCCATAGCACTTATGAATTTTTAAACGAAAAATTGTCGTAGCACTTATAAATTGTTAAATGAATTTTTAATAAGGGCATTGTTAAATAAATTTTTAATAAGGACATTGTTAAACGAATTTGTAATATAGGCATTGTTAAACGAATTTTTAATAAGGGTATTGTTAAACGAATTTTTAATATAGGCATTTGTTAAATGAAAAAAATCATTTAATTTTTTTAACATATTTAAACGAATTGTACATATTTTTTAACACATTTAAACGAATTGTACATATTATAACATATCAAGATACACAATTGTACACTGTTAAATGATTTTTTTAAACATATTTAAACGATGTAAACTTTTTTTTTTATATTATTACTCGAATTTTTGCTACATAATTACACGCATATAGGCATTAAACGAAAATATCGAATCAAGATATATAGGCATTAAACGAAAAACAATTGTACACTATTACACGAAATTTTTTGTACATTGTTACACGTATTATTTTTTACATTATTACACGAATTTTTGATTTAACATTATTAAATAAATTTTTTATGTTAGTACACGAAAATTTGATTTGTACATTATTACACAAAATTCTAATTTTCATTATTACACGAATTTATAGTGTTTTTACATTATTATACGAATTTGAATTTTGTAGATTATTACACGAAAATATCATTATTATAGGCTTTAATATCAATGTTCACTGTTTTAGATCTAATATCAATTACATGAAAATTAGACATGGAATATTCATCTATATTTTCATTTTATATATAATACTTAAGTGTTTGAATTTTCGTGTTAGTATAAACATTGTTAATTATAATATTATTTTGAAATTGATAATATTGTTCGTTTTTGTATAAACATTCATGAATTATTTATTTCTGAAAGTTTTCAATTTAATAATCTTTAATAATTTAATTGTGCTATTATGATGAGCTGACAAGTATTTTGTTTTCTGATAGTGACACGAGAAGATGAGTTTTATCTCTGTAGTGGTTTGGTTTGGAGGCTATTAGGAAGGGTTAGAGTACAAAAATGGTTCTCAAGAGCTGCTTCACCTTCAAAGAATAGGATATCATGATTTACTCGACGCAATTCATGGACTTGTGTGTGCTGATAAGAATTTTTTGGGATATGTGATCCATGCATTAATTGACACAAATGGATTTGTGAAAAAGATGAAAATAAAGAATGATTTTGATCTGGACCGATTATTGTCCATGGAAAATGAGGTTGTCATCGTTTTTGTTTCCCTTAAAAGGATGGATGTTGGAGTATCCTTGTACTTGGAAGAAAGAAATGTGCCGGAAGGTATTCCTAATGTTCATCCTTCTACGTGTGCTGTAGATGTGACAAATTCGAATGATTATTTTGCAAATAATTTGGATATTCCAAACGTTCCCTTTGGACTACAATACGATGAAATATTTTATTCAAAATATGGTGTACTGAATGAGGATCATATGAGACAGGCTGAGACATCCTCAAGTGCTCAGCGGGAATCTTAGCTATCGTCAATTGGTCGTGTAGACTACGTAACAATGACTTCGGGTCTTGATATTATCGACTTGAATAAGTCTCCGACTGCGTGTAGACAACATGAAGAAATACAACGTAATGAAATACCACTTCCAATTGACCAAGACTTTGGACTACAACAGAGACATGAAGATCGAAATGATAATAATATTTATTTCATTTTTAAAACCCAATCACGTTACTTTATTTGAAAAATAATTTTTTTAACTTATGTCTACCTTGTGTTTAGAATCAAACAATGAGGAAGATGGATCGGTATCAGCTTTTGTCAATGTACAAAATGACTTTGAGTTGGATGAAGAGGATCAGACTGTTTTGGATGTAGACCAACGAATCGCTCTTGAGGAATTTATGACATACATTGAAAGATTAAATTGGTTTATCCCAAATATTCCAACATTCGAGGAGCTCCATTTCACATATTTCGATGAGAACGAGTCGTCTACACATAGTCTGCAGAAAGGATCTACGTTTGAGAGTAAAACTGAGTTGAAAAATACAATTGGTTTCTACCATTTGGAGAATCAAGTTGAATATTGTGTTGACCATTCTAACAAACACAGATGATTTGTGAAATGCAAATGAAGGGACTGCCCATTCATCCTCCACACCTTGGAGAAATATGGAATTTGGAAAATAACCAAAAGTGTCTTACCACATGAATGCTCGTTTCAGCTTAACAGTAGTGTCCAACGTCGACTTCCATCTACTTTGATCGGTGAGTACTATATTGAAACAATTCGAAAAGAAAACTCGAGACTCATTCCTAGGACCATCATTGAAGAAATGAACGAGTGTCATGGTTTGAAGCTCAATTATAGGATTGCATTGAGTGTGAAATATCATGTGATGAGAGATGCACACGGAGATCCCAAACAGTCATTTGCAATGCTGCCACTGTACTTGGCGGTGTTGGAAGCTGCAAATCCCGGTACGTATACAATATTAACAACACATGAATCAGGAAAATGTAGATATGTGTTTTTTATTTTGGGTGTATCTATTTACGGATTCCAATGATATTCACGACCAATGATAGTGTTGGATAGTTGTCACTTGAAAGGACAATATAAAAGAATCAGATTTGTCGCTATGACAAAAGATGGAAACAATCAAATTTATCCTCTAGTAATTGGGATAGGAGATATGGAGAATGATGAGTCGTGGACTTGGTTTTTGAAACATGTTCGCGAAGCATTTGGATGCCCAGATCATCTACTTATCATGTCCGACCAACACATCAGCATCGGTAATGCTCTCACTGCGGTGTACCAGAAGCAACTCATGGTCTATGTTGTTTTCATCTGCAACAAAATTTAGCCAAACATGGATCACGTTTGGTTGGACTATTCCACAAAGCAGCCTATTCTTATCAGCCCCGTGAATTCGAACGATAATTTTTTTCCATTTAAGATATATGTTGTTCAAACATTTTACAAGAGCATATTCACATTTTACAAGAGCATATTCACATTTAGAATATTTTATGGATTTAATTGTGATCACTGATAGGTACATGGCCGCCATCGAAGAAACGAACATAGAAGGTGCACTTGATACCTTAACAAAAGCAGGTACGAGAAGGTGGTCCTGTGTTAAATGTCTCGTTCGAAGATTCAATTTCATGACATCAAATGCTGCTAAGACATGGAATGCTCGTCTCGTTTGGGTCAGAAAACTATCTGTTTGTTCTTTTTTAGAGTATGCTCGGTGGATTACAGAAAAATGGTTTTACGAAAGAAGAATGACTGTACTAGAAAGATAAAACATGCTGACAAATTCAGTGCATGAGAGATTGCTAGAATACACCAAGCTTGGACGGCGAATGCAAGTTGAGCCACTTTCACGATTCAACTACAAAGTTACAGATGTGAGTAAGTTTTTTCTCATTGAGCTATCTCGATACGAGTACTCTTGTAGCACCCCCAACCCATCTCTGTAGGATTGAGGCGCCACCTTGACCTTATGCTCAAATGATTTTGTAAAAAGGATAATAATATTTTTTTTAATTTTTCATGAATAAACTCAGCGGAAGACTTTACTAAACACGAGTATTTTTTTTTCTTTCTATTTTAAAATTAAAAAGCTTAGCATGCAAGAACTAACTCGTGTTCTACCCACATTTGTAAATCAAAAACCCTATCATATTTAAAACAACTAAACAGTTTACTTAAGTCGATATTAGAAGTCTCAAAAGGCATCCAACCTTTCGAATTCGTACACATTAAAATATATTAAAACACACACATATATTTATATATATATGCTTCTAGAGGGGAGTCCATACAGCCGGCTACTCATCCGCTTCGTCATATGTTGATCCTGAAAATATTTAAACATAACAACATAAGATTTGAGAAATCTTAGTGGATAACGCTTATTAAATGTTACATTAAAGAGATTAACTGATACGTTTAATATGTCATCTCCAAGGTCCGAGGACCTGGTATAATCTCTAAGGTCCGAAGACCTGGCTCCAAGGTCCGAAGACCTGGTATAAACTCCAAGGTCCGAAAACCTGGCTCCAAGGTTCGTCAACCTGGTACTTCACCCGAATGTGTCATTTCATTTCATCATACTCAACATACGAGTTATTCTAAACAATGTAATTGTAAATAAATGTTACCCACTTTTGACGTTGATTCGTAAGCTGGGATAGCTCCTGAAGTATCCGGTCGCTCGTACTGCACTCAGCACGTTCATAAATTCTTAGTGTTTATGTTACATTTCAATTGTATCATACTTATCTAACCTATCATGCGTATCGTACATATAACATATGTATATCACAAAAAAAACATAGCTCTTGATTTAGGAGAAATTTTAAAGTATACTTTCAAACAAGCATCGATTGTACCTTGAAGGGAATGAAAACCGTATTTTATATTTTAACTCATAAAACTCTAATTCGTATACTAAAGACTTAAATTATCTAACACTTCACAAATAAGCACACATTTAATCACATAATATCAGTTTTAAAATATGGTCAAAATGCATTCTTAAAACATAGGTAAAACTTTGATCTTGAAGTTAGTAATATATGAGAAGAAAAGATACTCTTTACCACAACAATTTTCATAATTTAGATGATTATCCAAAATTCATGAAAATAAACATACATTTACATAACAACCCTTAGTTATCCATGATAAAATATCAGGAATAAATTCAAATCACAAAAGCTTTAATAAATTATCTAAGATAATCAAAAATTGTTCGAAACTGCTCTAAAATCAGTCTGTGTTATAAAATTCACCGTAAATTGTATATTTATCGAAACCTTTTGAAATTAATAATTTAGACCTCTGACATCATGTACTTAAACATAGTAAAACAGTTTTGAAAAAGTATAAGGGATCGATTTTATAAAATTAATTTTCTAAGGTCGGAAACTGCATAAATCCAACTCAAACTGGACTATCTTTGAAAAATCATCATAATTCATAAACTACTCCAAAAATTACCAAATTTTAACCATATGCTCACAACTTCATGTAGAATAACATATTAAAATATTTTCTAAAAATTCCAAGTATACAATTTTATAAAAATCGGCAAAGTGGACTGCCCTTTCTAAAGATTTTCACAACTTGATTTAACTCACTTATTTTCATAATTAAAAAGTAGATTCGACTTTTATAACACTATCAACCTCAAATAAAATATCTTGACTCAATTTATCACACATGCAATGAGCTTAGACAAGATAATCAAACATGCAATGACTAAATCAACATGCAATTGAACAATCAACTCCCAAAAGTGGCATACATTAAAGATCAACCATACCAAACAAGACTTTGAACAAATTTCTTCACATTAGTAGAAAATCACCCTTGGATCATACATGCAATATGTTTAGGTAAAGAAATCAAACATGCAAAGCTTAATCCCACATGCATTTGCTCAATCAACACTTAAAATGACATATTTTTGAAGATCAACCACATATCATCTCTTAGATCACACATGCAATAGGTTTAGGTGAGGGAAAACAAACATGCAATACTTTCTTCAACATGCATTTCAATATTAAGAACCTAACCATGACTCTAAAGAGGAGATTGTTAAGATTTAGCTAAAATACCTCTAGGGTTGCACACAATTTATGAGTTCTTGAGTGTTCCTTGTATGGAGATTATCTTGAGCTTAACTTTCCATGATCTCTTGAAATGATCTTGTTTCTTCACTCATTTCTTGAATTGGGTAGCTTGTTTGAAGATAGAGAATATGATTTGAAGGAGAAGAAAAGGAGTAGAGAGAAGGAAGAGCAACAATCTAGAGAGAGAGATGTGCTCAAAAATGAGGGGTGAAATGAGCTTGAAGTGTGGAGTCTCCCCTTTTATATGTAGCATATAGTATAATAATTCTAATTTAATACATGTATTATACATATAGATCATCTCTTGTAGTATTTGTCCACTAGAGGTGTGATGATTAGTGTCATGGAAACTTGGTTTGGATTTGATGGGGTATGGAAGAGATAGAGTGTAGTTCTTACCTAATGTGACATGTAAAATAATGAATCATGGTAATTATACATAAACTTATTTTCAATTTAATACATCATATAAGTCACATGAGTATGTTTGAAATATATTTAATTTAACACATCATAATAGTCACATACTTTATTGCACATAAACTATATAATAAAATCCACATAACTATAATTAAACACATAAGTCACATTTCTTATATTAATTATTTAATCATTTTTATGTGTAACTTATCTATTTTGGTTGGTCTTTTTCTCGTGCATGTTGAGTGCATCACGATCGAACCCGGTCTCTTCGGATAGCTATCTTGCAAGACTTTTAGACTTAAAGAAATATTAGCTCATCCATTCTTGATAAAAAGTAAAATTCGTCTTAAACTCGAAAAGATCATACGTTATAATTTATTTTATAAAGAGTGAAATATATATATATATATATAAAAGTATGCTATGCAATTTTTTATGAAAAATGGGGTGTCAGCTCTTGTTTTATTTTGCAAAGTGATTTGATACCATATTCATATGCATGTGCAGCAATAAGATAATCTGGGTCGATACTATAAACCATTATCAATTCAGAATATGCAACGATAATATAAAAGCTAACGTTTTTCCTCTTTTAATGTTTCCAGTTTTGCGAAGGAAACAGTGTCTTCTTACGTTGGCCAATATTACATGACAGAATGGTTGAGGGGGATATAGGGAGGTGATGTTAATCCTGTGCCTGATCCGCAAGATTGGATTGTGTCTGACGATGTGAAGAACAAATGATGTATTCCACCAGACAAACCAAAACAAGTTGGTCGTCCGAAATCAAAACATATTCCTTCGACCGGCGAGCATGCCGGACCTTCATGCACACCCTCTGCATGTAGTCATTATGGCAAAACCGGCCATAATAAGTCGAGATGTACCGAACTCTTGCCCTTGGAGTATCAAGAGTTCGATGATGAGCTCGATGATGAAAACATAGTCCAAAATGAGGATCAAGTCAGGCGAAGAAAGAAGAAACATTGTTCCATCTGTGGATCGATAGAACATACCAAAAGAAAGTGTATAATTTATTTGGCATCGAATGTGGGAAACGAATGATAGATTTGACATGTATGTTTGAAGTTGACCATTTTTAACTCCTAATGTTGTACGAGCCGTATATATTATTATCTATTTATTTGAGGAATTCTTGTAAAAGAATTTAACATATGGAGAAATTAACGTTACAGGATAAAACATTAAGTAAATATAAACACAAGAATCAATCATCGGCCAATAGAATAAAACTTAATGCATGTTCATAAATCATGTTCAAACAATACATAATCAGTCCAAATCATCATCCTGAATGGTGTCAGCATCTCTTGAGAACTTGTATAAGGCCAGAGCCATCAGTCGCCTCATCTAAAAAATACCAAGAGTATACTCCTCTCTCTGGGAAAAATGTAGCTACAGCTTTCAATCGCCTTCAGTGCGTAAATTCCACAAGAAGTTGGATCGTCCTGCTGATAACAAAATCGTGACTCCGCAGACTTGAGAGAAATCATCGCTGGATGAAATCGATGATAGTCTAACTTCTCATAATGTCCTGTATGCTTGTACAAACACGGTAATATCGGCCTAATGGGTAGGGTCTGTCGAACCCTAAGCTTTTCCACCTCCGGAGTCCACTGGAATCGAAAACTGTCGAACAGTGTCAACATCATCTCCCCGAGATGAAGCTGAGCAGCCACTCAATGCCCGTCCAAATTTAGAATCAAAAATACCTATTAACAAATAAAAAAGAGTTCAAATATTTAGATAGAACATATGTGAATAATTCAGAGTAAATGATGAAGAAACAGTCGTTGATTATCTTCAAACATACTTTTTGGACGTAATCCCACCAAGGGTTGATAATCATCCACCTTGGTTTGTCACCGTTTATATAGGAGAGAAGTCGATCTAGCTCCAAGGGGTCAAACTCCTTACGAAATTCTTCGGTGTAACGTACATTTAGAGGATCGACCGCATGCTTCATGTTCCAAATATCCTTGCATGTTTCCTGCAATGTCAATTCGTTAAAACCAATTATAACCAACATCAGTGAAATACAGTTATATTTAATACAAATTCAACTTACATTAAACATGCAGTCAGTAATTTAGACAATCCCCTTCAAATCTTGATCCACTTGAACATTAAATACTCGTGGACAGCTTTGTAGAACCATAAGATATGCGTCAAGGACCTACAATACAAAATAGTTTAACAATTTCAGTATATAATTTCTTAACTCGTGCCGATGTATAAGGATATAATAGCTAAATTGAAGACTAGTACCTCTCTATCAATTCAATGTGTGGATCTAGTGCTCAATGGAAGAATGAAGGACCAACTGGATAACCAATGTCAATGTTACGCATGTAAGATAAAACATGTATAAGCCCAAAAGTTGATACAAAATTAAAAAATATATTACAAGCAGTGTCAAATAAATTATCAAAATTTTGAACAGGTAAAACTTACAGATCAGATGCGTCCCCAAGCTCCATCCACACTAAGAAATCATTGTAGCTATGATCACTCATTCTCCGTCAATTGATACTCGTGAATGGACTTCTCAAATAATGAGACCGATCTCTTTTTCGAACTTTACGGATTCCAGCACTTGTATCAGGAATGTCATATCCAGCTGCGCCAGATGTCGAGCCTGTAATAAAGCCGGGGATCACCAAACCATGTCTGAAATGTAGATGTTTATGGTGTATTTATCTCAAATGGTGTGTCAGAATCAGAAGAAAAGTCACGACCATAATTACTCAACTGATAAAGAATAATAGTTGTGATCGGTTCCGCGAAAGTGGCCTGATAAGTGGGATCATAAGTACAGGACTGCAGAACGTATGGGTCAAACGCATACTGATAAGGGACGAGCTGCGGAACGTATGGCTCAGAAGTATACTGATTAGTGGCGTGATAACCAGTGTGTTCCGCAGAAGTAGGATGCTGGTCTGAATGCTTGAATCCCGAAGCATGAGAAGTAGAGCGATGATGGTCCTCCTCAGGCCAAGTAGCCTAAGGCTCAGATGAGCGAGATGTGTACTAAGTACCAAAATATGATCTGAGTTGATCCTGAATAAGCGAGAGAATCTGATGCTCCAAACGATCACGCTCATCCTTAATCGTATGCTCCATCTGGTCAAACCTGTCATCAAAGTAATTCTACTTCGTACTTAACCGTTCAAATAGATGGTAATACACGCTAGGGTGATCGCTCCTTCCTGGATCAGCCTGAGAAACTTCGATCGATGAAGACAACACAACTCGTGCACGTCTTTACGGAAAACTAGGGGCCACAGGCGTATCCTCGTGATCATATGCATGTTGGACTGATGAACTATGTTGGTATGCATAATCCTGATCGGGTATCTGAAGTGGAGATACACGCTCCGGCACTGTGGTGTAATCTGGAATATAATCCGGCTTGCTAGATCGAAAAATAGGGTATTAGGAACATGTGACTTAGGACCAATCATCGAACGGATGCTACGGCCGCTCGTCTCACGTGTAGACTGACGTGTAGTCGATCGGATGGACCGAGCAGTGGGATCACGTGTCGATGGACCTGGATCCGCGGGAGCCCTTACACTAAAGCGAGGCCCACGAGGCTGAACTCCGAATGAGAGGTCTTGATCTATTCCCTACCAATAAATTTGTCATGCCTCCTCGGGACTCGACTCAAGAGCCTTCAAACAATCAACCTACACAAAACAGTCAAATAGTTTAAGGTTAGGAACATTACTTCGACTCAAATCATCTGGTTTGCTATATTGAAACAAAAAAATAAAATTTCATATCTGTTGGCTAAGTATTTTAGTGATATCAGTTATGGCCCTCTTAGTAGACCACTTCAAACATCTAGGTAATCAGTGTGGGCCATCCACTCGACAACCGACAACTGTGTCAGTCATGGGAATGGCCTCGTAAGCCCATATCTAGACAATGAAGTTATAATGTTAGTATTCAAGCTTACAAATAAGTTAATACACATTGAAGATATATTACTTAAAAGATACTCATTAGTAGAGCAACCAAGAAACCGTAGAAGTGGTAAGTGGGTGGTCGGTTACCCAAAGGTGGCATAGTGGTAGGGAGCTTGTCCATATATCGCAACAGGTTGAGATAGGAGAACTTCCCCCATGGGAGGCTCTTCTAGAGCTCCTCGTGCTCTACTAAAATCTAGACCCACTTATCTACTTTCGTCTTTCCGACGTCGACCCGTAGTAGAATACTATAGACGATGAGAATCTTAGCAATCTTAATTGAATCCTCGATACTAAGATGAAATTCCCCTTGAACAAATTGATGACGTATATCTAAAACAGTCACAGATGCAAGTCTGGCAACCATTATGTGGTATTTTTCACCTTTAGGTGGTATATGTCGGCTATAGGGATCAAAGTCGATCTGAGTCACCAAAATGCAGACCCATGATAAGAGCGAACTCCCTTTTCGAGAACCGACAAAGACGATCTCGCCCGATGCGAAACCATCTCTCGTATTCTTCATCGCCGCGAATCCAAGTCAC
Organism: Scutellaria minor; assembly: GCA_954870855.1. Lineage (NCBI taxonomy): Eukaryota > Viridiplantae > Streptophyta > Magnoliopsida > Lamiales > Lamiaceae > Scutellaria > Scutellaria minor. Next base: position 15,447,788 of record OX940731.1, on the reverse strand, counting down.
CTCACAAGACATGAGAATATGGAGAAATACCTTGCATGACTCGTGATCAATAAACCAAGAAAGAAAATACCCGAAACATGATCGTCTAAATTTGTTCAGACAGTCAATACCAACTTCGTTCAACTCTAACAGTATACCATCCAATATACTAAGACGCATGTATCTGTTAATATAAGCCCTCCGATCCTGAAAATCCCTTCGGACCCATACACGATCCAACTAAAATATGTACAAGAATTGTAAATTAATACATATATAACTACATATGATTTATTTTGATATTGTCATTTATAATATATTTATTTATAAAATAATATTCATTACTTCCCAAATACATCAAAAAAATACAAAAAAAATAAAATAAATAACATTAACAGAAGCTTTAACAATACAAGAAACATTAACTAACATTGACTAACAGAAGTTTCAGCAAAAAAAAAATAAAAAAATAACAAAGAGTAAGTCTCTTGTGAGACCATCTCATGGAATTTTAATGCATTGCGTGAGACGGGTCAACCCACAACCCAATTACCTATCATCCAAACCCTACAATTCACATGTTGTTTGTGAATGATGGGGCTCCGTCTCACGGAAACTATCCGTGAGACCGTCTCACATGAGTTTTTGTGAATAACAAAACTCAATTTTCGTGTAACAATACAAAAATCAAACAAAATCTACATTCGTGTAACTATACATAAGTGTTATGTCAATTTTTCATTTAACAATTCATAAGTGCTACGGCAACTTTTCGTTTAACTATTCATAAGTGTCCAGACAAATTTTCGTTTAACTATTCATAAGTGCTACGATAATTTTCGTTTAACTATTCAAAAATTGATGATAATTTTTCATTTAACAATTCATAAGTGCTACGACAATTTTTCGTTTAACTATTCACAAATGTTACAACAATATTTCGTTTAACTATTCGTAAATGCTACGACAATATTTCGTTTAACTATACATAACATGAAGAAATCCAGATTTGGCTTCAACGAAATAAACCCAATTTAACAATTAAACGAAAATTTCATAAATCCAAATTAAACACAAATTTTCGTTTAACAATTCATAAATCAAACCCAAATTTTCGTACTAAAATTCATACATAACCCAGATTTCCACAAGATTAAACATGCTTCAACGAAATTAAATATGCTTCAACGAAACAAACTCAATCAATCAACAAAATTTCCACAAAATTAAACACACTTCAACGAAATTCATGGATTTAGGAACCTAACCTGGTTCTTTCCGCTCGAATCCATGGATTGTTCTTTTTTCCACGAATCTGCCCGATCGAGTAACCACAAATATTTTGTTCTTCTTTTCACGAATTTGAATCCAAATTCAAGATTATCTTTCCACGAAAATTTTCCTCTGATTTTGTAAACCCTAAACGAATTTCACCACTCCCTAAAAAAAATTGTGGTTCAAAAAAAGTTGTGGTTTAAACGAAAAAAATAAGAGTAATTGGGTTTGTTTTGTTGTGGTTTAAACGCAAAAAGTTGTGGGTTAAACGAAAATAACCAAAACGGCGGCCAATTTCTAGGGTTAAGTCACCTTGTTGTATTTTTTTTATCTTATTTTATTAAAGTTTGATTTGATTGTTAGTTGTGTCCCATTTAATTCTCTTCAATTAGTTGGCCCCAATTACTTTTCAATCCCATAAAAAACTATTCACATAAAGACCGATCAATTTTTATGGTATTTTGATAACTTTATTGTATTTTGTGGTATTTTGGTAAGTTGACTATATTTTATGGTATAATTGTTATTTGTTATACTTAAAGTGGTAGAGTCGGCTACTCTCCCTAAAATTTTATCCACTATGCAAAAAGAAATGTGGAATGTGAAAGTAGATTTAATTTTCCAAGGCAAAATGTAACTGCCAAAGAAAAACAATGAAAAGGTCTTATTATTCTCTGCATAGTCTTCATACTGTAAGCAACAAATGAAGGGTTTTCTTTCTTGGGAGGAATAATTTATTTGCATAACCAAACATGTCTTTCTTGAGTGAAATTATTACCCCAGCTGTCACATTCTGCTATAAAAATTCAAAAAGATCCTTTCTACAGTTTTTATTGGAACTATGATATATGTCTACAAAGTCACTGGAAAATTTATCACTTTCTTTTATTTTTAAAAAGACTTTCTTTTTTTATTTGGGTTTTTCAAGATTTCACCTTTCCACAAGAGTCCAAGACAACAAGAGAAGAAGCAAGAAGGGGGACTACAATAGCACTCGAGAAGAAGCAAGAAAGGGGACTACAATAGTACTCTGCAATATTTCAGAGAGAGAGAGAGGATGATATTGTTCCATCCCATCTCACATCAACATCATCTCCATCCACAAAATCTCTAAAACGACAATAGTTAATACAATAATGACAACAAAAGAACACAGCCCCTCACCTTTATATATAACACTCCTATCTGGGTTACAGTTCTTAGTTGCTCCCTTTTGAGTTGTTCACTATTTGCTCTGAAATTGAAGTTCATGGAAGCCATTGTAAAGTTTGTAGCTTTTGCTTTATTAGCACAAGTATGTTTTCCTCTCTCTCCTCTGTCTGAAGCTGACAGAGTATCTCAGCTACCTGGGCAACCCCAAGTCAGCTTCAACCATTTTTCTGGTTATGTGTTTGTTGATCACAAGGAGGAGAGAGCTCTCTTTTACTACTTTGTTGAAGCTGAAATCGATCCATCTTCTAAGCCCCTTGTTCTCTGGTTAAATGGAGGTCAGTTTCTCACCACATTGGAGAATGATGAAATGATGATTCAAGAAGTTGAATTGTTTGGGTTTGTTTTGAAATTTTGAAGTTAATTGTTTGTTTATTTGCAGGGCCTGGCTGTTCATCTTTGGGAGTTGGGGCATTTTCTGAAAATGGACCATTTAGACCAAGTGGAAATGCATTGGTCAGAAATGAACATAGTTGGAATAGAGGTACTTTGTGGAAAGTTTGAATCTTGAATATGTTGTCAATGTAAAATATTGAATCTTGAATCTTTAGATATAATATGTACGTATTTATGTCATTTTTAAAATTTGATTTTATGATTGATTTGCAGAAGCAAATATTTTGTATTTGGAGTCACCAATTGGAGTGGGGTTTTCTTATGCTGCTAATTCTTCCTCTTATGAAGGTGTAAATGACAAGATCACAGGCATGTTTCCCATTTATATATTCTAAAATAGTAACATATTCTAACTTACACAGGAACTACATTCCTTTTCTTGTTTTTTTTACCATGCATGTATATTTTGAGAAATCAAAGCACTAATTAAAATTCAAGAATCACTGAAATAATCTTTTAGTCTTTATAAATTGTTGATCTTAATTTCAAAACTGCATTTCAGAAGATCAGAATATTATTAGATGGAAAGTAGTGCCATTGCATATTTATAGTTTATATTCTTTCATATTACCATATTTGGTTTCCTCAAAATTCTGAAACTTTGTCTGCATTGTGATTATATGTTATAGCCCGGGACAACATGGTGTTCTTGCAAAACTGGTTTCTTAAGTTCCCACAGTACAAAGACAGAAGTTTGTATATCACAGGAGAAAGCTATGCTGGTAAATTTCTAAAAATATATTAAAATAATCTTTCTCAAGATTAGACAAAGAATTCTAACCAGTTTCTGTCATTATTAGGACACTATATTCCTCAACTTGCAGAGTTGATGCTTCAATTAAACAAGAAAGAAAAAGTGTTCAACTTGAAAGGCATTGCAGTGAGTTCTATACTCTCTTAAAAACATTTCCACAATAGAATTAATTGTTACAAAATTATATAAACTAAACTCTAATTATATATTGTTATTGAAGCTTGGAAACCCAGTGCTAGAATTTTCAACAGATTTGAACTCGAGGGCCGAGTTCTTTTGGTCTCATGGACTAATATCCGATGCAACATACACAATGTTCACTTCTTCGTGCAATTATTCACGATATGTTAGTGAATACTACAGAGGCTCTCTGTCTCCAATCTGTTCCAAGGTGATGAACCTTGTTACTAAAGAAACCAGCAAATTTGTAGACAAATACGATGTTACCCTCGATGTTTGTATTTCGTCTGTGCTCTCTCAGTCCAAAATTATTTCTCCAAAGGTATTGATTCCCATTTTTCACTTTCTGAATCTTGAACTATTTTAATTAATACCCGTTTTTTATGAGTCTTAATTGAGTGTTTGTGCTGTATTCTGAGGTGCAGCAATTGACTGAGAACATAGATGTTTGCGTGGAGGACGAAACAGTAAATTACTTGAACAGACGAGATGTTCGAAAGGCTCTCCATGCACGTCTCGTTGGAGTCAGTCGATGGCTTGTATGCAGCAAGTAAACGTCTTCTAATGACATTGCAAATTGGATTCTCTTATTATACATATGCTAAAAAATTGATTCAAAATGAATGTGATGGATTTCGCATTTCATATCAATCAAAAGACCACCAATGAATTTACTACTAACGAATTCTGAACTTTTATCATAACCCCGTTTCAGCATTTTGGATTACGAGCTGCTTGACATAGAAACACCTACGATCAACATCGTTGGTAGAGTAATAAAGGCAGGAGTTCCGGTCCTAGTGTACAGTGGGGATCAAGATTCAGTCATACCCTTAACCGGGAGTCGAAAACTGGTCCACAGATTGGCACGACAGCTAAGATTGCAAACAACCACACCTTACAGAGTGTGGTTTGCTGGGATGCAAGTAAGTTCTTTCATTAAAATGATGAATGTCATCATTGGATCGAGCAATCATGGTGTTAACAATTCTTGCTATTTTTTGCGTCGTTTAAGGTTGGTGGATGGACTCAGGTGTACGGTAATATACTCTCATTCGCCACAATAAGAGGGGCGTCTCATGAAGCTCCGTTTTCTCAGCCAGAGAGATCTCTTGTGCTGTTCAAAGCCTTCTTAGAAGGAAGGCCTTTGCCTGAAGGGTTTTGATATGAATTTTGAAACTCATTGTAAGTAAATGTGAAGGTGTAGGATCAGTGTTACCTCAATGTTAAAGAATTACATTTGTTCGTTTGTTTGATTTTCTGAAAATGGCAAATTTTGTAAGATGAATATTGTTATGAGAATGATTGTCAGGCTCTATGAATTTCCTTTTGAAATTCTCTCATTCGATGTTCATTTTTAGCTAATCGTGGAAAAATACGTATAAATTGGTGTATTTTTCCACGAAACGTCATTTTTATAGACATTATTAATTAACATGTGATCTTAATTAAAGACAATTAATATACTACTCTATGTATCATATTTTTATAGACATTATTAATTAACACGTGATCTTAATTAAAGACAATTAATATACTACTCTATGTATCATATTGTCCTCTTGAAAATTAATAAACTGGCAGAAATACTTTTATTAGATTTAGTAACAATCAAGTAACTTGATAAAAATAAATAATCTGATCATGATTAGTTGATTAATTAACATTACAACAAGTGAATAAAGATTGCAACCCAAATTTTTCCCCCTCGAAAGAAAATATAACTCCTTTTAAATGATTGAGTGTTTATTCATACAACAGTGTTTTAATATTTTTATCTTCATGTATCTTCTACTCTATCGATATTCATATTATGACTCAGTATATTGAGATATAATAATCAGACTCATATCTAACTTCGAAGCATGTCTAATATAGTAGTAACTCAGTGATAAGACTGTATATTGGTGACCTTTTATATAGGGTTAGAGTAAATTATAGTAAAGTTGAATGTCATATGTCAAGTCTTTTATCTTCTTCTAGACATTATATTATAGTGATAATAATTACCTACCGAGATCATATGATTGCCATCACATAAAGAAATTATTGTGAATAGAGAAAAAGATTGCAAGAGTTGAGAAATTATAAATTCAAACAAAGGATTAGACAAGTGGAAATGGTGTGTGTTTTCTTCAACGTAGGCTATTAAACAATATTTGAGCCTCTCTTATATTCCTAATGGCAGTGGATCTTGTAACCCTATTTTAATCTACAAGAATTGGGCCTTACTAGTTGACTAGTTAAGTCACTCATACAAATAAACATGTTATAAGGTAGACAGTATGTCTTAATTAGATAAGTTGTTTTTGTTGGTAAGGTACAACATTACAAAGTTGTACTTTTGTAGCTAGTATCTATAACTAATAATTTTGGCCCGATTCCCTGATTGGCCCAACTAAGAGCCTGTTAACTTCATCTTAAGCCCAAAAGAGATAACGGGCCGATCCAGTACAGTTTGTTTCAGTTGTTTCTTCTTTTCCAAATTCCAACGCACTCTTTCATTCTTCGCATCGTTGAGCTCAGCAGTCAACTTCTTCCATTTTCTTCCATCTTTTCTTCAATTCAGAGGAATTCCAAGGTACTCCTTTTCTTTTTTGTGCGTGTGTGTGTGTGGCTGTAGAGAAAATTTTCTACATTTTTGTAATTTGTGTAATTTGTCAATTTAGTGTTTTGATCGGATCAATTTCTAAGAATTTATTTTTTTTCCGTTATTTTTACTGTATTTAGGGAAAAATTATGGATGTGGATTTGCAGAATATAAAAAAATGGGTAGTTCTTTACCCAATTTACATAAATTCAAAGAAAACCTTAGCTGAGGGTCGGAGAATCAATGGGGGCAAAGCTTGTGAAGATCCTACGTGCCATGAAATTTACGATTGTTGTGCCCACCTGAAACTCCCCTGCGCAATGGAGGTATTTTCTTCTCGCTTTTTCTGTCATCATTCAATTTTCGAATTGTTCTTTTTAATGTGGATATGAAAATCGATCTGATGATTGGATTTGGATTTCAAATTAAAATTAGAGTGAGAAGGCGTATCCACGGGATTTTATGCAAAGAGGTAGAGTAAGGGTTCTGTTGAAAAAGGAAGATGGGACCCTATGCAATCCGGCAATTTCTTCAAGTAATTTGTTACATTTCAATTTTATGGTATGTTTGATCTTGAGTTCTTTTGGCTGTAATGAGTGCTAGCATGATAGTGATTTGCAGTTTATGCTTTGATAATAATGGTGTTTGTTTATAGATTCGGATTTAGGCCGTTTGGTACAGATATCAAAGATTGTTTATTTTATAAGCTTTAAAGAATGAATTGTGTTCTGAGGAACATGTGATTTAACCATCTACACGAGAAATTTCCTAAATAATCATTTGGAATTCATTCCTTATTGAAGGACTTGTTTCATTCATCGTAACATTGATTTTCATTGATAAGCCCTGAAGATGAACTTAGGTTCAAGGATTACATGGTTACACATTTACTTGTGATAATTCCTTTATTACCATTTTGCAGTACCTTTGTTATTGATGAACTGAGGTGTAAGGTGTTTATGACTTGCTATTCTAGCTTGTTTCCCCGTCTACTTCTCCTCGTTGACTCTGTAAGAGAGGAACTTATTTTGAAGTTGTTATTCCTTCTGTGCTGCTTTTACATCACAATACGTGGGTAGCTAACATAGATATATGTTGTGCTTCCAGTTTACATTTGTGGCAGTCCTTTGGACTGAGTGTTTAATTATTGTTTGGTATATTGCAGGGAAACAACTAATGCTTCATGTCGCAGAGTTGGTGCCCCGACATCCAGGCCGTACTAAGAAACAAGAGCCCGCCTCATCCTCAGCAGCCGGTGCTTCTAAATCTGGAAAGGGTGGAAAGAAGAAGCGATAGTGGTTGCCTTTGCTGTGTACTGATTTTCAATGTTTACTTTGTCCACAGCCATCACTTGGTAACCTTGGACTAGACTAATATACTGTTTCCAAACTTCCTTCTGGTTGCTTGTGGGTTCATATTGTGTTGTAGATTGGTTCCTCAAAGATTTGATTCCGGTTAATTTGTGTCCAACATTAGGGTATTACAAAAGGGTATTTTATTATGGGATTTTGCAAGCTTCCCATGTTATACAAGACATCTGTTGAAGATGGTAAACTTTGAAATTTGAATCATCAATTATAATTACCAGCTTATATCAGTATGTACTTTCTACTCTACTGATACACAGTTCAGCTTTTGTGATTTTTCATCAGTTTTAGCAGGATTTTGAAATTCTTTAAAACTTTCCATTCCATAAAACTCTTCCTAGGGTATTGGAATAAATGAGTATGTAAAGTGTCAGTAAGGGCTATATGGATCATATCTAGTAAATCATATCTAAAAGGAAACTAACACCAACTGGGATTTAAACTGAAACTAAGCAACATGAGACAATCAAACATTCCAAGGAACAATTAGGCATCAGATCTAGTAAGTGCAAAGAATGAATAATGATCTAAGTAGATGTCTGTCATCGAAGAAAGCTACAACTAATGATACAACTATACTAGTCTCGGACTCGTTTATGTCGAGGGACCACACAAGGAGCTTCAACCATCATTTTCAGACAATTGAACTCCAATGCTAAAATAGGCTTCGATAGCATCACAGAGATGCTGAGATTTTTCTTACGTACCATGTCCGAATTTCCTGGTTCAGACGTTATTTCATTCTCCAAATCGGTTGCAGATGGACCCGACACTTTTGCTGGTGACAATGCTCTCAACCTGAACCAATCAAACTCACATAAATATCCAAAAAAAAAGGAGAAAACTATTATGAAACAAAAATGAAAATTATAAATCCAAACTAGTAAGCAGAACCGTATTTAATAGTAATATAGAGGATCAAAACCATCAACCTGCATTCAATCTGGCAAGAATACTTGAGGAGGTCAGGGTTGTACTCTGTGCATCCACTACATACCAAAAGACCCAAAATAGTTAAATTTATCATACATACATATATATATTGGAAACGATACGCAAATAAGAAACGTACCTAAAGCTTGGGAGCGACATTTTGACTGCAGGGCCCTTCCATCTTTTATTGTCATTTTGTGATGCTGCCATTATTTGTACAAAAAATATAGAAGATAATTTGAATAAGAACATACCACTAATAGTGTGTAATTAAATTACAAATGACACCAATATAAAAGATGCAATACCAACCAGGTGCTGTAAGGCTGATACTGCATATGTCCATTGATGTGTGATTGTTCATCTCTTTCACTTGTATGGCTGTACAATTCTTCGTGTTATCAGGAGAATCAACCATGCCAATCTTATTCAGAAATTCACCGAATCGAGCTCTCTTTGTACCGGGAAGTACTGAAACACTCTAGTTTAATACAAACCATATCATGTTCAAGAAATGGATACTTCTTTAGAAAAAAAAAGTATTCCTTATTAGTTATTGGTATACATGTCCACAGGCATATGTGAAGTTCACCTTTGAAAAATCGGCAACTTGACTTGGAAGTCCGACTGCCTGCAAAAGCACGATAGAAGACAAATAAATTCAACAAGGACCTAAATAAAAATCACATCTAGGTAGCCCTATTATGAATGATAACATACTAAATGTCATATTGAGTACTCCAATTGTTACCTTTCTTCCATGGACACATGCTTTGTCACTGTTTACAAGAACTCTTGCAGCCCATCTATTAACAAGGAATTTACAACACAGCTTGTCAGTGTAAAGACATATAAACCTACAAAAGAGTAATCTGTATTCTAGCAACAATAGATATTGAATCAACTTTACTCAAGCAACTATTAATCCATATCATGTGTATAAACAAAATCCAGTCTATGCATGAATAACTGTTGACGTGTAGAAGTTATATACGACTACACGCAAGATCACTATGTAGTGAATCAACCATTAATCCACTATGAAAGTTTTATCAACAAGACATACAATTATGCAGAGCTCACTGCATTTATAGGGAAAGGAGATAGTCGATAAAAATAGACATAGTATTTACATGAAGCAGAAAACTTACGCACAGGACGTAGGTGGATTCCATACAATTCCTGCTATTACCACGAGCTGAAAAGCATAAGATCAGAAACTATATAGACAAATAAATAAAGTTAATACAACTTGACATAGATTTAAACTCAAATAACAGTTCCATTTCCATTTCCATTTTCCTAAATAGAAATGAATGTCCCCAGTGCTAAATACTCTATTTAAATATGCCTTTATTGTTTCAAGAATATAATCAGAAACCATAGTGGCCTCACTTGGGTTTATGAGAAATATAAATAAAGACAACCTCATCAAATTTCCCAGCAGGACTGTCCTCATAATTAGCAAGAAAGAATCCTCCAAGAGTATATCTGTAGAGTACATAGTACCAACTTGTATAAAATAAAGAGAATGAAAATCATGCACGTACAACTTTCTCGATATTGAAGATACAATCTGTAATTAGTACCCAAACGCCTCCACTAATCTGAATTCCTTTGGAATGAATGCTCGAGCTGTCTCTGCCTTGACAAGATGGAGCTGGTACAATGCACTGAAACGTCAACACCGACTACTTAATGTACTATTCTATCGAAACAAGAATGTGATGCAATAATAGTCGATGAATGTTTTTATTTAAAGAATGGAGTTCACTTACCTGCCTTTGAACACCCATGGAGGCTTTTCATATCCCAACGAAGAATTCATTTCAGAAGTTTCCATTATTTCAAGCAGCAATGAAACTCGTAGTTACTATGACAGAGAGCGTCAAACGTTAGAAAAAGCAACTGAATCAAAATAATATCAGCTGAAAAATCATAAAATCAAAAACTTTAACCACATTGGATTAGTAAAAAAAATTAAGCTACGTGCAGACTCCATGCAAATTGAGGAATTTGGAACTAAAACATGATTTAATAATGTATATATAAAACCATTTATCAGTCAATAACATTGAAAAGCGCTTACTGATTATTAGCAGACATAGTTAACCAAAGCCATGTAAGTTGTGCTAGTTGATAATAATTTATTGTATAATCTTTAAATATGGCATTGAGACTGCTTAATTGGCTAACTTTACATGCTAATTGAAGGCGTAATCAGTAATAATGATAGAATCTTTAAGCTTAAACAAAAGATGAAAGAATTGCCAAGCACACATGCTAATTGAAACCTAGCATACTGTACTTCCATTTGTTTTAAAATTGAAAAAGATTGCATTTTGCAGTGCACTTTTCATGAACAATAAACATCCCCTTGGGGAAATACTCGAAATCAGCATAACAAATTACATAAATTCGTCTCCAGATACATCGAAAAGATACAAAAAGCCATATGCACATTGCACACCACCATTGGCACACAACCCAGAAGAGAATAGAATCATTGATATCCACCAAAATTCCAAAGCTTAAGAATATAAAGCAACATTTATCTCTATCTACAATACCTTCCAAGAAAACAGAAATCCTAAAGAAAATGTTTAACTTGTAAAATACTACAACTACAAAATTGAATACAGCTACTTGTGACCATATGAATTGGGCCCATTTTCACATTGATATGAGACCTTTTGAAGAAAGCCCAAAAAGGGCTTGGCTCACTGGCTGTAACCACTATTTCTGTAGTTTGATCTATGACGATGGGAAACTAGGTCAGGTGTTTCTGCATTTTGATTACTACCAACATGCAAGTTCAGCTCTTTTCACTGCCACACTAATTGAATCACCAACTTGGTTATATTTTGTTTAATTTTCTTCAAGAAGACAACACTTGAGAAATCTTTGCTTCATTTGATTCTTAACAAGACAAAGACTCGTCATAGAAATCTTCCAACAAGATTAACAGATATAGTAAGAAAAACATCCATATAAAAATAGAGAGAATTTAATCACCATATTCAAGAATAGCAAAAGAAAGAAAGAGGGCAAAGGGTAAGCCAAGATTTGAAGAGGTTTTCAGTGACTAACCGAGAACAGACAGCGTAACCGCAACTCAAAAATCAAAGTTTTTCGTGGAAATTCCAGAAAATGTTTGAACGATTCCTAAAATATGTACAATTATAGGACAATGACAGAAAAAAAAAAAAAAAAAAAAAACCGGGGGAATTGAGTCTGAGAAAAAAGGATAAGAGAGGATAGAAATGGAGTGAGGTAATGGGTAGCGAAATGCCTGACGTCATCAAGAAATGGAAAAACTAGAGTAGATTAACTAAATTAAGAACACTTTTTATTATTACTACATTGGAAACTAGTTAATTAGAATTTAGTTTTGTCGCAAACCAGTTTTAATTTGGCGCCAACATTAATTTTCACAAACCGTCCCCTGTTTTTCATGGATGGTATCAAGATTATAATTAATAATAATATATTACTGTGCTTTAGTTATTATCTGCACCTGGTCTAATGAATCTGATAAAGCCATTGCTTTCTTTAGAGATACATGCACCACATACTATGCTGCTGAATTTAAGTTCAGTACCAAAGTGTGTAATAGAGTAATCAAATATTTGTTAGAAATGGGACCCACTAGATAACGTTTTTTATCCTTGTCTTATTGGAGAAGGGAGGAATGGTTCTTGAACAAACTTTTAATGTATTAAAGATAAAGAAAAAACTAATTATTAGCTAATCTAATTAAAGATATATAAAGGGTGTTACACTTACACTAATGAGCATGATTAATGCAAAATCTAAATATGGGGAAGAGAGGCGCCACGCTGGCAGAGGAAGCTTCATCTCACCCCCCCCCCCCCCCCAAATGAAATCAAATCAAAGCATGCAAAGGGTATAATTAATTAATCACATAGTTTAAGACCATTCTTTTGTTAAACTAGTTCTTTTCTTTTTCTTTTTTCAAAGTAGTTCATTTCTTGAAACGCGTCAATTCATAATCATACTACCTTTTAGAACTTTTGTTGCTTTAACTAATGATTAATCATGTACTTTAATTGCTTCGCACTAAGCTAGATAAATTAGTAGGTGGAGCCGTGCTTTCTTGGATGAGTTTCGAGCTTTTTAGAATGATGTTCCCTCGATCTTACAAAGATAATTCACTATTATTTTTTGTGTGTATCAACTTAGTCATTTTCTTTGAGTAGGATATAATTTCTCTAAAATATCTTTAATTAATATTTATTAAAATTAACTGTAAGTCTTGTAGCTCAAGTGATATCTCATTTCTATAAAATGTGTGGATTGTGATAATCAAAATTCGAGTTTGAATCATATAAATTTTCTAGTTTTTATTATTTCTCTCCTTTCCATTTCTTCTAATTCATTAGAAAAAAACGTGGGTTGAATTAGTCGCTTTCTATCTTTTTTTTAAAATGAAATCAGGCTAGTCATCAATAAGTGTATAATAAGAAATTTGTTGGCTAAAATGATTTTATCGATTACATAAATATTTTTCATAAATTTGTGTAAAATGCAAAGTGTGTCTATCTTTATAAGATTGACTGAGTGATAGAAAGGGTTATTTGTAAATATAGCACACTAACTATCATCCATTTTATAGTTTAATCACAATTTTTTTTTTCATTTTCATACACGAAATTTATAATATTTTACATCAAAATTAACAATATATCTAAGTTTTTACAACATTATGTGGTGAGTTGGGAAACCACATTTGGAGAATTAACAACCATATTCATGGAATTGAATTCAAGAGCTAGAAATGGCCTTGATTGTGCTAATATACTCGTCGCCAAGTTTCTCATATCTTTCCACTCCAATTCATCATTTGAAACCCTTGCTGCTTCTACTACTCTCACTCTGAATACACAAATTTATCCATCAAAACTAAATTAGTTCAATACAATTTACAATCACAAAACCAACATGAAATGAAACTCGCATATTTGATAGGATCTAAGCTAAGGCATATAAGCGAGTGAGAACTTAATTTAAAATACAATAATGAATTGAGAATTCTGACCTGGCTTCGATCTGACAAGTGTATTCAAGAAGATGCGGATTATATTTCGTGAGACCACTATAAAAAGAATATATTAGAAGAGAATTCCTTTTTTTTTCCTTTTATCTCATAGAGGATTAGAAATAAAAACTCAATAAATAAAAAAATTCACCTGAGGCTTGGGAGGGACAATTTAATTGGGGGAGTCATAAACCTATTGAAATCCAGCTCAGGTGTATGTCCTTTCATTGAAGAGAAACCAATATTAATTGATATGATCTTTGACCTAAAAATGAAATTTGAAAAAGAAATTGAAAAAAGAGTAGATTTTTTCTAACCAATTAATTACCTGCAGTTTGAATGCTAAGAATATTGCAAGAATCTGTTGCTTCCTCATCCTTGATTTTAATGTCTTTGTAAAGCTTATAAGGCCACTTGGAATTGCACAAATTCAAAAAGCCTCCTGTTTTTCTTTCATTGGCTGCTTTAATAATGTTGTGCTGCAAAAATGTGAATTTGCTCACAAAGTGGTAGTAAAAAATTTATAGTAGTCAAAATATAATTTTTTTTTCTTCTTTTAGCTAGATTAACATAAATATCTTAATAAAATGACTTTCAATCTTCACATAACATGACTCATGTCTCGAGAACCATCAAGGGCGGAACACATTGGACTAGGGGTACTAGGCTCCCCTGAAATTTTCTTAAAAAATTAAGAATATTTTGGGTATTTTGTATTTTTAGTTAAAATAAATGAAACATATGTAAGTGAATTAGTTTTAATCTCATATTATCAACTTCCCGTTGGAGACACCATTTTTTAAGAATTTTTAAGCTTGTAATGAATGAAGCAATTGTTCTTAGAACTTCTATAACTCGGCGTACCTTTGAAAAATTGGCAACTTGGCTCGGAAGTCCAAATTCCTGGAATGTGAAATAAAAAAGAATCAAAATTTCAGAAAAAGAAAAAGAAACGAAAAATCAAGGTTGCATCTGAGCTACAAATTGTAAGAATAGAAGAAAGATAACAAGTGTTAAAAAATTTCAATGTGACACAGTAAATCGTGTTACTACATTTAAATTGTTTAAAATTATTAATTGGAACATGCATGCAACTGTGTTACTTCAAAGAAGCATTGTCGTAAACTAAAAAAACCGCTAAAAACGACATTTTCAAACAAATGTTGTATAAATAATAAATATAGAAAAGACACTCAAAGACAACACTTTTAAAAAGTGTTGTCTTTGAACGTGAATATTGTGTCGTACACAAAACTTTAAAGATAAATTGTTGTTAATATTACAAAGGCAACAGTTTAAGCATAAAATTGTTGTCAGTTCCAACATATTTATTGCAGTGACACTTAAGTTAAACTTTGGAGAAATTCGTTATAGGACTTTGGTCCTATTTGTTTTTAACCACTAATGTTTTCATTATACGTCTTTTGAGTTTGTCCTTTTTTTATTTATTTCAATTTTAGTTCGATTTTAGTTAACAATTGGATATCTGATGAAAATGATGACACCATCGATGATCAAATGTTTGACATCACGGTTTAATTGTGGAGATGTATATAAAGGGAAATATTTGCTAATGTCACTTTCATATAGTGACTCTTCTTTTCTAGCCACTAACATAAGAAAATATCTTTCACCTACATTTCATTTTAAATATTGAAATACTCTTACAAAGTGGTTAAAAAGATTTTTTTTTTTTTTTTTTTATATTTCTATATCAAATTGAAGGATATTTTTATCTGAAAATGAAAAATGGTTAAAAAAACATATTTTCTTATACAAAACTTATTTACTACATGTAAGTTTGTAGAAAATTCTCTTAACTTTCTTTTCTTATGTGAAAGTAGCATCAACAAATATTCCCCATAATCCCCATGTAGCTTTTATGTCCTTGAAAATTCACATGAAATTGAGGATTTTAAAATTTAAGAATTTGAATTGTCTATATATTTCTAATTCATTCAGATGATTGTGGATTTCAAGTCTTCTTTTGTATTTTGTAAACCCCTTTTTATTTGTATCTAATAATGATTGTTTATATACACACACAAAATAAAATAAAAAAAACTTTTAATGTATGTTGTTGATTTTGTTCTCTATGTAGTGCTCACATTATTTTCATGATTCATCAATCATTATATTGCCTACCCCAGTTAAATATCTGGGCCTAACTGCATTGTATTCAATATTGCTACTTGGGTCAAATAAAGCTCAGTCACTTATTTGTTTATAAAAGTGGTTATTGGGCCGACACAAATATTGAAATAGGCAACCCTGCTCTGTCCAAATAATAAATTATTGAAACAATTAAAAAAATGTATTACGCATTATTTAATATATGAAATAATAATATTTTTATACTAAAAAATACTCCCTCCGTCCCTTAAAACGCTGCACACTTTCCTTTTTAATCTGTCCCCAAATACTTTGCACACCCAAAAATGGCAAATTTTATCACAATTATTACCCTTCCAATACACACTTATTTACACACAATGTCATTATTTTTTCTCTCTCAACACTTTATTACTTTTTATTTTTTTCTCACATATTTGACCATTATACCCTCAATCATAAAGCAAATATTCCTTTTTTCTTAAAAATTGTGCCCAATTAGTGTGAAGAGTTTTCTGAGACGGAAGGAATAATAAACTTCTGATCTATTGTAGGAGCATTCTCAATATTGTATACAATAGTAAGAGAAAAAATATATATCCTTCAAAATAAACAACTTGAAAACATTATGATAATTTGAAGACTATATTTATTAGCAACTCAACTCAACTCAACCTAACTGAACATTTTAATAAAATATTCATTTTTCTGTCATTCAAGTTACAACTCAACCCAACTCTATATTTTTTATACTTTATTATTGACATCTACCGAACTTTTAAAATAATTTTTTTCATTATTTATTACTTACATATTATTTATAATCAATTTTTTTATATTTAAAAGATATAATTAAGAGATAGATACAAATATATTTGATATTCTAAATCTGTAGTTATAATAAAAAAAAATTATCACACACTTAAAATAAGCTACTAACACAATAATTAAATTAAAATTACAATAATTGGAATACAAAATTCATAATAGGAAATGATAAAAAATTAGGTGAGAAGAGAGATAAATTAAGATTGTGAAAAAAAAAAGGAATTTTAGATTGTAGGAAAAGGGATAACTTTAGATTGTGCTTCAAAATATGTCAATATTGGACTCTATATGTAGATAAAAAAAATACGAATTTTGATTTTTTTTAATAATATTTTTTTCAATATCGACAATTTAAATTATATCCACAAAAAATCTATTTCCACCATTCAAATTGTGACAAATGTCACAATAAGATTTGATATGAGTTCATGATAAGGTTGTGATACTAGGTTGGCCTGGTTGGCCAACCGATGTCATTTTTTTAAATAAAGTTTTTTGTCTTATTTTATAATATCAAGGGTGGTGTCATTGATAAATATAATCAATTTATCTGTTGATCATTGTTGACCAACATCGACCGATCAGTCAACAAAGTGAACAGTGTTGACTGACTTAAAGATGCAAGATCTACTCATAAAAAAATGTATCAAATTCACATACCATACGCCCAGAGTGACAAGCTTCGTGGCTGTTCACAAACACATTTGCAGCCCATCTATATATTGCCAAATCACACAAGTTATCAAAAAATGTTCATTACTTGTATAGCTAATCCTTGCTACTTCACCAAGTCATGTAGGATGTATTATTAATGTTTGATTAATTAAGGTTGATTATAACAATTAATAATACCAAAGCAATAATTAAGTAGGTGAGACATACGCGCAGGATGAACGATTGTTCCTTACAATACCAGGAATCACCACTAGCTGTTCATATTATATATATCAACATCATTAAATTAATTATATATATATATTATTTTGGTAATAGAAATTGTTTGATATTCCTATCTCAAATTAAATAAGTAGAAGTAGAAGGAAACCTCATCAAAAGCACCAAAAGGACTGTCTTCATAATTGGCAAGAAAGAAACCTCCAACCGTGTATCTATAAAATATATATACACACACACACAATTAATCTCCTCTCTATATTCATCAATATCTCTACACTACAAAAGAAAATAATATCATGTAATAACTAATTACATACCCCAAAGATTCAATGATTCTCAATTCTTTAGGGATGAATGGTCGAACTTTCTCTGCTTTAACAACATGAATTTGGTAAAGGGCACTAAAACAGCATCCAAAATAATTAATTTCCTATATTAGTATATGAACATATATATATTCATGAAACTTGGATTAATTCATCATGTTAATAAGAAAGTGAAAACACGGATTATTGAAACTTGCCTGCCCTTGAAAATCAATGGAGGTTTCCCAAATTCTGATGCTATCATCATGGATCCCATGAGGAGAACAAACTGCAATAAATTATATATATATATATATATATATATATATAACTTTTTGTTGATATTACATTGCCAAAAATTGAGCTAAAATCTCAGAGACCCTTTTGAAAATATATAATTATTACATAAATGAATTTTGTATGAATGTGCATGTGTCGACATATACCTAATATGAAAATTCATTAGCATCTAGTTATGGAAATCAGGTAGGTGGAGATGACTATTGTTGATCCCCTGCTCGTCTAAACCGGATCAGAGCCCCGAGTGAGGGAAAACTATGGATCGAACCGAGCTGAAGTGGTACCCGATATGGTCGGACCGACCATAACGACAGATCCGAGCCCAGTGGGTCTGCGGTCTCGGGTACCCAGTTTGGTCGGTGTGGCCGACTATAGCGGGACGATCCGACCAAAATCATGCGACCTTAAGGATCTCGATGAGCGGATAAGGGCTACGAATCCATAAAAAAGGGAACAAATTCTGCATCAAATCGTATCCGATTTAGATAGGATTAAATCTAATTTTACCTTGTTTAGACCATAAATCCTAGGGATTTATTTCTTGTTGTTCAAGTTTCATATCTAGGTTCTAGCCTATAAATAGGGCCCTAAACCCACTCGAATGGGTATGGAATTCCGGATCCGAAAATTACTGTATTCATTGATATTAGAGAACTTTTACTCTCATCTTTCAGAGTAAAAACGTTCTGTCCGGCCAGAAGAGGCCGACCAGAACAAGCCTAGCAAACTTGCCCGAGTAGGCACCGGGCACAGTCTTTTTCTTTATTCGATTTTCTTATTATCTGCTCGGTTCATCTTACCCGAACCGGTTATACTTTTTTGGTGTTAGGCTAGGATTTTGTGCAATACAAAATCTGACGTCAACATTTGGCGCTAGAAGGAGGGGGTCTTTGAGAAACAACATATCGCTCAAAAATCTTCCAGCACAACGACCTTAGACATGGAGCTCCCGCCTGATCCCCAAAGCCAGAACTTATTGCCTGGAAGTTCTGGCCAACGCCAACAATACGACACCCCCGGAGTCGTAACCAACACTCCTCTGGAAAGGGTGCCTTTGGGAATCCCACTACTAACCGAACCCAAAGGGACCGAGATGACCTCTGAAGAAATAAAAGCCATGATGTCTCAACTCAACGACAGGCTGAAGGAGGCAGAGGCCAGGGAGAAGACCAAATTGTTACACGATCTCGAGGATACCCAATCCTCGGACGAGCCGAGGAACAAAAGGAACGACAAGGGGAAGGGCGCAATGACTGAACAACGGTCGGCAAGAGCGGTGATGAATGAAAGTCGATCAGGGACTCAGATCTGCCCGACCCGATCAGAAGCCCGAACGAAAACTCGTAGCGTATTCGACCGACTTGGTCCTGCCTCGGCTCGTGAGGCCAGGAAATCAACGAAGAAACTGGATTTCGAGAACGAGTATCGGCGGGACGAGAAACGAACGCGTAGTGACTACTCGGTAGACGAAGATGAGGAAGAGCACAGGCTCAAACGAAGGCTAGCTGAGATCGAGGCTAAAAAACCAAGGCCCGAACAAAAAAGGAGGCGAAAGAAGGCGTCACCTTTCGTGGATAGGATCTCAGACCAGATCACTCCCACAAAATTCAAAGTACCGCCGATTGGCCTCTACAATGGAGAAACCGATCCAAATTCGCACGTGGATAAATATACTTCATGGATGGAGCTTCAGGGCATATCCGAGGAGCTTATGTGCAAAGCCTTCCCTTTAACACTCGGCGACCGAGCCCAAAGATGGTTCCGATCATTACCAGATTTTTCGGTCAGAGGATGGGAAGAGCTGACTGATCTATTTCTCACCCAGTTTATGGGATCAAAAACAAGGTCTACCCCGAAAGAAAGACTGGTAAATATAAAGCAGGGAAAAGATGAATCTCTGAGATCTTACATGGACAGGTTCAATAAGCTCGTCTTAGAAATAGAGCACATTTCTGATGACGCTGTGCTAATGGCGATCATGGCAGGCCTCCGGCCAAAAACGAGGTTTTGGTGGAATGTCCACGAACAAGGCCCCAAGACATATCATGATTTCCTGAGCCGAGCCGAGAGATATATCGGGGCCGAGGAGGCAATCCCAGAAGAAAGACCAAGCCAGGAGAAAGGAGAAGGGAATGAGAGAAGGAAGAATACACATTTCAAACCCCCGGGCGAGTTTAAGGTCTACCAAAGCGAGGAATTGGATCGGGTCAGACAGATCTTAACTGTAAGTCCTACCCAGATGCTTACCGAACTTCAGGGACAAAATATCCTGCCCGTCCCGAGGCCAATGAAAGCCGATCCCGCTCGATTAAATCAGAACAGGTATTGTCAATACCACAAAGCTCCGGGACATGATACGGACAGATGCAGAGCTCTTCTGATTGAGCTCATGAGGTTGATTGATCGAGGTCACCTCAAGGATTACGTCAAAAATCCCAAGCATAGGCCAAAACAACTTCCACCACCACCTCAGCAAGGAGCACTCCGAGAGGTCCACACGTTGGTGAACAACAACTATGGCGAGCAGAGATCGTCAAAAAGGATGAGAAGAGAACAAATCAGGAAGGCCAGGAATAGATACCAACGATGCAACCCGCCAAGGACGGAGCCGATCCACGTACCAATAACATTCACCGAGCAGGATTCCGAAGGAAGAGTGCAACCTCACAGCGATGTCTTGGTGGTATCTTTGAATATTGGCCTGACAATGGTCCACAGAGTCTTGGTCGACACAGGGAGTTATGCTAACATTCTCCATCTGAATACATTCAAAAGAATGGGGCTCCGAGAATCCGACCTGCAGTCTTGCTCGGACGCAATCCAAGGGTTCGGAGGCCATATAACACGAACGATAGGGACGTGTGAGCTGAAGGTCGTATTCGGAGCCGGAGAGAAGACTGTTCATACTACAACCGAGTTCAAGGTAGTAGACGTGAACTCGGTATACAACGCAATCTGGGGACGGCCACTTTTGGCTAAGATAAAAGCTGTGATATCAATTCATCATCTGACAATCAAGTTTCCAGTTGGGGACGAGGTATACGTAATCCGAGGAAATCAAACGTCGGCTCGGGAATGTGAATCGGGACTGAAGCCCAGGGAACTCAATGTGATTGAGCAGGGAAATCTTGCCATCAGCTCGGGGCTGGAAAAGGGCCCGGAACTCATCGAGCTAGATTCCGAACTTGAGCCGGCGCTCGCCCAACCAGAACAGATAAGCCCGTCCAGTACGCGGGAGGGCAACACTAAGTCGAGGGTAGCCGACCAGAGATCGGATGAAGAGACAGTTGACCAGGATGTTACTTGGGAAACTTTGGATCCCAGGATGGAGAGACCGAAGAAAAGGGCCACATCGATGGAAGAACAGGATGTGGTCCGGCTGGATGAGAGCAAACCCGAGCTGGAGCTCAAAATTGGCAGAAATCTAAAAGAGCCGTTCAGGGGAGAACTCATAGCGTTCCTAGCCAAGAACACTGACGTTTTCACCTGGTGCCACGAGGACATGGAAGGCATCCGACCAGAAGACGCATGCCATCATCTGAACATCGATCCCACTGCCAGACCGGTAGTACAGAAAAGACGGAGGCTCAGCCCGGACAGGTACGAGGGATTGGAACTAGAAGTACAGAAGCTGCTCGGAAATGGTTTCATACGGGAATGCGAGTATGCAGTCTGGGTTGCCAACCCAGTTTTGGTAAAAAAGTCCAATGGAGCATGGAGGCTGTGCGTGGATTTTACCGACCTTAATAAAGCCTGCCCCAAGGACTGTTTTCCGTTGCCGAACATCGATCAGCTGGTCGACACGACGGCAGGACACGAAGTAATGAGCTTCATGGATGCCTATTCGGGTTATCATCAAATTCCGATGGCCGAGCACGACCAGCAACACACCACGTTCGTTACGGATCGAGCACAATACTGTTACAAAATGATGTCTTTTGGCCTGAAGAACGCCGGGGCTACCTACCAGAGGCTAGTTAACAAAATGTTTGCATCTCAAATAGGCAAAACCATGGAGGTCTATATAGACGATATGTTGGTAAAATCGAAAAAACTAGAGGATCATGTGGCCGACCTAACAGAGATGTTCGACGTTCTGAGGAAGTACAGGATGAAGCTCAATCCGAAGAAGTGCTCGTTCGGAGTCAGCTCGGGAAAATTTTTGGGGTATATGGTCAGCCAATGAGGAATCGAAGCTAATCCCGAGAAGATTGACGCGATAGTAAAGCTGACACCTCCAAGGAGGGTGAAAGACGTGCAGAGCTTAATTGGAAGGGTCGCTGCACTGAACAGATTTATATCAAGGTCGACTGACAAGTGTAAACCGTTCTTCAACCTGATCAGGAAGGATGGGAAATTTGAATGGAGCACCGAATGCGAAAAGGCATTGGAAGAACTGAAGAGAGCCCTGATGGAGGCACCAGTGCTAGCAAAACCCGAGGCCGGGGAAAAGTTACAGCTCTACCTGGCAGTATCGTCCTACGCGATCAGTGCAGTCCTGGTACGAGCAGAAAAAACAGCCCAGCAGCCGGTGTATTATGTTAGCCAATCCCTTCACGACGCCGAGCTCAGATATCCAGCCATGGAGAAACTCGCATATGCTCTGGTCGTTTCGGCCAGGAAATTAAGGCCATACTTTTTGGCCCATCAAGTCGAGGTATTAACCAACTTTCCACTAAAGCAGGTCCTCTCCCGACCTGATTCATCAGGACGACTATTGAAATGATCCGTCGAGCTCGGACAATATGACATCCATTACTCCCCAAGAACGGCAATCAAAGGGCAGGCCTTAGCAGATTTCATTGCCGAATTCACCCCTACAATCGTACTTGAGGAGGAAAAATTCGAGAAGCCATGGAAGATGTTCGTGGACGGGTCGTCAACACAAGCGGCAGCCGGAACAGGAATCGTACTCATCAGCCCCACAAATAAGTATTTCTGCTCGGCCCTAAGGTTCAAATTCCCAGCAACAAACAATGAAGCAGAATATGAGGCCCTGCTAGCCGGATTAGAGATGGCCAAACAATTCGGAGTTGACAATCTTGAAGTGTTCAGTGATTCACTCCTCGTCGTCAACCAAGTTTCGGGGGAGTACGCCGCAAGGGACGACAAAATGGCAAGGTACTTGAGGTCGGTGGAACTAGCCCTGGCAGACTTCAGAAAGATTCGAGCCGAGCAAATCCCAAGAACTAAGAATACCCAAGCTGACGCCTTAGCTCGGCTCGCAACGAGTGATGGAGCGGAGGACATTGGGTCAGTAAATATCGGGATGATTGAGAGCTCGGTTCTCAACCAAAGGACGATATATGTCACTGAGGACAGCAGCAATTGGATGACCCCGATCATCCAATACCTGGAAGGGGGGAAGGAGCCCGATGATCAGACCGAGGCTCGAAGGTTAAGGATACGGTCTGCTCGCTACACACTGCAAGGAGGAATTCTATATAAAAGGGGTTTTTCCCTACCTTTATTACGATGCTTAGACGAGCAAGAAGCTGATTACGCCCTCAGGGAGGTGCATGAAGGAATCTGTGGAAATCATTCTGGTGGACAAGCCCTGGCCTTCAAAATAATTAGGCAGGGATACTTCTGGCCGAGCCTTAAAAAGGACGCGATCAATTTCGCAAGGAAATGTGAACGATGCCAGAAATGCGCGCCTCAGACAAAATCCCCGGCAGAAGAGCTAAATTCTGTAATGGCACCCTGGCCATTCGCAAAATGGGGAATCGACCTGATCGGACCCCTACCAACGGGCAAAGGAGGAGTGAAGTTTGCAGTCGTAGCCGTTGATTATTTTACTAAGTGGGCAGAGGCCGAGCCGCTCGCTAAAATAACCGAACCGAAGATCACCGATTTCGTCTGAAAGTCCATCATATGCCGTTTCGGTATTCCACACTCTTTGGTCTCTGACAACGGCCGTCAGTTCGACTCGGTGGGCTTCAATGAATTCTGTAGGAACCTCGGCATCAAAAAGTTGCTTTCCACCCCATATCACCCTCAGGGCAATGGCCAGGTGGAAGCAATAAACAAGATCATCAAACATACTTTGAGAGCAAAACTTGAAAATCTGAAGGGATCCTGGGCAGATGAGCTACCGGGAGTCCTCTGGTCTTACAGAACAACGACCAGAACTTCGACAGGCGAAACTCCTTTCTCTTTGGCCTTTGGGTCGGAGGCCGTCATCCCTGTTGAGGTCGGCATCCCGACATGGAGGACTCAGAATTTCGAAGAACAGAATAATGAAGTCGCTATGCTGAGCAGCCTCGACCTTTTGGAAGAAAAAAGGCAGGAGTCCGAGCTCAAGAATTCAATCTACAAACAAAGAAGTGAGAAGTACTACAACTCCAGGGTCCGAGCCAGGAAATTTGACGTCGGAGACCTGGTCCTCAAAAAAGTACTCCAGCATACAAAAGAGCTTAATGCCGGGCCACTCGGACCAAATTGGGAAGGGCCGTATCGGATAATTCGAGTGCTGACCAGAGGGGCATACGAGATAGCCGATCTAAACGGAAAGAAGCTGCCCAAGCCGTGGAATGCCGAGCATTTGAAGAAATACTATCAATAGCGTTAGGAATTTTTTCCTTGTAAATTTTACTATTCTTTTACAAGTTGCTCGTTTCAATAAACAAGTAGTTCATTTTTAATTAATGCTGTAAAAATAGGGCTCCGGCCCAATCCGAGCTCTTACGCGGAGCTCGGGTTCTGAATCCGAAATAGGGCTCCGGCCCAATCCGAGCTCCTACGCGGAGCTCGGGCTCTGAATCCGAAATAGGGCTCCGGCCCAATCCGAGATCTTACGCGGAGCTCGGATTCTGAATCCGAAATAGGGCTCCGGCCCAATCCGAGCTCCTACGCGGAGCTCGGGCTCTGAATCCGAAATAGGGCTCCGGCCTAAAAGCTCAGATCCCGACCAATGGTAAAGGTCTTAAGGAATATATAAAGGTATCTGAATTAGGACAAGATAGAGAATACACAGAAACGCCGAATAAAAACGAAATAGAAACGATCAAAAATCTGTTGCATTTACAAAAAATAACCCGGTTTGGAGGCCGGAACCTCTTTACAAAAGACAGAAAGTCGAAGAACAATATCATGAAAGACCTGAACTAAACAAAATCCGAGCACCAGGATCGGTGCCTCGGACAAAAGGGTTGATGCTTCTGATAAGAGGTGCAATGAGGGATAGAAGCTACTGATCTGTAACTTCGATCACCTCATCGCCACTCGCCTCTGCTGGCGCCAGCCCCGCCTCCGCACTTGCTGCTGCTCCGCCCGGGCTCCCCGCAGTGCCATCGCCACCACCATCGCCGCTTCCCTCTCCGACCTCCTCGCCGACCTCCGGAGGAGTTGGCATCGACATAAAGTCGATAGGAGGAGCCGGCCTGAGGAGGTGATCAGACCCTGCCGGAAGGTATTCAGGCAGCTCCTCCATCATCCGAAGATGATAAGCCGGAAGAGGCTGTTTCTCCAGGAAGGCAGCCAGAGCAGACATCAGCGGCCTATCATCCACACCGGCAGCTCGGTTGGTCTGGATGTTGTCTATGAAGGACAAGACGTAAGTCAGAATACTCTCATACTTGTACTCCGCCGACGTCTTGAACTTCTGACAAACAGCCATCTCATTCGGCGGTGCGGCCCGGGCCTCTTGAAGCTCGGCTCGGAGACGAGCCACCTCCATCGTTAGGTCCGACACCCGCTGCCTGTCGACTTCGGCAGCCCGGGTCATCTCTTCGAGTGCCTCCTGGGAAAAGGTCAGCTTGGCAGTCATGGTGGCCTCCTCGTTCCTGGCCTTGGTGAGATCGGCCCGGACCTTCTGAAGCTCTTTCCGTCGCCGATCATGCCTCTCCCGAGCCGCATGATGGGAGGCTTGGGCCTTCCAGGCAAAAACCGACGCCTGGGCGAGCAGGATGACAGAGCAGTAGTCGAGATCGATACCGGACATCTGCCGAGCATAACCTTCCAGCTCCTCGGTCCAGGCCCGAGCGGGAGCCTCCATCGCATCCGCCACTCCATCGGGGAGGTTAGACTCGTCGGTGGGAGAGCGAGCCCGGCTGTAGCTGATTTGGAAGGGTGGCCTCCTGCCCAACCATTCCACGGTCTCCGTCACCCGCTGAGGATCCCAGCCGGTGACGCTCACAGACCCGGCCAAACGTGAATCCTGGCCGGCAGCAGGTTGCGGCCGATTGGTCGATCGGCCAACCCCTGAGGGTCCTCCCTCCTCGACGCGAGCCCTTTTGCTCGCCCCCTGTTCGGAGCTCGGCGGTCGCCTGGACGGAGCATCCCGGGGCTGCGTTGAACGGTTGGAGCCGCGTCCTCGAGAGGAAGCCTGAGCCCCCCGAGCAGGGGCTGAAGCGCGCAGCGAGCGTTGTCGGAGACGTTCAGCAGGATCCATCCTCAAGACGATGCCCTGGCCGGGAAGGGACACTGGATAAATAAAATAACCCGATTAGTTACAAGGTGTATGGAAATCAACATTATATAACCAGATCAGAGCAAATGTGCAAGAACTTTGTACTGGACTAGGGGAGATGCGGAACGGTGAAATCAAGCTGGATGCTAGGAGATTTTCCTCGGCTAACAACACCTTGTAGTGCCTCTGGTCAGCAAGAGAGAAGTCGCGCAGATAGCGAATCTTCTGCGAGAAAGAGTCGCTGATCACCAGGTTCCTGGGCGGAGTCTCTGCAGAACAAAGAAAAGTTAAAAAGATTAGAAGGGACGTCAGCAGACCAGATTAAAGGAACGATAAATACCCTGAGCATCGCCAAATTGGGTAGGACACCTAGCCCGAACAGCTTCGTCCGCCCATGCCCCGCCGACCCAGAACCACTTGCCGCGCCAATCCTTAATCGATGAAGGCAGGCATCGCACTAAAACTGGTCGGTATTTCCGGACCGACGCATAGTAGAAGTGGTTCTTCAGACCAGGCGTCAGCTTCAGCCTGTACATCCACGCCACTTCATGCGGGCTCGGCACTCCGAGGCCGAAGTGCCAGAACATCACCACCAGACCGATGAGTGATGACCAGCCGTTTGGATGAAGTTGACCTGGTGCGATCCCTCAATGCCCGAGGTATCCAGCGAGTGTTGGAGCAAGGGGGAAGCGAAGTCCGGCCTCGAGAGCTCGGACGCTGACAGCGACTTGCCCGGCTGGCGGCTGGTCCATCCGATCCATGGGGTGAGGAAGGGTCATTGACACGTTCTCCGGAATTGAGAAGAGTACGCGCCATTTGAGCAGCTCAGCAGGGGTGACGTATGCCGGACAGTCAAAGGCCTCAGAGTCCCGGCTGGAGGCGATTTACCGAACGGGAGGCCCTGGCATTGTACTTCAGATCGGGACTCCTTCAGGGATCACAGATTCGCCACGCCCCGATGTACTGACCTCGCCGGAACCACGAACCGACTGGTTCGGGTCGTCGCTCTCGGCGGAAGGAACATTAACCAACTGGCCGGCAGGGGCTTCATCTGGGTCGGACGAAGAGCAGTCGGACGAGCTTGACGTCCACGAGTACGATGGCTCGGAGCCAGGATTGGCCCCCTGGTCGTAATCCTGAACCGATTGGCCTGAACTTGAAGACATAATTTAGAAGACAATAAATATGTACCTTACAGAATTGAGGAGTACGGGAATTTCTGCACGGTAATCTAAGATCAGTAAGTTCTGGTCGTATTGTCGAGAGAAAATAGCAAGGATTCGGAGTTCGCTGAAAATGGAAGTGGATAAATGACTTGTTATTTCCCCTATTTATAGAAGACCACCGCGACTCTTCAACTTCCAGGCGTGCAGATGCCGACACGTGTCCTCGTTTGTCGGAAGAGATGAGTGCGTCGACAGATCATTGAGTTGGACGAGCAGTTTATCTGGAGATGTCGGATCCTGATCAGAGTGAGCCTCTCACCACGACCCGAGGGGCTAGTGTTGATCCCCTGCTCGTCTAAACCGGATCAGAGCCCCGAGTGAGGGAAAACTATGGATCGAACCGAGCTGAAGTGGTACCCGACATGGTCGGACCGACCATAACGACAGATCCGAGCCCAGTAGGTCTGCGGTCTCGGGTACCCAGTTTGGTCGGTGTGGCCGACTATAGCGGGACGATCCGACCAAAATCATGCGACCTTAAGGATCTCGATGAGCGGATAAGGGCTACGAATCCATAAAAAAGGGAACAAATTCTGCATCAAATCGTATCCGATTTAGATAGGATTAAATCTAATTTTACCTTGTTTAGACCATAAATCCTAGGGATTTATTTCTTGTTGTTCAAGTTTCATATCTAGGTTCTAGCCTATAAATAGGGCCCTAAACCCACTCGAATGGGTATGGAATTCCGGATCCGAAAATTACTGTATTCATTGATATTAGAGAGTTTTTACTCTCATTTTTCAGAATAAAAACGTTCTGTCCGGCCAGAAGAGGCCGACCAGAACAAGCCTAGCAAACTTGCCCGAGTAGGCACCGGGCACAGTCTTTTTCTTTATTCGATTTTCTTATTATCTGCTCGGTTCATCTTACCCGAACCGGTTATACTTTTTTGGTGTTAGGCTAGGATTTTGTGCAATACAAAATCTGACGTGAACAACTATTTCACAATCATGCATCGTAATTAGGTTTTCTATAAGCAGCATAGCATGTGACATAGAGTCTGTGATGGGAAAGCTGCTTTATATACAAATAAATGTGTGTTATATACACACACGTAAACATTTTCAGACCTTGTCCAAGATTTTAGCTTGGAATGCTCTTTTCTATATTTACAAGTCCATTTATTGTCTGATAAATTAAGAAAAGTGAGCTCATTTAATTTAACTTAGTAATATATATATAAAGACTAGAATGAAATGATGTTATTTTATTGTATGTGTCTTCTAATATCCAAATTTTAATCAAAGTATTACAATATTATGTTACAAATTAGAATAACCTATAAATTAAAAGTGTTACTTAAAAATGTTAGTTATTTAATTAAATTCCAATAAAGAAAAAGGGTTACCTATTTAAAAGTGTTACAAAAAGTATTACTTATTTAAAAACGGTTATATGCAAATGTTACTAAAATTGCTAAAATTAAGTGTTACGTACATATTTATGTCGTAGTGAAACAAACTATCTCAAGATGATCTGCTTATATAATGCAATGGATAATTCTATACACACTCCATAACTTACTAAACACACCTCATTTCTATATAAATGAAAGATATAAAAATACAATATTTGGGGTGTGTTTAGTAAATTATGGGGTGTCTATAGAATCACCCTCATGTAATTTGTTTTATTTGTTGATATATAGGAGTATAAAGCAATTAAATAAGCGACATATACAGCTGGTAATAACATGCAGCATAGTATATTTTATAACTAGAACATGCATTTTTGCATTAATTCGTACAAAGATCAATAGTGATCACAGGCAAAAAGAATTAGTATAATATGCAACATCACGTGCTCTTTTTCAGGCTTCCAGCAGATGCTTTGTCCAATATTCAGTTTCAATTACATTATCTAATTTCAAATTAAATTGTCGATTATGATCGTCACTGTACCCTAAATTATCGTGTTCATTAATTAATATATATATATATATATATGGTGAAATTCGTGATGCTAAACCTAAAAAATTTCTAACACTCGTCAAAAAAATTATGAAATTATTATTCTGTTATTTTAATTTATATTTACTTCATGAAAAGTAAAATTGTCTCTTTTTTGTTTGTAAATAGATTTAAATGTGTGAATTCTTGTTGAAGGTTTTGGAAATATTTGGGAAATGTAATATGGTGGCATACAATCTGCAAATTAAATGGCTTCTACAGAGGGAAAAAAAATAGGAAATAGAATAAACATATATATATATATATATATATATATGACGGGATTTAGAAAAGTTTAGAACATTTTCCAAAATTCGAACTTAAGATTAGTACGTAATTATATACTTCATCCGTCCCAAAATAAATGTCATTTTAGAAATTTGCACACACATTAAGAAATTAAGTTAACTGGTCTTCTTTTATATAAGTGCAACTATTAAAATCACTTTATATTTCATTTAATTTGAGAGATAAATGAGGATAATTTTGGTATGATATGGACAAAAATATTTCTTGAAAATCCTCTATTAACATTTAATGTAAGATAAATATTTTTAACTAAAATGAAGGAAGTATAAGTATTGTTTGTATTATTTTATCATCTGATCACACTATCATTTTATATCACTAATACATTGTACTTAAGTTCATTATTTTACTGTAACCATCTTATAGATTTTAGCAAGTGACCAATTGCTCCTTTCTTCTAATTGTGGCAGCTTTAAATATATTATAAAATTTTTAACTTGCTTCTATGTTTTATTATTTTACTTAACCAATTGCACCTGGAGTGTCTAGTCTATGTTTAAGTAGCACCTAGCGTCGTATATAATTTAAATAGTTCTTGTTATATAGTCATTTTTCTTAATTTTTTAATCTTTTATTTTTTAACTATTATATTATTTTGTTTGTGATCATTTTATATTAGAGCACAAGTAAAAACGAAATCTCATTTGAATTATATTAGTATATGACATATTCAATGATTTTAAAAAAAATTATTATTTGTATTTCTTAACGGTGTTGATTTTCTTTCTTTATCTAAATAGAAATAATTTGATAGGAATCCTAAAACATAATTCAAACAGTAATATTTTGCAAAGAAGTTAAAAAAAAAAAAAGTTAAAAAAAAAAAAATGCTCCTAGGATGACTTAAGCCCACCTAAGATGGAATAGTTCCATCTAACCCTCTACACCTGATGTAAAGTGGCCGAATAGATTGATTATATATACTCTCTATTTTCCACTAAAATAGATAATTGAATTTTTTCACACAAACTATTTAAGAGAACTCTTCTAATATGGTTGGAATTCTAACCTTTTGATGTTCTTCCTATCATGTTCTTACACAAAATGACAAAAAAAAAAAAAAATTAAATTATCAAAAACAACTCCACTTAAAAGATAAATTTTCTTAGTACTCATCAACTAAAAGATAACTAATATTCTCCATAAGAAAATTGAATTATCTATAATTTGGAAGATACAAAAATGAAATTGCTAGTCAGCCCAAGAGTATAAATGGGAGCCGCGCGTGGAGTCGAATTGCTAGCTCTAAGTGCATATAAGCAAATAAAATTGCATATATATTCTCTGCATTGTTAAAAAATAGTATGCATGATTAAAGAGGTTGAATTAATATTTGAGAAAACAAAAAAAAAAAACGATGAATAGTGTACTAATTAACTAGGGTTGGCAAAGGAGAGTAGGAGAATCAACAATCAATTTCAAAGAGTTGAACTCAAAAGTTAGAAAAGGCTTAGATTGCAACAGTACTATTCTGCTCAACATATTCTTCATATCATCATCATCATCATCATCTCCATTAATCTCAATCTTTGCTGCTCCTACAACTCTCACCCTGCTCTCCATCTCGCAATTATACTGAACAAGTTTATGAGGAATCTGTTGACTGAGACCACTGCAAAAACAACTCAAACCCCATTAACAATCTTGATTCACAGATCGAGGTTTAATTATTAGTGGTAAAAACTCAACAAAAAGTTTGACCTCATGCATGGGAGGGAGAGTTTGATTTTGGGACTGATGAAAAACCTATTCAAATCAGCATCACTTGAAGCTGCATGCACAAGTGTCAATAATTTTTTACAAAAAGAAAAAAATAAATATATATGGAGATGGATGATATGGTAAACGAACCAACAGTTTTGATGGTGATGGTGGAAGAATTAGTTGATCTATTATTGTCGTTGCAGATTTCAGTAATTTGGAAGTGGTTGTAATTCTTTGGCCACTTTGAATTAATAATTCTCTTCTGCTTCCACCTCGATCACAATTTATCATCAAATTAATTCCAAGATTTAATTCTTGGAAATTTTGCTTTTGAATATTGTAGCAAATTCATCAGTTTGATTATTCATGTTACTTGCAATATATTATCAGTATAAAATTTTGATATAACGTCATATCTCCTATATATTATATTATACCTTTGAAAACTTGGCAAGCTGACTTTCAACTCCAAGTTCCTGTCGTATCATCATCAGGTACATATACTAAATTAATAAAGCTGAACTTGCATTAAGAAATTAGACAATTAATGAAATAGTAATTACTTGTATGTAATATAGGGTAAATATCTTTTTTGGTCCTGCTTTATCCAATTTTATATGTGTTTTTCATTTAACTAATGATTTTTTTTATATGTGTTTTTCAATTTCGTCCTTTAACTATGATTTTTTTTCAATTCTAATCCGATTTTCATCCGGACACCCAAATTGAAAATTCTCCAAAATATGGATGGAAATATTTGACATATAAGCTTAATTTTCCCTTGAGGATTTTCCAATTTGGGTGCCACCTCAACATTCCGACAGTCACCTCAGTATTCCGACGAAAATCGAACTAAAATTAAAAAAAAGTCAATAGTTAAAGTACCAAAATTGGAAAACAAATAATTACTGACAAAAATTGTACAGGATCAAAAATACGATGTTCCGCTGTAATATAAATAATACTTAGAGAGAATATATAGTTGATAAATTCAGAAAAATGAGTAACTTACGTACCTTTAGAGCGTGATCTCTGACTTTATCGTTACTGACAAGCACCTTAGCATTCCATCTATAAATTCACAAATTAATTACCACACATAATTAAACATTAATTGATCCAATGCAATATGTAGTAAATATTCTTGCTGTTTAATCTTAAAACAATTAATAGCTTAAACTTAAAACTTACGCGCAAGAGGATGATCCACCACTCCTTACAGTCCCAGCAATCACCACTAGCTGTCCCAATATTTGTATTGTATTGTTACTTAATCAACAAATACATATATATATATATATATATATATATATAATTACAACATTTTCGCTAATTAAATTAGATTAGTATGCATGCTTAACGGATTAGTCATACCTCATCAAAAGCACCAAAATGGCTATCTACGTAATTGCCTAGATAAAATCCTCCTACTGTGTACCTGCATTATATATTTGATCAAATACAAGAAAAAACATTAAACGCAATTACAGTATTAATATGAATATATATACCCCAAAGTTTCGACAAGTTTGAGTTCTTTGGGGATGAAAGGTCGAATGGTCTCAGCTTTAACAAGATGAATCTGATAAAGTCCACTGCAAATCCCAAAAAAAACTTAATAAATTGAAAGTAATAATAATAGTTGGTAGCTAGTTTGCATGCATGAGATGTAGATAATTAATAAGGAAAACGAAGAAATAAACTCGCCTGCCCTTGTAAATGATGTGAGAGTTTGGAAACGGAGATGGTTTTGGTAGCAGCATTCCATTCCCAATATCCATCACCATACATACAAACTATGGCCTATGGATCTACCATCTCTCTCTCCTTTTCTTTTACTCTCAATAACATGGTGGGCCCTCATCTTTTTTTTTTTTTTTTTTGTATTTTCTATTATTATTCTGTAAAGTTACTATACTAACATTTGTTTTTTGTTTCGACGTGTTAAGATGTTTTTTTACTATTCATGGGTTATTGATTAGATTAAGTATTCTATATAATAAAATGAAAGACAGTCCTGTTAGCCAGTAATTTATCTTTTATCTCTTGTTAATATAACAATATGGATGGTTTTTTACAAAATCAGATTCGGCTATTATATCCTGTTTTAAAATATTTTTAAGGACGGTGCTGCAATTTTAATGTAGCTAGATGTTTTAAATTAATTTATATATATCAATTTGGTTGGACTCAAATTGTAAATGCGATTTTTAATCCATTCTGTAAAGGCTGCCACTAAATATAGAACAACTATGGATTTGGAACTTAAAGAACAATTTCAACTATTGAAGATTTGATTGATTTAAGATTCAATTTATTATTGCCAATTAGTCCAGAAGTTTCATAGCAGCCAAGGATGAGTTCGATCCATTAGGTCCTTCAATTTGTTCATAAAAGAAACGAGACACAATGCGACATTTTTCATTACGATTATAAGAAAGAATATAATCTAACCAAGATCCACCATAATCACAGTCTTCACCAGTAATCCCCACAAGAACACTCTCCAGATTTGAAGTGATGAAATCTATTCGAATCTCTAACCACAATCGTTCGTCCTGTAACCAACGACACCCATTTGGCAAAATAATGGCAATCTTTACAAGCTCTTAGATTCTTGAAAACCACTACTGGGGCACTAGCTGGTGTTGATATGAGCCCAAATGCAATTGCAAGCCTCTCACTGTGAACCATGAGCTGTTCTTTCCGCCCCGGCAAAATACTCAACACATCATCTTCCGTTAAAAGTCCATTTTCACTCTGCAAATCAGAAATTTCCAGTTCCTCCAATTTTGAGTAAATCTCTTGTGACTGAGGATGGTGTTGATCACCCACTACAAAGCGGTGTACTTTGTTCTTAACAGTGATCCAGCTACAACCGATCTCTTTCCTTAGACCTCTTTCAGACATGAGCTTTCTAACACTTGCAGCTTCATCCCAATTCCCAGACAAAGCATGCAAGTTGAACAAGAGAATATAAGCAGCGGTGTCGTTGGGGTCCAGTTGAAGGAGCTTCTCAGCAGCAAATTTGCCAAACTCGTACTCTCGGTGGATTGAGCATCCTCCCAAGAGACTTTTCCAGCTCATTGCATCAGGTTCAAATGGCATTGAGTTTAACAAATCATGCGCCTCGTTCAATAGACCAGCTCGAGAGTATATGTCAATCATGCAATTGAAGTGGTCGATTGTTGGCTTCACACCATGCTCACTGCTAATTGTGTCTAGAAGCTTCTTTGCTTCTTCGACCAAACCAGCATGGCTACAAGCAGTAAAAACAGCCACAAAAGTAATTGCGTTCATTGCAACGCCAGAAGCTTGCATTTTTTTGAAGAGGGTCAGAGCTTTGGAAGCATTGCCATGGTAAGCACAACCAGCAATAATAGCTGTCCAAGCCACAGTATCAGGTGCATCCATTGATTCAAATGCTTTATACGCATAGTCCAATTTTCCACATTTGGCGTACATTGTAATCATGGCGCTCTCTCCATAAAGATATGAGACGAGTCCTCTTTTTATTGCATCTCCATGAGCTTGAGAACCAAAGTTGAAATCAGCAAATGCAGAGCAAACTTGGAAAATGCTTGTGTATATGAATGCATTCGAAGCAGCACCTTCACTTCTTAAAGACTTGAAAACATTAATGCATTTTTCAAATTCCCCAATTTGAGAATAGCCACATAGTATTGCACTCCAAGAGACATCATTTGGTTCAGTTATCTCCTTAAATGCCCGGTTAGCAGAATCAACATCTCCACATTTAACGTAGAAATCGACGAGGGGTGTACCCACAAAGACCTCATTTTCCAACCCGAGTTTAACTATTAAAGCATGAGCTTGCTCTCCCATTTTGCGATCATTAATCACAGCACAAGCTTTTAGAGTTATAGAAAACACAAACTCATCCAAATCAACATTCTCATCTGTCATCCTCTTGAAATATCTCAAGACCTCCTCATGCCTATCTGCCTGAGCACAGCCCACCATCATCGTCGTCCAAGAAACAGCATTCTTTTCATGCATCAAACCAAAATTCAGCTCGGCACTTTCCATACGCCCACATTTAGCATACATATTACATATCACGGTGTCCACGGCCACACTATTAGTAAATCCGGCTTTAATTACTTGACAATGCAACTGTTTGCCAATCTCCAAATACGAAGAATCTGAAAAAGACTTCAGAAGACTGATATAGATAGAAGGATTTGGCTT
This sequence comes from Scutellaria minor, assembly GCA_954870855.1. NCBI lineage: Eukaryota > Viridiplantae > Streptophyta > Magnoliopsida > Lamiales > Lamiaceae > Scutellaria > Scutellaria minor. Next base: position 15,411,791 of record OX940731.1, on the reverse strand, counting down.
AAAATTTGATTCTTGGATTCTCAAAAACAACTCAAAAGCATTTTTCATCAGCCCTTCATCTGCATAAGCAGAGATAATTGTGACCCACGAAGCCATAGTTCTCTCAGTCATTTCGTCGAACAGTTTCCGAGCATCAGAAAGACTCCCACAATCACAGTACATCTGAAGAACATGATTGACAAGAAAGACAGGAGAATCTTCAGACAAACGTTGGTGAATTAACTTTCCAAATTTTAAAGACCTCAGCTTTGAACATGTTTCAAGTAAATGCTTATACGATTGAGGAGCGACAGGAATGTCAGACCGGTCCATTACGAGAAGGAACTCATGGGCCTCTTTGAGTTTATCCTGTTTGGAAAGGGTAAGTAGATGAACGTTTTCGAGTTCTCCGTGCTGAGTACTGGGGTTTTTGAGTGGAAATTTGTTGGATTTGAGGGAGACCCATGAAGGAATTTTGGTGAAATTGGCAGTTCTTGATTGCGGAAATTTGTCAGTGTGAGGAATTGATGCTTGAGAAAATGTTGAATTTAGAAAATGGAGACTTACCATAGATTTCAGACCGTCAGTTGGAGCTCTCAGATGAAGAAAATTGAAGGTATAAATGCGCCAAACATGCAGACCCAAATGTACGTGTACGAGGTTTCTGACTCACTCAGTTTCTGATAATAGATTTAGAAGTTGCATCTTTGATCATTAAAATAGATTGGAGAGAAATAATGTGGCTACAATATCAATATATGGATCCAAATAACTATTGGGCCCATTTGACCCAAACCAATAGGCAGTGGCCTATGTGATCTTGGACCTCAGTTAGCCCACCGTCAAATAATTATCTTTGAAATAAATTGAAGTTGATTGTAAAAGTGTTCCATCGAGTTAAATTTGGACTAGTCCCACTTAACGGCCCGATCTGCAACCTCCCACTAAGTGATTTCAATACTTGAGTGGGAGATTTGGGCTAATGAACTCAAATAAGTATTTGAATATTAATCAATCTTTTCAGCTATTGCAAATATATATATATATATATATATATATATATATATATATATATATTCACGATTTAATGAATTTGCATCCCAAAGAACCTGCGTTTTTGACATGTTTAACAAAAGTTTTTGACTAATCCATCTTAAAATTAAGTAGTGTATTGGGTTTATCAATGAGATCCCTTGAATATCAATGGTTAAAAAATCCATGATAATTGGAATTGAATAAACTAGCATAAAATCATTTTTTATAAGGAGCTTTAGTTGTGTTTGGATTGGGGATTTGAAGTCTTAATAAATTTGACATGAATGGATTTCTTAGCAACAAATAAATGGTTATGATTTCATGAATTCAAAAATCAATTCAATCATTTGTTTAAATTCTGGATCTATGAAAGGAATTCAGATTTACTTTGTTACAAAATTCGGTAAGAAACAATAGTTGAAGAAGTCTGCATTATTTTAGTGCATAATTTGCACTAAAGTAGTGCAGAACAACATTTTATTTCCAACTAAATTTTACACTAAATATTTGAAATGTTGTTGAAATTCATTATCAGATGAACTTGAAGAATAAGATGTTGTAAAAAAACGGATATGTTTGAAATTTATTTTTTGATTGTGAGACCATTATGATAGAAAAAAATATGGATTGGAAGAGAAATAGATAATTAATGTAAAAAAATGAGGTTCAAGACAGTGAAGAAATGATTCTAGCATATGATCATTATATAACCAACAACAATTTGTTAAAAAAGCATAATTCATGTGTTTCCAACTATAACTATAAATAACTCACTCAATCTTTAAATTTCAATCCTTAAAAAAGAGTTGGAAAAACAAAGATTTTAAGAAAGCACAATCTATATATTTTCATGTATAACCATTGATAACTCACTCAATTTTTAAATTTCAACTCTTAAAAAAAAAGACGGAAAATCAAAGACTTTAAGAAAATACGATCGATGTGTTTTCAACTATAAAGATTGATACTCACTACATCTTTAAATCTGAACTCTTCAACAAAAGTTGGAAAAGCATAAACTTCAAGCACAATCACCTATGTTAATTTAAATTTTTTATACTACATCGCATGTTGAAAAATTAACACTCATGTAATCTCAAATTATTAACGTACAAAAATTAATCAGAAAATTATAATACAAAATATTGAAAGCGTTAAATTACTAAAAAAACAGCAAATTAGCGCCGATATTATGAAATTTAAGCGATGGGCAAACATTATGAATCTTCGCCTATATTCTGTTCTTGTGTAATTCAATATATTGATGACTCTACTGCATTTTTCAGAGTAAAAATGGTGGAAAGGTTCTTCTTCAAGTCCAGTTTGGAATTGGATTGTCCACTTTCCGATGATTCTGGAAGGATTACTTTTCTATCTGGCCCGCCTTCCTCGTAATCTCTCTCTCTCTCTCTCTCTCTCTCTCTCTCTCTCTCTCTCTCTCTCAATTACTTGCAGTGAATAGTGATTACTCTCATTTTCCGCAGAGGTAAAACCTCACTGCTTTTCCAGTTTGCATTCAACTCCGCGGCGGAGGGCAATGGTGTAGTTATCCTCTGCAACCGGCGCAGGCTACAAACTAATCCTCCTTTCCTCTCTCAGGTCAGGTACCCCAATTTCTGCTATCTTCTTTTTAACCTTATTTTGGGATAAATCCCAATTTGTGGGTGATAATTTCAGGGTGTTGATCCATCATCCGATATATTTGGAAGAATTCAACTCAAGTAATCATAACACCCTCCTTTCTCTCTCTTCCTATTGATGGCATGATTTTGATCAGCTTAGTAGTGGTAACATTTTTAATTTCATTTACTCAAAGGTATGTTGATGACGATGAGGGGATCAAGAATTATTTTGCTGCATTCCACCTGCATCATACATTTCCGGTTTCCATTATTATAGATGATTTTGGGGATTTTTTGGATGAAAGGTAAAATCAATGCATTATTGTGTACCCTACAATTCTGTGGCTTGGTGTTAGCAACTACTTTTAGATTGTTTGATGCTTTAATAAGTGAACAATATTCCATATTAATTTAAAAAATGTGATAAGCTCCTTGGTTTGATTTCTCAAAGGAATTGCCAAGAGAGATACAACAACCCTCGAGGAAGAGATTTGGCAATGGTTCGAGTCTTAGCACTTTGTCGGAATGCCATCTATCATGCTAAGTGAGCAAATTTCTTCTTCATCTTTGGTTTGCTATCAGTTCCTTTATTCTAAGTGAAGGTAGCAACACAATTCGTTTATTTGAGTGTTCCAATTTTACCATGGCAGTAAGAGAGGTCGCTGTGAGCTTCTTTTCTCGGATACTCACAAAGGTGACTCCTCAAGGCTGCTCTACATTTACAAGATATGGGTTTCCTGCATTTACACTATTAAAGGTAACTTGCATGTTGGGTTGGAGCTTAGCAAGACGCAAGCACTTCTCTGGTTAGTTTGCATTTGGTGTTTGATTATGGTTATAGTAAGAGTCCTCCTTTGTCTTTTGTTGTAGAAGCTGATGGTTCGGGATCTTTTGTTCTTAAGAAAAGCTATTCAGATACTGCAAAAACAGAGCAAACAAGATCTGCCAAGTACTCCATAGCACTTCAGTATCTGGCACTAGAGGGTCTTGTCGAGGAAGTTGAATATAAAACTTGATTTCTTCTAAATTACTCAGTTTTCCTTACTGATCAGTTTAGATGTTATGTATAGGATATGGCTTATTGGAGTAACTGAGTTTATAACTATAGAAGTAGTTTCGGTGTTTGTTGATCATAACTCACCTCCTTAACTATTACTCAAGTCACATTATCATCCTCGACAGTGAAAATAGTACAAATGCAAGTTGCTAATGTGCATTTTTTTCTCCCATTTTGCTCTTATTTTCTGATGATAAGAAAGACTTGAACTATTCTGGAAGTTTATCTTTGATCCTTATTTAATGCTGCTGCCCTTGATTGTAGTATATAACCAAAGTAGTGGATTCTTCTGTAATGATATCTTATAAAATTACTTCTCTGATAATGCTACTTTGCCTTGTAGACTAATTTGCTTGTATTACAGTACTCTCCATAGGCCGAAAGCCTTCATTGGCTAGGAAATATGTGTACTCCATTACTAGCTTTCATTGGAGATGAATGAGGGCATTGCTTTGAGCTGAAAGGTAATTCTTGATCTTTAGACGCAAGTGATGTTTTTTCGTGTTATAAATGGTGAACACTGAACTGCCATTGCATCGACTTAAAACTCAAAATACTTTTGCATTACTAGCCTCTGATGTTCCACCAACTAGCCTTAAATTGTTCTGGTTTTGTTTCGTTAATGTTGTTTCTGGAAATAATGTTTTGGGGATTCTCTGTTTGTCCCAACATACTGTTGATTTTAAATCCTTGTGAGGTGGTGGTGGATTGGTTTTATTACAAAAAAAAGCTATTATATGCGTTCTGAATTGTTTAGGCCATATGACTCGAGCAAAAACGAAAACAATAGAGGGTTGAATGGTTATATATTTGATTTGGGGGTTGAATGCTGAAACTTTAAAAGTCTAGGGGTTGAAATGTCATTTACCTAATATATATTATCGAATGTAGCATACATAAAAAAGTGGCAAGTATAAAAGAAGGTAAGTTTTAGCTGTTGATATACGAATGTGGATTAAGGGTCTAATTCTAATAGAGAAAGGTAAGTTATGCTCTCTGTGTATTTGTTATCTTTTAATTCAATTTTAAAACAGTGGATAAGTGATTGAATTTACTATTAGTATATTGCTCAATTATTTTTAAAATAAACTAATATTATAATAAAAAATATACTATTTGGTAAGAAAAAAATTATTAACATCAACATCCCAATAATTATTTAGTCAACTTATGAAAAAAGTTACTCCAATAATTATTAACATCAACATCCCAACCAAGGCCACCAATAATTATTAACCATCATATCTTGTTTTTATTTTTTTCCATAGAGCTATGAATCATTATGGTGTCTCGAATTTGAATAAACAAAAATTAAATAATACAAAATATATTAATTTGACTTGCAAAAGGCGATATGCGTAGATACTACAAAATATATTGGTTTGTCTTCAAAGATAGCTTGAATGGATGTGGATCAAACAGATCAAGATATATGTGTTTTCATATGGGTTTTGGTTTGACCTGATCTCACATGTTAGGTACAACTTATGAAGATTATTATCTGTCACGAAAAGACAATACCATATAATTAGCATTGCATGTTCATTACAAATGCAAAACATGTACTTGACGAAGATTCTCGGATAACAAAAACGTTTCATCTATTGTTGTAAATAATAGCTTGTAAAGTTAGAGAAATGGATATGAGGGTTTGCCCACATTAATATATTAAAAGTGTTTGGTATACTTTATATTATAGAATACACCAATTATTTGAATTGGAAAATAGAGGGAAGGGAAATGCCAAAACCATTCAAATTTGGCTACAAATCCAATTACATATCCATTATATAATTGAGTCTAAAGAAATGAAAACATTTATTTTTGTTTATTGTGCCACAATCAAAAATAGCTTTCTTCTACATATTCTCTACTCAATTGATTATTCAAATATGCAGAATTTCCTTCCAAATTTTGTAGGAATTGCTACCTAAAAAAGTTTAGCTCAAGTGTAGTGTGGTAAAAGGGCAGCTTCTTTACAAAAAAAACATTGAAGAACAAAATAGTCAATTCAAGAATCAAATAAAAATACATTCTCCATCAAAGTTTAAATGACATGTATGGTTTAGTATTCCATATCTTAACACTTTTTTAACAAATCTTGATTCCATCTCTTGAGAATTTAAGCAGTTGCATCATTACATCAAAATCACCAAAACCGTATATACTGTGAAGAAACTATCTCATCAATAGGTCAATTGTGAAAAGGGTTGTATTAGTAATTTCATACATGGACTTCAACAAGAGACAAGCTACAACCCCTTGGAAAGGGAAAAATTAAAACCCAATGCACATGATGTAAGGTAAAAGGAGGTGTGATTCCAAAAGAGCTGTCTACAAAAGCAAAGTAAACAAAACCCCACCACCATAATTAGCAACTAAACCACATTGGAATCCCTTCACCTTCTTCACATCAAAGTGTCCAATATTTTGCTAGTAACAACCCCGACTCGATCGAACCGGAGCTCATTGGTTGCTCCCACGGCAAACCTATGTACGTTCGTTCCTCGTACTCAGGAAGCCGTGGGAACAACCAAGAGCTCGTTTTCTTTAGAAGCTATTCAACTGAGTGAGCATAGAAACGAGCTCATCGCTCGAGGGCCGATCAGCTGGCAAATCCGATAGGCATACAACAGCTATTCTAACAGCCATTAGCATCTCGTTTTCTTCCATTTCGTCTCCAAGAATACTCTTGTCCAGTGCCTCTCGAGCCTCACCTGCTTGCTGCAGGTGTCGAAGCCATTGCCCCAAGCTTCCCCCACTCGACGCTTCACCAAAGAACGGATCCAACGGGTCTCTACCCGTCAATAGAACACCCAATATTACCCCGAAGCTAAACACATCACTCTTCTCCGTATACCTAAAACACCACACAAAAGTATAAACCAAGAATTATTCATCCACTCATGCTAAGATAATCAATGTAAAATCTACTTTCGACAATGCTTTATTCAAATTTTCCATAAAGCTTAAAGCACCTTTAGTTTCTGCAGACTCTAAAAGTTTTCTGATCAAGAATACACAGAGGGGGCAAGAAAGGAAACCATGTTTCCTTTTTTTTCTTTTTTGATCAATGAGCATATTCAAAGTTCAACCAACAAACAATCAATAAAAAACAGCTACTAATCCAATTCACAAACAAAAGCAGCCCATATATTGTTCGAAATATAACTGTGATAGACATTCTACAAATTAACTACTGGAAAAAAGATTGTAATCTCAACTTCATACCTACAATTCTGAGAGCATTCTGGTGCATTGTATCCCGAAGCTGCTCGATTAAAATTGGGAAGAATCATAGCCAATCCACAATCAGCTAACCTCGGCTCAAACACCGAGTCCAACATGACATTCGAAGGCTTCAAGTTAAAGTGCAATCTTGAGGGATCACAAGTGAAATGAAGATAATGCAGCCCTTTAATTATCCCAACAGCAATCCGAAGACGATTTTCCCACTTAAGTTCCAACTGATGATCCCTTACTCTTCTCATTGCATCATCAAGGCTACCACTCGGGACATAATCGTAAACCAACAAGTATCCACCCGATTCCCAAACATAAGCCCTCAAACTCATCAAATTCCTATGCCTAAGCCCAGCAATCACCTCAAGTTCTTGCTGTATCTTCCTCTTCACCACCTTATTCTCAACCCCAGGCGAAAAATCCGAAAAGGGCTCGAGCCTTTTCACGGCCACAACGAGGCCGTTATCGAGCACAGCCTTGTAGTACTTGCCACTTGAGCTTGAGCCAAGCAAGTGGGAGTTATTGGAAAGGGCTGATTTGAGGGTTTTGGTGGAGATTCTTGGAGAGAATAGAACAGGGCCTTTGAGAATTGGGGTTCTGTTTATGTATTTGATGAAGTATCTAACTAGTAAAGCAAATAGAAGGGCACAAATCAACCCTGTTATGAGACCTAACACTATGCTCAGCAAAATCCTTCTCAGCCGGCTCTTGAAGCTCGACGGCTCAAACGGCGGCGGCGGCGGCTCGCCGGATATGTTTCTGCTGTTTCTATCTAAGCATTCAGCAGATATAACATTTAACCAGAAAGTTAACAGAATAATAACCATGTTCAAGGCTTTATTACAGCTCCAACTAACTATGTACCTTGTCTTCTCCATAGAAACTTCAAAGCTTAAACAGAGAAGCCCATAAAAGTAGGAGCTATCGCCATGGCTAAAACCCAAGAGCTAGAGCATATTTCTAGTGAAGCATTTAGAGAAAGAGAGAATAAAAAAGAGGTGGGAATAAAGGAGAAACCCCAATAAATGGTAAAGAAAGCTACATTCTTGAAGAGAGTCGCCAATTTTTGTAAGAGAATCTTGAAGCCCCAAATGGCAAAGACTAAGCCTTTTTATCCCACAAATTATACCAACTTGATTGTATTATACCTAAAATCGCAGGATATTGTAATGGAAATCTTCACATTGAAGAGAACCCGAATCATTACATCACAAAAAAATTCCAACTTTTTTTACAACACTATTCTCCAATTTTCTTACAACCAGCTTCAAATTGAGACGAATTGCAGTTTGTTAAGAAAACCCCATATTTGAAGGAAATATCCTGAAAAAAGAGCTCAAACTGTAAAGACGAACGCACGCAAACAAACAAGATTTCATGGAGAAACTGTTTGTAAATCTTAATGTGAATGCGAGTATTAGCAGAAAAATAATGATAATAATAATCATAATAACACCTAATAAAAGAAAATGAAGAACAAAATGGTCTTTCATCTCAGTCTTTGATACACGTACACAATTTGCACAGTACAATGATTAACACTTCGCATTTAATTTGCAAAATTAGTTATAAAAAAAATGGATATAACGTTTTACTTGTTTTGAAGTTAGACAATCGAGTTTTTATATTTGTTTTTTAACTCAAATTTAAACCTACATAATTTGGTTATATTTTGTTTCTCAACAACCAAACTCAAAATTATATTCCAAATGTAAGCAAAGCTTTTTGTTTCTCAACAACCAAACTCACACTATTAGCCTTTAACATAATTTGTAACGACTTCTTTATCATCTAACTATGCATGTAGTATAAAGTGCAATTAAAAATATAAGTAAGTTTTATGCACATGGCAAACCTACATAGTATTCACATTTTACACTAAATTTAGCAAGTGTAACTTTCAGGAGTATATAAAATTATAGTCCTTTCATCCTATCCACCGTGGGCCCGTTAAAATGTATCCACGGTTGATGTGTCAAAAATCTTAAATACTATTAATTTCACTTTTCATATAATGAGAATGAAATTATTAGACATCATCGATGAACATATTAAGAGTTGTCTACAATAAGCATTTATCATTTTCTATAAAATTAATAAAACAAATATTTGGCTGAAACTAATTTTCCATTTGTCATAAAACAGAAAATATTTTTTTTGACTTGATATTTTAGCTAAAGTCAAAATATTATTAATTTTTCGAATAGAACCAAGTTAGAATTTACATGCTAATTAATTGTATAAACCTATCGTTTCAATTAAAATAGTAATGCGATACCATAAAATAATGATTTTAAAAAATAATTAAAATTACTAAAAATGTCATATGTGGTGGCAATGAAAAGGGAACTCGCTTGAATAACTGTCAGTTTGATTTTTGAAAATGAAACTAACAATTTAAATCAATGATATACTTTTAAACTTCTTAGAATGTTTTGTTATCATCGAATTAAATTATTTTCATGGCTTTGTATTTGTATATTTATATTAAAAGAGAGCATACTAAGTCAGACTAGATGGGGTTGTATGGGGCCTTCTTGGTTGGGAGGAGGTGTGGATTTGAATCATCTATCCTTCCTGTTTTTGTCATTTCTACGAGTGTTTGATTTTCTTTAAAAAGAACAAAAAAAAAATACTCCATCTATTTAGTGAAGATCATGCATCCTATATTCAAATTACGTTTTTCGTTTAATTTTTTTTTGAAATAACTACTATATGTCACATCTTTAAACTACATCATTAATTAACATATGTTGTAAATTTAAATCAATAAAATATTTAATAAAATGAAAGATCAGATTCAAACAAATATGATATTATTAGTTATTATTATTTTAATCATATAAAAAAATATATATCACTTACCAAATCATCACATCTATCATCAACTAACTAGGTTAATTAATTTATAAGATATATAAGTATGTATAAAAACAAGAGACTAATTTAGTATTTTAATTATTTTAAGGTTTACTCATTAAAAAAACATGAATTTTCAAGTTTAAAAAAATAAATCATGATTTTAACATTATTTAGTGTTATGAATACTCGTAATTTTTGAAGGAAAACTTGTGAACGCAGCCATATGCTTCTAATCAATTTGTTCAAGCTAGTTGTCATACTATTTAACAAACAAAAGTTTTGATAAAATTAACAAAAGATGAGTAAAACGAAAAATCAGAAACAATTCAATTGCAAAACAATACCAAGTTCATGATTTATTTTGATAAATTTGAAAGTTGCTATTAAAATGCAATGGTGGGAAAGTGAATTATTATTAATATATTAACTACTTTTATGTGAAGATAACTGTAAATGTATTTTTATGAAAAAATGATCAGTAATTAATTGAATATTTTACAATACAACATCATTAGAACAATCTTGACAAATTTCCCAAAAAAAGAAAAAATAAAAAACAGATATTTGCTAAGTGCTATAGTCGAACTGTTGCTGGTTTTAGTCTGGCTCATTTATTATTAGTGGCATTTTGAACTTAATTTAGCAAATTTATTCATGATTTATGAGCTTATTGATTATAAATTATATTTGAAACCATCGGTTAAATCTTAAAAAAAAATTCTTAATGATTGTAGTATATTTACTCAAATCCATATTCCATTCAAATAAATAAGTTTAATTAGAAATTTTCATATTTCTTTAGAATTAAATGTAAAAATTATAAATTAAATTTGAATTAATTAATTTCTATATTACGAGTTTTTTTCAATAACAAACCTACTTAAATAGCTTCATTTATATTAATAATTCTCATAAAGATAAAACAAATTTACATCGAATCCAATTAAAATTTCATAGTTGACAAAATAATTTAATTTTAGGAAAATAGGAAGATAAATAGTATAGTGAGGGGGTCCCACCCAGGAAGAGGTAGGCAAAGAAAGATAGCATAGCTGGTGTTCCTGTCTCTAGCCGAAAGTGATACTTCGAAGCTTGTGCTCAAACAACGGACAACCTTATCTCAGCCCTTCATCTCCTGCACATTCAATATGGATCGTCGATTCCACTACACGGGAATTTATGCAGAAATGGCTTTGTCTGAAATATAAAATGGAAAAGCGTGATTACTACTACCTTATTTCCAATCATTTTGCTTTACTTTTCTCCCCCTATTTTTTTTTTTTTGAACCCTTTTCATACTTTTTTCCAACAAACATCTATCTCACACCTCTCAATTATTTTACGAAAATATCGACGGATATATTGACTTCGGTGGAAATATCGATTTTTTACAAAAAAAAATATAAAAACTTTATAAAAAAAATTAAAAAATATATCTAGTACTTTATATAATACAGTAAAACCTCTATAAATTAATAACCTTGAGACCATGAAATTTTATTAATTTAGAGAGATGTTAATATATCGATAAATTAATATTTTATTAATTAAAAGAGAGACTTTTTAAATTCAACAAATTTAGTACATATGTATTGAAAATAAATGAATTCATATACATGTTTTATTGATTATATTCATGCATCAACCAATTCTTTGTAACTAATTAAATATATTCATGTATAATATCAATTCATTGTATACAATTAACTATTATATTCATGGACGCATGTATCAATTCATTTGAATTACTTAAATATACATGTTTACATTAATTCGTTGCACTTAAATAACTATTATAGCCAATTAAATATATTCATGCATGATGAATGAAACATATACTATATAAATCTCAATATGAAAATAAAATAATTCATAACACCCAACCATGTCTTCTCATCTAAAAGGCATCGCAAAATCATCCATGAATGATCAAATGCGTAAAACATTATGTGAATATAAGAGAGATCATCCCGCATGCACTCAAAAAGATTTACAAGAGTTAGGGATGAAATCCAATTAGATTTAAATTTAAGAAAAATCAAGTAACAATAGATTCATATTTTAGCAAATTACCATAATATTCATAATTGTAATATTTATGAATTATTAATTTAGAGTTTTAATGGGACCTAATATTTATAAAGGGATTTTCCGAAAAATTATTATCTTATTATCTTATCGAATTTGATGATTTTTTACAAAGGCTCAAGTCGGGACCGGAAGATTTTATTATTTTCGAGAGTTTATTAATTTATAGAGTATTAATTTATAGAGGTTTTACTGTATATAAGTAATATTAATACATATATTGAACTTAAATTTCAAATAAAAAGATATGTTTATTGAATTGTTGTACTAATGTATATAATAATAAAATAAAATATTTGATTAGGTGTTCATGATTTCATATATTCGAAAGGTAATATTATGTTTTATATATATATAATACTAATTTCCAAAAATAAGATATTTATTTTGAAAGAATTAATTAAATAGAGGTGATTTGTAGTAATAATTGTTGGAAAAATCTGTTCAAAAAACAGAAATTTTGTCCATGTTTGGGACAATTGTTGACGTGGGTCCCGGACCCCATTTTGGAAATGGAAAGTTGGATCGTGTTCTCCTCCGAGAGAGGTTCGACACGACTCATAAGTCACCCAAAATAGTTGAAGGGTGAATGAGAAATTGTGTCTCAAAGTTGCATGTTTGGATCCTTTGTAAATGATGTTATCCCACATCGGAAAATTCAAGCTAATTTCTCTATTATATATTGTTTTTCCTTTTAGTGAATGTTAAGAAAGCTTGACAAGTAGGCTCTCTCGCGCACAGGGGGTGCAAATCACGGTCCTATTTGGTCTCATAGACCATGGACTTGTGTGCACCCGCGACCTGCGTACACGAATGTCGGTCCGGTTAGCGGTGGGCCCGACCTCGTTCCTTTTGCCGAATTGTAACTTGCATTATTTTTATTGAAAATTAAACACGCCGACAACTCGCAAAAATTGAACACAGCCGGACGATAACAACAAAATGCCGATATTTTGACGAAAAAAAACGTATGTTATTTTTTATATCGGTAGTGATAAATTCACCGAAATATCGCAATTTTTTGGTCATTGCTTGAAAAGAGGTAAACAATTTTGGTTTGAAAAGAGGTAAACAATTTTGGTGACATCTTAACGTATGTATAAATTAAGGTGAGGACTAAAGGCACCTACCCATTTTCTAAGGGCACCACCCATTTTAAAAAAAAAAGAAAAATTAAAAAAAATACAAATTTTACCCTTAGAATTTTGTACACTAATTTTGTTCGGTCATTATGACCGAACGTACTTGTTCGTGTTCGGCCAAGGTAGCCGAACAGGCTTCTAAATTTTCGGCCAAGGTGGCCGAACACTTTTCAATGTGTTCGGCCAATCGGGCCGAACGAAACTGATCCGGTTTAATCATTTTTTTACATTTTTTTCTACGATTTTCACACATCAGTGGAATGTTCGTCATTATGTTGACATTACAAAATTAAAAAAATTAACATAAAATAAAAAGAATGCAAAAAAATCGATCAAACTCAGATTTGTTATGTTAAATCCGGATTTTTTTTTTTTAATATTAAATTTTTTAATTTTTTTTTAAAATGTAATACCAACATAATGACGAACATTCTATGAATTTGTTAAATGTGTGAAAATCGTGTGAAAATCGTAGAAAAAAACGTAAAAAAATGATTAAACCGGATCAGTTTCGTTCAGCCCGATTGGCCGAACACATTGAAAAGTGTTCGGCCACCTTGGCCGAAAATTTAGAAGCCTGTTCGGCCATCTTGGCCGAACACAAACAAGTACGTTCGGTCATAATGACCGAACAAAATTAGTATACAAAATCCTAAGAGTAAAATTGATATTTTAAAAAAAAAAAAAAATTTAAAAAATGGGTGGTGCCCTTAGAAAATGGGCAGGTGCCCTTAGTCCTCCCCATAAATTAAATCTCCTTTTTTTCTTTTCTTTTATTTTTTCATATGTATTACTCATTTGGAGAATTTAGTTAAAAGGAATTTATTTATTTTCCACAAGTAAGGCACTGGTATTTTCTCTCTCATATTAAAAAATCCAACATTGGTTAACAAGCCATGAGCAGTTGAGCACCCCACTTACATTGTGTCCTACATTTAGTTTTAGTTTTAATCTTCCCAAATTGGAGTGTGTGTGTGTGTGTGTGTGTGTGTGAGAGAGAGAGAGAGAGCATGAAAAGAGGACACAACACCTAATTAAAACAATGAAAGAACTGAGAGAATAGTAAAAAAAAAAGAAAGAGAGAAAACTAAGTAGTTCAAATAGGTGCCAAAGTATACACAAAAAAGATGTGATTCAGACAAAGCTTGACTAGTAAAAAATGTACAACACAAAAGCCCTCACAATGAGCATCACCATTGGTGACCAGACCAAATAAATAATAACTCAATCAACATTATATTATATATTACACTGTCCCATTACACCCTACTCACTTACTTCTTCAATCTCACCATAACCTTAACCAAAAAGGCTAAACCAGAATTTACAAGCACCCTAACAACACTCAACACAACTTCATCTTTCTCATTCCCATTCTTCGTTCGAGTGGATTGCAAGCAAGCTATGATAGTACATAATTACACTAGTAGACTCACTTACTCCAATCAACCAATGCCCATTCACCGCCTATCGTGCTTCCGTCCCTAGAGATAGATACCTTCATTAATCTCTCGATCGAACTTATCATCCATGATGTGAGTCTGAGAGTACTGCAAGCACCTCACTGTCCTCAAAATTTGATTCCATAGCCAACTGAAATAGAGTTTTTCCTTGCTCGTCAACAGCCCGTGGATCGGCTCCCCTGAAATGCATATACGTCTCAGTAACAAGATCATCAAGAAAGACAATTCTAGTATTAATAGTTCCAAACATATGCATGCCTCGAGGCAAAGTAATGACAGAATGAAGCTATAGAAATGGACATATGTTTGTTTACCTGGTCAGGAGAAGCTTTGCAAAAGCTGTTTTGCCTTTGATGATACAACGATGAAGAGGGGTGTGTGATCTCAAATCAGTAGCATTTATGTTTGCACCATATTGCAAAAGCAGCTCTATCATTCCGATATCCGCAGTTTCACAAGCAAGATGAAGCAACGAGCAGCCATCGAGATCCTCGATGCTGTTATTGTCTTCACTTGTGCTTGCCGAGTTTAAAGACCCTGAAAATGCCTTACGTATCACCTCAGCTTCCATGCAACCAGAGTAGGGATCATGAGCTGTTTGCTCTTGTAATAGCATTACTTTGGCCAGGGTAAGAGAGGGATTACTGGTTCCTTGGTCATATATAGCATTTATATCTGTTTCTGAGTTAACTATGAGCCCATACACGGCTTTCTTGTCATTCGCACGAACAGCATCCCACATCTGTTGTGCCACTGACTGATTCTCCTTGGGCTTCCGAACAAAGAGTTTATCCGCATACTGTGAGAGAAAACAGCACATATACATTCCCAAGTCAGAAAATATATTTTATTATATTTTCGATGATTCATTATTGATTATATTTAACAGGAGTAAAACTAAAAGATATTTGTGGTTTAAGCCCTTTTTTCCTAATCGAGAAGTAAAAGAGTGGTCAAGTTCTTCAATCATTTATATCTGTTTTGCAGGTACATTAAGAAGATGGAACAAAATCTCATTGCCATGTGTAAGATGAATGATCACAAAGGCAGATGAATAAGGCCATGGTTAAAGAAGAGTAAAAGAAACAACAAACTCAATCATGAAAACAAGAGCAGGCTAAGAAACTTACCTTGGCATGAATAAATTTCTCCTTTATGGAAATCGAGTCAGAAGGATTGGGCTTGCTGAAGTAAAGCATTTGTTGCTTGTTAGTCCGATACGAGCTTCAAAGGAAAGGAATAGATAAGTGACATACGACAAATTTACATCCAAGTGGTATCTACAAAAATGCTACCCAAACATAACATGTGCGATTGTGCAAAAACATCACTCATACTAATATTAACCATGGTCACGCACAGCTATGCACAACCACAGGCGACCATTCACAAGACCATGGGTGGCATTTTTGCACACATGTTATGTTTATGTAGCATGTTCAAAGGAAAGAATGGAGCCTTACCCTGTGGGGCCAAGATCAACTTGGAAGACACCCTTTGACTGCAGCAATTCCTCCCAGACTGAATTTGCAAATGTGTTCCCCAGAGACTGAAATAGACTTAGTACAGATGGCTCCCAAACTTTGACATCAAGAGTCAGTGATCTTACCTGTATGGAAGAGCAACAATCGACTTCAAGTTAGTTTATTACATAAACCATAACTTGTGTTTAATTCATAACCTCTCAAAACAGCTAATAATGGTCAATGACATCTGCCCTCGAAAGATATTAAGGATGCCTTAAGTATCAAACAACCTCAGTTGCTATATGAAGAGCACAATAAAATATGGGCTACAAGAGTAAAATGCATAAGCCAAGTCATGATAAACTAGGAATAACGTTATTCTGATGCTAAATTGCAAGAGGGGTAATTATAGTTCAAGTATTATGACATTCATGCTCGTACTAGTTAAAAGGGCATTTCTTCATCTTCAAAAATATATTTTCAACCAATGTGCTTATCTTCAGAAAGTTATTCATCTTCAAGCATTAATCCCCAGCTTATTTTTTTAATTTTTTAATTTTTTATAAGAAACATGAATTGATTAAAAGGTATATAGTACAAAACAAATTCCTTAAATGTAAATAAGATAATCCCCATCATAATCTACAGCATGTAAAGAACACTAGTAACAGTCATAAGGCAGAATATGGATCAAGCATCACATATATTGTCGTCTATACCTTAGATATGTGCACACCAAGATTACGGTGGACTCCAGAGCACTCAATGCATACAAGAACACCCAGATTCAAGGATGCCCAATCTGGTTCAGAGGCACCACAATCTGCACATTTGTCATTACCACATACTTTCCGCAATACATCAATTGGCTTCTCAATTTTTAAACCACTTCTTTGCTGTTGTGAGCTTCTTTGAGGACGGTCTATATGCAAAGAGTTAAATCTCTCAGATGCATATTCTTCTAGTGCCCCGTGATCAAAATCAGAACTTTCAAATGAACTGCTCTCACTGGTCGACCGGTGATGACCACTGCCCATTGGACTAGCAGGTAAACACTGAATGAATGATAGACAAAATATCAATCATCACACCATCAGATATGACAGATAACAAAAGTAAAACACCTCAGAGAAAAATTACCCTTTCAGGAGCCTGAGAACTCAACAATGAGGCTATCACTCCTGTGATTTTCTCAATCCAATCCATTTGATCCAGGGCACTCTCTGCCTGCACTGACAAGTAAAGAAAGAATTTTTACCCATACCAACTATCAACCACATCAAGAGTAAGCTACCATTTTTTTAATGGACAATTAGCACAATCAAGAAGTGAATACACATACTAAATTTAGAGCTAACTGGTACAAAAGCAGACCTGCAATGTATAGTTCTTTGTCGGGGATATTATTCGGAAGCAGAACCTTAAATCTGACTGGTCAGCATCAACTTTAATTGTTGAAGTCAGCAAGTTCACAGTATGATGGGCAACAGATTTCTCATCATGTACCCCACCATGATAATGAGAAGACAACCAACGACTGAGCAATCCAGAACCCAGTTCAGAACTATTTCTTTGATTAGAAAGTTGAGTGCCAGAGCCCTGCAGTGCAATGATATTTCATGGGTTAAAAAGACAAAATCCCTGAAGAAAACAGGAGTCAATTTTTTTGATTTTTAACTGAAGAGTATATGTATAGTTTGAATATCCACTCACAGAAGGTTTGCTGCTTCTTTTGCGATAATAGTAAAGCATCCCTCGGCTGTCAAGAACAAAGAACCTTCTTTTCCAATCACCCCTTAGGTTTGAGGAACGTTTTGAAAGATAACCTTGCCTGATAGTTTGAACCTGAAAGATCTTCCAAGCTTCAGCTATTATGCAAATAAGAAAATGAAACAGAAAAAGGTATGCAAGAGAAGAAAACAAAAATAGAGTCAAGACAACTCCATGTTCACTATAATGTTAATAGTCTTTGACCTTTCCTCTTGCAGCAGATTGCATGACAGCCTCTATCATCTTGTGTGAGCTTCTCCCAATAGCTTGTATACCATCTCCATTTGGAGATCCATTGGAACCATTAGAGGACCATCGGCTCTCTCTATCAATCTGTCTTTTATATTCTTGCATCCTCTCATTAAGAGCTGCCTGCTCATAATTGGACCTCTCTTTTGATTGCTTAGCATAAGTTGAGACCTGCATCATACATGCATCATCTTTTCAGTAGTTCTTAACTCATTATGGAACTCATATGGTATGCCCAAAGTACAACTCATTTGGTATAGTATCTTGCATAGTTAATGCTTACTAATGGTAGGTAAAAATATCTTGCCCCGAATTCAGAGGAAGGACTAACATAGCAAGATTGGGGTAGTTATCATTCTCAAAACTTAATGAAGAGATAATTTAAATAACAGCAAACAATCTTTGAAATTAAAGTACTTCTGCAACCATAAGAAATAAAAATTTAACAAAAACCTGGTTAATATACGGTTCCATCTGATGCAACAATTCATAACCCTACATGAAAACAAAGAATTAGATGAGTTGAAACGAAATTACGATAGCAAAACTAGATGTTTTACAATAAAGTTTTACCTGTTTGAAATAACGAAGGTGAGCAGCCATAGTTTCACTAACTGCTTCCAAGAACTCAAACCTTTTCTTTGCTTCAACATTGGAAAGAGCAGTCACCTGAATGATCAACATCCAAATTAAGCATGCATGAATATGTGTGTTTAAGGAATTACAATGTGCCTTCAGAATACTCTAGAGATAACCAGAAAGCAAAAAACATCACTGACCAGGTTAAATCGTGCCTGCTCAAAAGTTGACCGGCAATTATGGAGCTCCTGGATATACCCCAGGCAATATTAGAATATGAAGTAAAGGGTATGCTGTGCAATTCATGATTTAGCTTTATGGCAACAAGTTTCATATTTTACCTCCTCCAGGACAGATGCTACATCACTTCTTGTGCCCTTCCGTAATGACAAAAACTTCTCACGAGCCTGTCAAAATGCTGAAGATTAGAATTATATACATTTACTA
This sequence comes from Scutellaria minor, assembly GCA_954870855.1. Taxonomy (NCBI): domain Eukaryota; kingdom Viridiplantae; phylum Streptophyta; class Magnoliopsida; order Lamiales; family Lamiaceae; genus Scutellaria; species Scutellaria minor. The sequence goes on along the minus strand of OX940731.1, from coordinate 15,392,789 downwards.
ACACAGCTTTGCACATGTTCCCTACTTTGCACAATCAATAGTAGGGTAACGATTAACCCAGTTGTCAGAGAAAATCAACTATACCCACTCATAAGCTAATCTAAATATATTCCTACAACGGATTGGATTGCTAGCAATAAATAGGAACTCACAATAAGGGAATAAAATGTAAAGTCTCACTCATTGGAAGACATATAGCTACAGGAAATTTCTCAGCAATGAAATTGGAACCACTAAATATACCTAGTGATATATTATGGTGCTTTAAGCAACAGACTATAGTTATACTCATCTTAGAGCTCATATAGAATCTGGCACATTTTAAATGATTATATTAATTTCTAGATATTTAAGTTTTTAGAGAAAGAAATGAGCAGCTGAACTCAAGAAGGAAAGTTTCAAGTGGCATGTGACAGATTATGTTACTAATGATTCTACGTCAAGTTATTGCAGCAATCAGACTACCCAATGCAAACCTTCAACCCAACAAGGTGCCTGGACAGAGAACTCATTGTGCAGTAAGTGCAAAAAAGCAAGAATGGATGAGCTACTATGAAATATCACCTGATCATAGAGAAGGCTAGCCTTATCAAAGCGCTTGCGTGCCTCCTGCATATACATTAGTGAAACAATTATTTAACATTTATTGACAGAAAAAGATGCAGACGAAGATAACTCAGAAAGGATATGCAGGAGACATGTCAATTATCAAGAGAGCTATCAGTCAGAGAAGCAGCTCAAAAAGTCCTGGACCTAAAACAGAAATTTGATGCATAAAAAGTAATATAGATAATGAATCTTGTAGCAGACATTTGTACAGAGAGTCCGGACCTAAGGAAGAGTACTAAAGTTTCATTCAACTGGCATTCCATCGAGGAAAAATGTTACCAAAAGACAGAAATGTCTGCATAGATTGCATTGACCATGAAATAAAGGACAACCGATAACATGCCAGCAAACTCTGAGACAATTATTACTAATATATGATGACCTATAAGCTCTAGAAGCAATAAATGAAGTTCTTACTTTTCAATCAGTTTGCATTGCAGTACAACTTTAAATCTAAAGGAGTTAATGTATATAGTACCTTGACATCATGCAAATCTAAATTTACAAACTGCAGCAATCGATCATTTAGCAAGTGCTCAACCTGTACATGCAAAATGAAAACAGTTAAATACATGAGTAATGCACAATATATATCCCTAGGTGTTTGTGTTTATTCAAGACAGACATTACTAAGAAAGGGGATGATGAATCCCACTCTCTGTTGGAGCCTTGTAAGGAAGAAAAACAGATAAAGGAAATCCTCTCTCCGGTGACCAATGATGTACCAAAAACGAGATTAATTGTTCATACATTCTTCCCAATAATGTGGCTATTAAACAGAGAACTCATGCTTTGGAAGGTTGTTCAAATGTCAAAAGGTTGTCAACCCAACATTTCAGTTTCAAATTTAATAAGAAAATGAGAGGTGAAGTACAATTGTTAAATTGATATAGTCATGTACAACAAAACAACAATGGAAATATGCTTCCTGGAAGAATTTACAACAAATGTAAATAAATTGAACTCTTTCATACATGCATTCTCTCGGAACAAATAATAATAATTTAAAAAATGATGATTTTATACCTGAGATCGTAGAACTTCTTTATATGTCCCAATTTCTCGCAATGCAATGGTAAATTTGGTCATGACAGGACCTACAAGTATCAGACTTTTGATTAATAGCATAGCTTTTTGATCTAAGTACTGATAGGCTCACTACCACATAAAAAATGAAATTAGGAGATTTCATCAAAATAGGCTCACTTGGAAAACTGTTAAATAAGACTAAACAAAAAGATGGGAAGCACTTGCTCAAAAGAAGTTGAGATGTGCCGACATCCATAACAAGTATATTCTGTAGATGTTTAAGCATTTTTACAAACGCCAAGGCATCTGATTAAATTTTTTATGCCGGTTAAAATATCAGTCTAAGATACCACTTAAAATAGGGAAAAAAGAAAGTCAGATACCAAGAACTAGCAGCACATCTTCAAACAACTATCCTAAGATGATCCAACAATGTCCCTAAGAACAAGGCACCATTTATTTTACAACACACACCATGAGAAACAAGCCTCAATAATCATTATCCACCACAAGAAACTTAATCATCAAAGTTCACCACAAGGTTGCTGGCTGAAGTGCTATGCATAGGGTAAACGAATTTCTAATAGAAGCAAACATAGAGATGCTAATTCCTGTAATGTTTAAGGTTGAAATATAGCACCCATGAATATGCTGTAACAGGTAGATTTCCCAGGTAAAAGAGTGGGATTCAGCTTTGATACACCGGATGTCTACCCTTTCAACCATTTCCTTACATCTTCCTAAATGGCGGACCATCTTCAGACACTCATGATTCACAGTCCAAATAAGGCAACAGTTGGAGTACCACTAAACAAATGAAGGAAGAACTGTTTAAAACAGAACCTATCAAAAAGATGCAGTTCATTTTGATGTTCTAAATCTGATATTTTAACTATGGCTTCAACTGTAGAATCCAACTAATGATTTTGAGTTGCAGATAAAAAGCTTCGGGAAAAACAAAGACAATCGTTGATCCACAAAAGTTCCAGTTAGATATCATCTCGTCTGATGAAGTGAATTTGAACGACTAAGCTTTTGTATATACTGCAACTTAGTCAAATTGAACTATCGCAAGAGAGGCAATGCAGTGGACTGACAGTTGAGGCAAACCACTGGACATTTAGGATTATCTAACATAAGTCCACGCCTGGGATGATGTTGGCTGAAACCAGGTTCCATTACTGTGCGAACATAAACTTTTGTGCATGATGTATATTTATTTACATTGCTAAAAGAAAAAAATTAGAATACATGTTTACCTCCAAAAGCAACACTGATGGGGTCATTATGGCCTCCGCCAAAAGTTTCCAGTGCACTAGCAAAAGCTATATCTCCATCATATCCCTCACCGAGTCCTTCACTGCAAGTGGAATAAGATAGTTCAAAGTCAAAAACATCAGATACTACTGAATCAAATAGGAAGAACATAGATCAACAGGATAACTTTAGTTTTCCAGTAACTGGAATAATAGATGGATGGCACAGCTTACTAGAAATGTCAAGCACCTAGCACCATAATTATAAAATCAATCTTTTATTTCAAATACGAAGATCTACTATGACCATTAAGAGTAGTGCCTCTCCTGCACACAGAAGAGAAGTGCCTTCAACTGAGATCTTGCTTTGAAACTAGCAACTAATGTCATGGAGATTCTTCAGGTCGATATATTGTAGCTTGCCAACATAAGATAGCCCTTTGTTTTGCAAATAGCTATCAGCGCTGAGCGTGAATTTTATATGTTTGTTGTTTAAGTAAATCAATTCTAAGGTGTAAATTACTGAATCATCATTTCACTGAATTGCTAATGTAATATTAGCACAAGCTCAAAAAGGAGTCCAACAGATTTATTGAAGTTTGAGTTACCACTAAAAACATTGACAGCATTGAATACTGAATAGATTAGACAAACAGAGGTATTTCATTTGTACTTAAAAACACAAAAGCTTGTATATAATAGGTAGTTTAAGGGGGCCTTTGTGAAAAATATCCATGTAAATATGAATATTAAAATAAAAAAAATAAAAAAAATCATGACCACAGATATTGAAACATAACAATCTTGTTCTCACGTGTATTTCCGGCATCCTTTATAAAACTTCAGACATCTCTCCCCCAAGGAGTCAGAACCTTCCTCCAAGGTCTGTATCTGTTCACAAAGAGAGCAGACTTCTTAGGAAACTACCCAGGAGAAAATCAAGGTGTGTACTAAGCACCAAGAAGGAAATATATAGACAGCCTGTTATGAAATCGAACTGCAGTTTTGTGGTTCATAGTCTACAATCACATCATAAATTTTCAAAGGAATGAGAGCAACAGATCAGCTATTGAAGGAATAAATGAAGACTTGAATCATCTTCGTTTTAATTCAGAATGTGTAATACGTGAATCTCAGTAGATTTTTCTGATATGATGAGTTAAAAGTACTTCAAAAATTCAATGTTAGTGCCATTACTTTGTTCACCATTGATGACAACAAAACTCTTTCGCATCATCAAAAAGGAAAAAAAAAAAGGCAAGCATCCATCTGAGCATCATGAATGATACAACCGCAACATGAAAAGGTTTCCAAAACTAAGACTTTCCTTATTTTCATCATCGAGGACTACAACTCTACAAGAAAATTATATAATCGCTCAATTGGACAACTATTACTCTACATTTAAGTAGATTACACTTAGGCTACTCTCATGCTACTATCTTAGGTGGTGATAACTGCTATAAATACAGAGAAGCAACCATTACTTCAATGATATAGATATGTCCATAACTCAAAAATTTTACAGAAGAATTCTGCTAAATCTTACAAGATCAAAGATTCCAAACCTTGAATTAGTCAATCAAAAGTTCATAAAACAATTCCAAACAATCAAAATCACAGCTCATTTCATCAGCAAAGGCAGAGCAGAAGAACAATTACTCAAATCATCATCAACTAAACTTAATTACAACACCAAACACCAACTCAAGTGAACTCATTTGCAGTAATACCAGAAAGCCAACACACACACACGCACACACCAACCTGTTTACGGAACATAGGAGAGTCATCAAGCTTAGCAAAATGCATGTTTGAACACCCTATTCTTCTGCTTCCTTTACTTTACGACGCTTAATTACATCACTTCCATTGACAGATGAAAGCACGATCTTTGCCTCTTCAAGCTTAAACCACCTCAAAAAAAACCCTGCATTTGCAGCTCCGATCTCAGAATTTCACTGATCCAACTCCACCTTCAAATCCCAGCACAGAAAAAAGAAAAAGAGGGAATTCCTGAAATGGGTTTTTTACTTTAAATTTACTTTCTTTCTCGAAAAATAAAATGTGACTCTTTTTTAATTAAATTTTTTTCCTATTTAACGCCTTCCCATTGGAAACAAAAATGAAAACAGTGTTGGTACAAAACCCTAGAAGGGAGGAGCATGGAGGAACCCAAACCCTAGGGTAAAGGGAAGTGAAGGAGAGTGATAGTGGAGATAAAAATGGAGAGGTCTTGGGATTTGATGAATGTTTTGTTGAAGAAACAAGAAAAGTTGTCCATTTTTATCTGTGACCTTTTTTCTCAAATATAATTATTATTACTTGGATTAATTCAAATTTTAGTAATACCTGAAGGATTGTATTATTCTAATTGTTGTTATTATTATTTATTAATTAATTTAGAAAATAAAAGAGGTGGTACCTGAAAATTGTGGAATAGGACAGCGTGTGTTTTAAGAAAGAAAGACACAGGACAATTGGCTCTTACTTTTACATCAGACACCTCCACAATTTCTCCATTTTCTCTTCTTTTTATTTATTTTTTTATATTTGTCTCCATTTATAATTACAATATTTTTTTCTGTTCAATCTTGATCATATAATGATAATGTGAGAAATAATTGTTTCTACCGTTTTTATGTATTGGTCGATCTTTTTTTTCTAGTCACCAACGTACAAGATGTTTTTTTTATCTGAAAGAGCAAAATATCTTTAAGAATGGCTAAAAAGATGTTTCTTTGCATTTTATAGAAAGTGGCTAAAATATATATTTTCTTATATTAGTAAGTAAAAAAAAAATTAGAATCATGTAGAAGTTCTCTTTTTTGTCTTCTAATTTGGTCTTGTTCTGTTTTTGATTTAAGATAACGAATTAAATTAGAAAAAGATAATATAATATTGAGCATATTATAATTCTGATTTAAAATTTTGGAAGAATATATACCAAACTTCATTTGACTATGCTTATGCTTCAAATAATAGTTTCTTGTAATTTATTTTAGTTATGTTGCATGACTTAATGTGAATATAAATTTTGAAATTGAGGAGTTTTTATGAGTGGTTGATTAGAATATGAGAATTGAGAGGTCCACTTATTTATTTAATATTTTGGATGCTTGCAATTGTTTGGTTGTAGTTCTTTCTCTTGCGATGTTATGGAGGTGGTGGAATGAGACATTCAATTTGGATAGTCCCTTAGCATTACAACACTCACATTCTTATTGTCTTTGATGATCATATCATTGTCTTTTATTAAATATATGACTCGCCCTTTGACTCTTTCCTTTTCTAGTTTTCACCTTCAAATTATTGGTTAGCAAGAGCCAAATTTTATGTGCACTTTGATATATGTGTATAACTTTTGTAATATTATTTTATAAAATTAATTTTATGAGGTGGGTCTAACTTATAATTCGCAACTCACAATTCACATATTTGAAAGTTGGATTTCGTTTCATAAATGACACAGTCAAATATGAATTTTGTATTAAAATATATTTATATATTACGTGTGTTTATATATTGTAGCACCCCACTTAGCAAAAATGTCCATCAAATGCCACATGTGAAAATCCTAAATAGACTAGAAAATACTAAGTTAATTAGGTCTAACATAAATTATCTTCAATTTTATATACACTTAAACGATAATCAGATGGTGATAAATTGTAAATTTTTGTATGATCATAATAGGTAACTTGCCTAAAGATAACTAAAAATATCAAATACATTCTAGGTGGTTTTAATACTAAGTTCATACAGACGTAGGAAAATTATTTAAATATATATTTACTTAAATGTTTATCCATCTATTATGGTTCTAAAGAATCCATTTGTTAAACTACAATAGGTCATATAGGTAAATAACCATGTATAAACCCCATTCTATATATGATAACTCATAACTCATAAGCTTGATATATACTCCATTTTGGTACTTTATGAGTTGGTTAAATAATTAAAAATAAAATTGCAAAATTGGCAATGGATGCCTTCAATGAGTTGGAATGAGAAGTGCTTCACTGAATTTATATGATTGCATCATGCATGATGCCTCCCTCTGTGGTATAAAGATTTATAGATTATTCAATGTTCAATTTTTTATTATTAAAGAAAAAATATAATTAAACACAGGATTAAGGACCAAATTAAATAGTAATTGATGGATTAGTGGACAAGCACTGGGCAGAGATGGCATATCTAGCTTTCAAATATTTTTACAGTTTCATCAAAGAGAAGAAAACAACAAATTAGAGTGAAGATCTAGGAGGTGGAATTTTTGATCTAATTGCACTAGAGTATTATAAATTAATTAGTTAATTAATTTAATTAATATAGAAGATAATGAAGCAAAGAGTTCCCAAGAAAATCTCAGATCAAATGGAAAAAGTGAAAAGAATGGGCTACTTTTAACAAAGCAACTTGTTACCTTTTGACAATTTGCAAGTTCTTTTTTTTTTGCCTTTTCCCAATTGTTTTTTCATTAGTAGAATTTCAATAATTTCTGTCACAAAATTACTGTTGAATGCATCATAAAATCATAATCCATATATAATTAATCAGTTTAAGAACAAACATAGTAGACGCAGTAAGAAAGTAATTACGACAAATAAAGGAATTCAACAGTTTTATAAGAACTACACTCAGCTAAAATTTACCAGATAAAATATTCGTTATGTAAATACATACAATCACATATATGATGTATAAAGTCATATATATGTGTATATAACATATTATATAAAACTCAATCAAAAACCAACCAATATTGTTTTATTAATAACGTGTAAAAAATTAAATTCATCAAACTTAATATTCTCTTATAATTATCAATTATCAATAACATAAAAAATATAAGTTATATTGATAGAGACTTCATTACCAGATAGGGTAAAACGCAATTAAAAAGTCATTATATGGATGAAACTAGAATAATTACCTTTTCCTAGTACACACTAACTTTTTTCATTTTTCAAGCACTAAGTCTAATTAATCAATATGGTTGGAGAATATATTCGCGTTCAACAAATATATAATCAACTTAAAAAATAATCACACCTTTAGCCGAAATATCTCTATCATAAATCCATGATTAAATTACATAAAAATATATATGAGTTCATTTCATTAATATAATTTTAATTTTGTGAAACAAAATTTAATTACCCAAAACAAATATTTTTTTACACGTCAATTTCTATTTTAAAGATTATGAATTAACTCATTTTATAAAATTAAATTCATAAATCGTTCTTAAAAAAACGTACTTGTTGATTTAAAGATGCTAATGAATATGCCGTAGACTACAATAAGAAAAATAAATAAAAAAACTGGGCATTTGTTTGTTTTAAATTAATTTACATTTACGTGTGTACTTGTCTGCACGCACAAGCCACATATACACAAATTGCACACCATCTTTCTACTATTATTATTTTTCTTGATTTTCTAATTTAATTAAAAAAAGCCGTATCACTATTCACTTGGATCACGAGGAGTGTATTCTTTCGATATTGTTTTTATACTAAAAATCAAAATTATAATTTATACATACATTGTGTACCAAGATTATACAACTATACAATACAATAGATACTTGACATATGTAATGGTTTTAATCTTCTTGAATTGAAATGGGTTTAATTTAGTGTGAATAGGCAAACAAGACTTGTAAAACGATGGAAATTGTGCCCATAAATTTACACATGATTACTCCTTTTCTCTTCTTCAAAGCATTGATATTTGGAATCATTTATGAAAATCATTAGTGAGTATTTATAACTATAGTATGTGGTTTTCTATTGGTGGTCGACATCAGAGATAATATCTCTCATGATCCAAATAAGATGGAAGGGTCTCGTTAATGGTAGTAGACCACTGGACTAAACTTGATTCGCTAAAATCTTAGAGACCACTTTCATAATTTTTTTAATTTGAGCTCACTCTTAGAAAATCGGTAAATTAAAATTTGGAAAACTATTTATTAATATCATAATAACAAGATATAATTTATTATGTAAATTATTGAAAAGTGAATACAATGTGAAAATTATTTAGATAAATATAAAATAACAAAACGTAATATACATTATATTTAAGAAATAAGAAAGAGAACATAAAAATAGTAGCAGATTTTAAGAATTCAAATCTAAAATACACCGATAGAATTCAAAAAAAAAATACATACATATATATATATATATAGAAAGGAAATGCAATTTAATAATTAATTAAATAAACATTAAATCATATTAGAATTAAAAAGAATTGTTATATCAAAGATATTTAAAAATTTAAAAGAATCAACTAATATAAATAAACCTAGAATAATTATTAATCACCAAATAATCTCAGAATTTGTTTCAATTTTAAAATTTTATCTTGTTATCAAATTCATTAAAACAAATTTGGTTGAATTAGGCAAAATGATATTGACCTGGGCAAAACTTGGAGAAACAGGCATGTGCAGGACATCAATTGCCAACCAAGACTTCAAACTAAAAAACATCACACACACACACACATAAATAAATATAAAGAAAAGGGGAGAAAAAAAATGGAAAGAAAGCTGTGGGGCAGAAAAAAAGTAATTAATTAGATAAAAAATGAAGAGCAAGAGAAAAAGGAGGTGAAATTCTTAAATATAAAATAAAATATAAAGAAAGATAAAAGCAAAAGGGGAGACACAGATGGGGACACTTCACAACTACAAGACACCAAAGCTCAGACAATGCCTTGCTTTTTTCCTACCCTTTATTCATCATAATTTTGCACCAAAAATCCATCCGAGAGAGAGAGAGAGAGAGAGAGAGGAATGCATGTAACACTATAATTCACAAGAACAAGAGCTCTTCCCATGGGCCTAAACATGTTGCTTTTGCTATTTTAAATTTTGATCACTATATATATGTGTGTTGCTATTAAATCACAAATTTCTTCAATGCATTCTTTTTCATATTTAGATCAACAAAAAAAAAAAAAAAAAAAAAATACACGTAATATGTACTAAGAAATGAAAGCAGGATCCTTCTAAGTTAACTACATTCATTTTCAAAATTATTGTGCACTTGTTTTCTTGTTCTGTTGATTCTGAATCACTGAAGTGTAGAGTCAATATAAGATTTGTATTTGAACCATGGTGAACTTGATCTAGATAACATACTTGAAGATGGATATAACAATGTATAGTTCATCTTACCATGATCAAGAAGAAATAATCAAGTATATTGTGGTGATAATTGATATCTGTACAAGAAGAGACACAGCAACATGAATTGCATTTATCAGCAACAATATTCTCGAATAAATCGAAAACAAACTCATTCATTAATTAAAGCAAAAGAGCATCAACATTTCGTTTTCCTTCTGGCCCTTTTGTGTACCAAGACGAAACATAATCCCCATACATCACAGGGCGATATTTAGGCGGCTCAAGAACTGGGGATATTATCTTTGCTTTCGAAGGGTCATGAAATGTGGCAGCAGAAAGCCGGGCTTTCTTGGCATTAGTAATTGCTCGATGCGTAGCACTCTTATATTGGCCATTTGTTATGATCTGCAAGTAGAGGATACTGTCAGCAAAATGTTCTGCACCTTACTTCAACTTTCAAAAGAATCTTATGAATCATATAAATTTCTTTGCACGTATGTCTTCAATATAGAGATCTGTAAAGGCATATGCAGATATGCATTTCCATTTAAAGACAATTATAAAGTAAAATACCAATTGAACCCATCACACAATGCTTTCAATGGTAATAATCATGTAAGCATTAGGAGTACAAGTATTGTTCTCAAATTTACTCAAATTGACTATCGTATATATATGCTGATTCCATGGAGCTGAAATTTCCAGTCTACGATGTCTCACACAAAGCTGGTAGGCAGATCATATATTACGATGAGAACCGAACCACCAATTGGTAGGATAGACATATTGATTGCAAATACATACACAGACCAACATAAGTAGCATGCACACAGAAGGGTATTCACATTTTTCAGCATCTAGTAATTATTATATCCAAGATAAACTCTATAAACTAGACTGGTTTATATTTAATCAGAAACTATTGACAACTTTTATTCCACAATTCAACTTACCTTATAATCTACTTTTGTCTATGAAAGAATATTGCATAAAAAAACAATGAAACATTCACAAAACGCATGCTGATAGTGTAACACCCCGTTTCTTTTTAATAAAGGAAATTTTAACTAAGGCGTTACGTACAAAAATTCACTATTTTAAGAAATATAAATACAAACGAAATTAAGAATAATTAAGAATTATATTTTTCTTAAAATCCATAAAACAAAACACTGTAAATAAAATTATTTTGCAATCTTTAGAACATCGGCTACCAGCATCCATCGCTCGCGCACCACGCTTAAAGATTTCTCAAGCTTAAAACATTTTTAACATAAAGGGGTGAGTGCAAAAAGACACTGGGTGGGTTTCGTGAGCAATCAAAACATTGAGATATCAAATACATATAAATCATTATTACATAGGTGTGGGTACGAGCCGCCTTTGAAAATACGGTTCTAGGCCGCCGTAGAAAACATTTTTGTTTGTGCTACTTAGCCACCTTGATACGGTTCTTAGCCGTCTTGGTGCGGTTTTTAGCCGCCTTGGTGCGGTTCTTGGCCGTCTTGGTACACATTTCATTCATATAAACAAGTTCTTTCACTTGCAAATATTGCTCAATCATCTTCGTCACGTAGTAAGGCATATAATACAACGTTTATAAAATAATCATATACGTCTCACATCAGCTAATAACTTCATGTTAAAGCACTTGGACACATAAACGGGAAAACAAGAATTTACCCCACATATACCGCGTTGCTCGGAAACATATTTCAAAGACTCAGATTTGCATTTTAAATCGTAAAAAGACGCATAAGAGAAAACGTAGAAGTTACCCCCACCTCTGGTGATTAACGTCTCGAAGAGCTTCTAAGTGCTAAGCATGATTAACCGTGTCCTTCGCCTGAACTTCCTCTGGTGATTAACGTCTCGGAGAGCTTCTAGGTGCTAAGCATGATTAACCGCGTCCTTCGCCTGAACTTCCAAATAGAAAGGAAACCGTCGTTTTTACTTTATTGTTGTCTCGCCGTAGCTGGCGACAATGCATCGTTGGTGACTTAACTCGACACTAGAATACGGCGTGGCTTCCCGGCGCATCCACAGGCGCCCACGGCACAGCACACGGCGCCCACACCATAGGCTGAAATTCACCATTGTGCCACAGCTCGGCCGCGCTTTGCCCCGACATATTGTATGACCCTCAAACGGACTCGCCTTAAGGTGAAACTTGGTAGGAATGTTCTCAACACATTGAATAATACCCCAGACGAATAGTTTCCTGAAAATCTTTCGTTAAGACTTTTTACTCCGCGACTTTCTCCAGTTCAGTTGCAGAAATGCAGCTTCGACTTCGTAAAATTCCCCCTCGTTCCTCCGACCTCGGATGGCCACCAAAATTGGTGGAGACCTTCCTCATACTCTAGTATATGCTATAAAAACAGCTTTTCGGTCCCATCTTCATAAGTGCCTCAAACGGCAAGTCGAACGTTGTCTGCGCGCGATTGTCGGCACTTCTTTCTACGCGTCCTTCCTTCTTGACTACATGATACTTATCTTTCGTTGTCCCGGCTAATTCGTGGGTTGCGGGATAACTTGAGAGACGAAGAGAGAGAGAGAAGGCGGAGCCTCTTGCCGCCGAACACGACGGCGACGGTTGGAGAGGTGGTGGCGGCGGTGGTTTTGCATAAGAGAAGAGAGAAGAGAAAACATAGTATGGTTCCCTTTTTCTTGTTTCTTGTTCTTTCTTCCTTTTGCTTTGTCCAACCCCTTTTACTTTTCACACCCACTTGGAGAGATGAGATACATAAGCTAGGGGTGTTGTCTCAATCTCATGGAGAGAGAAATGTAAGGATGATGACTAAGCCCTTTTTGTTGTGCACGTGTGTTCTCGTTACCAATAGCTTGGTGGGGGAAAATCATTGATTGAAAATCGAAGAATTCTTAGGCAAAGGAAAAGGATAATTGCTAAATACAAAATCTTAACCATTTGGTCTAACATAAAATGAAATGAAAACTTATAACATAATACTAATTAGGAAATCTTGGGTGTTACACCCTTCCCTCCTTAAAAGAAATTTTGTCCTCAAAATTTGGACACGTTGTGAATTCTTTTGTCCAGGATAGCCACTAGAACTTCCTCGTATGTCAGATCTTCCTCGAGTTCGATATCTTGTCGATCGACGTCGTGGCTTGAGTCCAATACGTATTTTTGTAGCTTGGACACGTGGAAGACGTTATGTATTTCTGCAAAGTTCGGCGACAGGGCTAGCTTGTAAGCTACCTCGCTAATTCGTTCGAGAATTTCCAACAATCCGATAAATCTTGGGTTCAGCTTCCTTTTTTTTTTCCGAAGCAATAAACTTCTTTCTCCACACGTGTCTTTACCTTTTGCAAGAATTTATCCTTTTTTTGAGCTTTGACTATCTGCTCTCAAAGCGTGGACTTAATTATTAGAGCTGTGATTCGAGCTTTAATGTTGTCCGGAGGCGTAACTACTTCCACGTCACAATCGTAGTCCTTTACTAACTCCAACCATCTTTTCTGGCGCACATTGAGTTCTTTTTGTTCGAACAAATACTTGAACTTTTGTGGTCGATGTAGATTTTGCACTTTCCACCGTACAGATAGTGTCGCCAAATCTTGAATGCGTACACCACGGCAGCTAGCTCTAAATCGTGAGTTGGGTAGTCCTATTCGTACGTCCTTAGTTGTCTTGACGCGTAGGTTACCATCCTTGTTGCATGAGCACATGAAATCTCTTGCGCGTCGATACGAGTGAGGTTATCGAAGAGTCTGTCCAAGTTTCTCAACCATTCTTCAGCATCTGCAGGTTCTCCTTTCCATTGAAAGTTGGCGGGTTAAAGCGTTGAAACTATTCAATTCCATTGAAAGTTGGCGGGTTAAAGCGTCGAGACTATTCGATTACTTGATTCATCTCGCTTCTTGATGTCGATGGGGTGATGTTGTTCGTGTCGCATCCAACTGTTCCGCTAGGCCTTTTAATACAGTGATTAGATTACCTATCATTCCGTCATCGCCTTGCTCGTAGGGCTCCTTGGCTTGCTTGTGGGGCTTCTTGACTAGTTGTAAAATCCGTCATCGCCTTGCTCGTAGGGCTCCTTGGCTTGCTTGTGGGGCTTCTTGACTAGTTGTAAAATCCTGCAGGGTCAGCCTCGAGACATGATTCTTGTTCTGATAACCGTCTTGGATACGTCTTTCTTCTTATTCTTTCACTTGATGATATCCGGATCTCAAATCAAATTTTTGAGAATGCGCTTGCGCCTCTTGTTTGATCGATTAAGTCTTCAGTTCGTGGCAATGAATATTTGTTATTGATAGTTCTCTTGTTCAGCTCACGATAATTTATGCGCATCCGGAAAGTCCCATCCTTCTTTTTGACAAACAATACTGGAGTTTCCCAGGGCAACTTCTTGTAACTGAGCTTTTAGTTCTTGTGTTTCTTTCGGCGTCATGCGATATGGTGCTTTCGGCATTGGTGCTGATCCAGGTACCAAGTCGACGCAAAACTCGACTTGTCTATCGGACGGAAGGCCTGACAATTCCACCAGAAAGACGTCCTCATATTCATTCACTATCGGCACCCTATTAATCAGATCTGACTCCTACCCTAGATTTACGACATTCACCAACAAAACCTCACAATTTTTCTTTCATTTTGGTTGTCTGCATAGCCGACACCACTCGTGGGTTCACACCAATTCACGTTTCGAAAAAGGTGTATCCTTCGTGTTCAAGTGATTGAAGAAGAATCTCTCTCTCGCGACACGTAATTACCACGTGGTTAGCTTTAAGTCGTTCTATTCTTAAAATTAAATTAAAGTCCTTCATCTCCAAACATGCAAGTCAGCCGTAAAAATGTTATTTTTCAAGCAATTGGCGCATCTCGATATGTTGTTATAGTTCTTCCAGAGAGTATGCCGACTCCTATGATTTCTGCATCTTCCCTATCGTTTTCACAACAGCAACCTTAAGCCTAACCATCTATCGTACGCATTCTTATACAAGTTTCATAATGAAATCACCTCTAACATACCATCTTAAACTTAAATCTTAAAGAGATAAGCACCAATAACATTATACCACAAATCAAATAATAACCTCAATAGACTTCTCTATCATTCGTTTGTCATCATAGCATAGCATACCTTAGCGGAGCCGAGCGGCAGAGTGAATGTTGGTAGCTAATAAAATTTTCCTTTCAAACAAAAGTTTTTACATCTCTTCAGATTTGCGTTGAATAAAAGAAATTTTTTTTTAAACAAAATATTTTAGCAAGTTTTCTGAATCGTAGACCCGCTCTAATACCACCTGTAACACCTCGTTTCTTTTTAATAAAGAAAATTTTAACTAAGACATTACGTATAGAAATTCATTATTTTAAGAAATATAAATACAAACGAAATTAAGAATAATTAAGAATTACATTTTTCTTAAAATCCATAAAACAAAACACTGTAAATAAAATTCTTTTGCAATCTTTAGAACATCGGCTACCAGCATCCATCGCTCGCGCACCACGCTTAAAGATTCCTCAAGCTTAAAACATTTTTAACATAAAGGGGTGAGTGCAAAAAGACACTCAGTAGGGTGGATTTCGTGAGCAGTCAAAACATTGAGATATCAAATACATATAAATCATTAACACATAGGTGCGGGTACGAGCCGCCTTTGAAAATATGGTTTTGGGCCGCCGTAGAAAACATTTTTGTTTGTGGTACTTAGTCACCTTGGTACGGTTCTTAGCCGTCCTAGTGCGGTTTTTAGCCGCCTTGGTACGGTTCTTAACCGTCTTGATGCGGTTCTTAGCCGCCTTGGTACGGTTCTTAGCCGTCTTAGTGTGGTTCTTAGCCGCTTTGGTACACATTTCATTCACATAAACAAGTTCTTTCACTTGCAAATATTGCACAATCATCTTCGTCACTTAGTAAGGCTTATAATGCAACGTTTATAAAATAATCATATACGTCTCACATCAGCTAATAACTTCATGTTAAAGCACTTGGACACATAAACGGGAAAACAAGAATTTACCCCACATATACCACGTTGCTTGGAAACATATATTTCAAAGACTCAGATTTGCACTTTAAATCGTAAAAAGACGCATAAGAGAAAACGTGGAAGTTACCTCCACCTCTGGTGATTAACGTCTCGGAGAGCTTTTAAGTGCTAAGCATGATTAACCCGTCCTTCGCCTGAACTTCCAAATGGAAAGGAAACCGTCGTTTTTACTTTATTGTCGTCTCGCCGTAGCTGGCGACAATGCGTCGTTGGTGACTTAACTCGACACTAGAATACGGCGTGGCTTCCCGACACATCCACAGGCGCCCACGGCGCCCACACAAAAGGCTGAAATTCACCGTTGTGCCACAGCTCTGCTGTGCTTTGCCCCGACATATCGTATGACCCTCAAACGGACTCGCCTTAAGGTGAAACTTGGTAGGAACGTTCTCAACACATTGAATAATACCCCAGATGAACAGTTTCCCAAAAATCTTTCGTTAAGACCTTCTGCTTCGCGACTTTCTCCAGTTCGGTTGCAAAAACGCAGCTTCGACTTCGTAAAATTCCCCCTCGATCCTCCGACCTCGGATGGCCACCAAAATTGGTGGACCTTCCCCATACTCTAGTATATGCCATAAAAACAGTTTTTCGGTCCCATCTTCATAAGTGCCTCAAACGGCAAGTCGAACGCTGTCTGCACGCGATTGTCGGCACTTCTTTCTACGCGTCCTTCCTTCTTGATTACATGATACTTATCTTTCGTTGTCCCGGCTAATTCGTGGGTTGCGGGATAACTTGAGAGACGAAGAGAGAGAGAGAAGGCGGAGCCTCTTGCCGCCGAACACGACGGCGACGGTCGGAGAGGTGGTGGTGGCGGTGGTTTTGCATAAGAGAAGAGAGAAGAGAAAACATAGTATGGTTCCCTTTTTCTTGTTTCTTGTTCTTTCTTCCTTTTGCTTTGTCCAACCCCTTTTACTTTTCACACCCACTTGGAGAGATGAGATACATAAGCTAGGGGTGTTGTCTCAATCTCATGTAGAGAGAAAGGTAAGGATGATGACTAAGCCCTTTTTGTTGTGCACGTGTGTTCTCGTTACCAATAGCTTGGTGGGGGGAAATCATTGGTTGGAAATCGAAGAATTCTTAGGCAAAGGAAAAGGATAATTGCTAAATACAAAATCTTAACCATTTGGTCTAACATAAAATGAAATGAAAACTCATAACATAATACTAATTAGGAAATCTTGGGTGTTACAAATAGCATCTTAAGATAAACAAAAAAGACTAATAGACCTGTACCTCAGTTTGGTCAGCCAAAATCACAAATATAGCATCACATAACGGATTAATGAGTATCCACTTTTCATCCTTCAAGACCTCGAGGCCCCCCACATCATCTTGGATGAGAAGCGTGATGGCACCCATGTCAGAATGTGATTGCAACCCAAGAGTGAGCTCAGGCTGTGGGCAAGGAGGGTAATAACTCATGGTGATATTCTGATAAAATTCACCAACAGCATCTTTGATGCATGAAGTTTTCAACCCTAAGCTTTTGGAGATCAAACCAAGTAACTTTTCAGCAAGTGCATTCATCTGATCACTATATTCTGCTACCATTTTTCTGTACAGCATGAAGCCATCAGCACAATGAACACATGCTACCTTAAAGTATGCATGATTGAAGCCAACAATGATTAATTAAAGCTACTATCACTCATACATAATGTGGGAGAAGACATTCACCTGTAATTGGAAGAAAAGTGGGGCCACTTGGAAGGATTTCGACGAGAAAGAGGCAAAGTATGGTGATCATAATAATCTCTCCAATCTAAAACCGTATCGTTAGATGCCACCAGCATACGACTTCCATATCCCTCAGAAGCAGGGGAATTGGGATCGCAGGCATAACTGAGCTTTTGATCCATAGTGCACTCCTCAAAAAACGAGCGCCCTAATCTCCTCATTTCTCCCAACAATTCAACCGGGACACCATGATTGATTACATGGAATGCTCCCCATTCTCTACAGGCTCGTCCCAGTTGCTCATGGACACAGTTGATATCGCTAAGGTCAATAACGGGTGGACTTGGTACATCATTATCGTTTCCCTTTTCAACATTGCAAAGAGGCCTAGTATCAAGTGGTTGTACATACTGAGGTGGCACTACCTCTTTACCAACCAAGGATTGCACTCTGATTTGGCTACCTACAACTTCCATTACTGTTTCAACAGAAAATCAATCTGAATTCAATTAAATGAAATACACAAACAGTTTTCACTATGCAGTAATAGATTAGCTAATCAATCAAGATGTCGACTTTTTGTTTATAATCCATGAGTAACCATAGTGTTTTTTTAGTAATTTAGAAAAAAATACTGTTTTCTTGCAATTAGCTTAAACTAACGGCAGGATAAAATAACATAAAAATCATCAAACCTAAAACAAGAAACAAGGATTATCACAAAACTAGGGCAAGACCAGATAAAATGAACCAATACAGAGACAAAAAAGGAAAGAAAAAAGAAGCTGAAAAGGCTATTGCCATCATACCCAGAATCTCCAAAAGGAAACGTCGAAATTTAAGAATCTCATGCCTAATTCAAGAGAGCTTATAGATATTTTACTACTAGAATTCGCGAATATATATCCCAAGATTATTATATAACAAACGTAAAAAGAAAATACATTATGTATGCAAATAGAGATATCAGAACCTGGTTACTGGTAGAGCTGAGGAAGGAGACAATGAAGCCAATTGAAAACCAAATTCAAGAGATTGCAACTTTGTTTTTTTTAAGAAGACTGCGATTTAACCACACCGATTTCTGTATTAAAGAGATTGCGTCTCTCTCTCTCTCTCTCTGGGAAACCTGAATTTGACATCAAACTTTGTTAGGGCCGTTTGGTAGTCACCTTTGGAACTAAGCAATAGAAATGGAATGAATTTAGAGTGTTTGATTCACTATTTTGATTGCTGTTACAGTGATTTAAAATTTTAATACTAAGGAATCACGATTACTCAGATTTTCCTAAGCTATGACTTTCATTACTCAACTCTATTTTCTAAAACAATAATAATAATAATAATAATAATAATAATAATACTAATAATAATTATTATTATTATAATAATACTAATAATAATAATACTAATAATACTAATAATAATAATAATACTAATACTAATGCTAATAATAATAATAATAATACCAATACTAATAATAATAATAATAATAATAATAATAATAATACTAATGCTAATAATACTACTAATAATAATAATAATAATTATTATTATTATTATAATAATAATACCAATAATAATAATAATAATAATAATAATAATAATAATTATTATTATTATTGTTATTATTGTTATTAGTATTAATAATAATAATAATTATTATTATTATTATTGTTATTATTGTTATTAGTATTATTATTATTATTATTAGTATTATTATTATTATTATTAGTATTATTATAATAATAATAATTAATAATATTATTATTATTAGTAATATAATAATAATAATTATTATTATTATTAATGTTATTATTATTATTAGTAATATTATAATTATAATAATTATTATTATTATTAATGTTATTATTATTATTAAGTTGATTTCATTCCTAAAGAATTTTGGTAAACCAAACAACACAAATTTAAAGAGTATTCATTTCATTCCTCACTACTGTCATTACCATTCCTTTTCCCATTCCTTACCATCATACCAAGCGGCCCCTTAGTTTTTTTTTTTCTTAAAATAACCCAAATTATGAATGACTAATTTGGAGATTATTATTTCAAAATATTAAGAAAGCAATGAATTTATATTTGGCAAAAAAAAAAAAGAAATATGAGATTCAATTTTTATTTTTAAATTATTAGCAGATTTGAATGCAAGAACTTGAAATTAATGAGTTTCAAATTCATTCAGATCAAGCTAGAGTAGATATTAAGATCCACCTAATTTATCAAAATTAAAATAAGAGCAATGTATTTAAAATTCATATCGATCCAAATAACCATTGACTTACAAATATATATTTCAAATTCATCCTCAAATCATTCAGTCAAAACACAAACATCTCTTTTAGTGCAAGGAAATAATAACAACAATGAAAATCAGAGTATGTCATATAATACAAATAATGAAAGATGAAAAATTGCAGCTTCCCAATTTTATTACAATGAATACTGGAAAACTGTGTAAACTAAATCAACTCTAAACCTAAAAATGACAAAAAGTGAAAGAAGTCATTCTTAAATTTGAATTATATGATTGAAGCACAACTAACTAAGCCTTCAATAAATAGTATTTGTATAAATAGAGGAAAAACAATTCTGTACACCTAATAATCAGATCTTTTGGCTACAACTTATCAGCAATTCTTCCCAATGAATCAGCAAGCTTGTTCAGGACCATAATTAAGCTATTCACATGGCTGTTACGTTGCTCTCGATCCAACTGAAGATGGGTGTTCTGAGCTTCGAGCTGTGAGCTCAACAGTTTCCCGTTTTTTTCAAGAGCTTCAATCAACTGATGCTGAAGGTTCATCGTTTCCCCATCTCCATCGCTTGTGGATCGCTTTCTTTTCCTTCCTTCTTGAGTGTTTTCAACTTCAGCTTCCGAGCCAGGTTGTTTCTCGTTTTTTGTACCTGAAAATCGAGCACAAACTTATTTAGGACTCTTTAAAGTTCCTATTGCCATCAGCTTGGAATTTCTTTCAGTTGGCCAAAATCATTCAATCATCAAGAAGCCATATAAGTTGCCTATCTGAGTAAGTGTGTGATTGTTAGTTCCAAATAGACACTTGCAATCGGTTGAGAATTCATCATCCCCACTTTGTGATTTCAATTGATTAAACAGTTTTCTCTATTTTGTCACAGTTACAGAAGAATGACTGCAACTTGAACACACATTTCAGAATTGGAAGAAGATGCAAATAATGCAGAATATCTAGGATCCACACCATAGCATTATAAATGGCAGAGACCAATATATCCAAAAGCAGGGTTACAACTCTCCCATTGCAACAAATAATTTTTGGAGCACTGTAATCCACCAAAGTGTCCTCCATGTATTGTCTATGTGTCATTATACTATTCTATATTGCAGTTTTATTTAGCCACACACTCCATTTACCGACTCTTAGTATTCATGCGAACTTAGGAGGACACATTGAGTTGTGGAGTAAGATAACAATTATTGGACCTGTTTAGAGGGTGGAGAAGATTTTTGGAAGAACGGTGAATTTATCTTCGAAACAAATGGTGGATATAGGGGTTTTGTACAGTGTATTCATATTAGTGCTAAGGTTGCGAAATTTGGAGTTTATAATAAACGAAGTAGGATGGAAGTAACTATTTTCTTAGTCAACAGAGTTGATTGAAATTCGTAGAGTTGGAGTAGTGGGGTTTCCTATGCAAAACCTTTGAGGGCTTCATAGTTTTTAATTACTGTATCCTTCTTTCTTCATGCCAAATAGTTTTTTTTAACCAAATTTGATACATAATAGAATTACAAGATTAGATTTAAGTTATATATATGATCTGGAGATCATGTACAAAGAGCAGATATAGGGAAGAATAATTGTCAAGAACTCCAAAAATCCATTAGTCTGATGACCCGTAACTTAATACCAAACACTCAACAGTAACTAATAAACTGAAAAAAATATCCCATGTTGCAATTAAAAAATGCAATTTATATTAAATATCATGCCCAACCTTCCACCAAAACTATCAAACTCAATTAGGCAATAGGAATTTTTGATATTTCCTACCATCCACCAAAATATAGCTAGAAAACAATTCCAAAATGGGGAAGAAAAAAAAAACAGAAATGAACGATTTTCTATGACAAAACGGCAAAAAGGGAAAAAACGTGCATCACACACACACGCCCACATATTATACATAGAAAAAGGAATGGTCCACCTCAAATTGGTCACCTAAAACCTTCATAGTACAATTTTCAGATCAAACATCAAAATCCACCAACCATCAAATTAAAGGCACTTCACCGTTTAACAAGGCGATAAAGATGAAGGATCATTCCGATTTAGATCCACAGCAAAATTTCAAATATGTAGGAGGATTTTGGTTTGTATTAATTTTGACATCAAATAAATAGGCAAAAGGTACTTCCTTCCCTTATTTGAGCAGCTCATTTGACCTATTGGGGTTGGCTTAAAACAACGCAACTTTAGCTGTTTGACATCAATCAACATTCTTTCTCCTAGCAACCTAAATTCCAAGAGGCATATAGCAACATCAACAAACTAAGCCTTAATCCCACTATGTGGGGTCCACTATATGAATAATTTCTCTGAAGACACATGTTCTCATTTATTTCAAGAGGCATAAGTTGTTGAATTCCACTTACTCTGCAGTTCATTCCAGTAAAAGAAACAAGGAATATTTACCTAGACTAGGAGGGTTGCCATTTCATTTAGCTACATATACATACATACTGACCGGCTTTCACACTTTAGTGTTGGAATCAGTACTATGGGTGAATAATATCATATTTGGACAAGGAGTAGATAAAATTCAACTTCAGCATGTGATTGACGCAGATTTCCTATGTCCTTTTGCTGATATGGCCGTTGTTGTGAATGTTTGGACGTAAAGCCCAACAATACACACAAAGAGATGATTAAATGAAAACTGAAAAGGCCATTCAGAAAATCAAAACTAACCATCATAGTGTTTCAATAGTTGCCAGTAAAATGAAAAATGAAGACCTAAATCTGTTCGGCCAGAAAAGGTTGAACCATTGATATAGTTGTGAAGTAACTACAAAAGGTTCTATCCTTATTCAAAGGTTGTGCACAACAATCTGAACCAAACAGCATATCTACAGTATGTCATATAAGAAACGATGGTATTCAGGTATATTAATCAATATGATATAATTTATGCAAGTGAGGATTAAGTACCTTGAGCAGGGGATTCTTGGGGAAAAGATTGATACTGCTTCTCTGCAACTGAATAAAAATAAGTACCAAGATCAGTGACTACCAGGAAAAACTAGTCAAAAGACTTATAATATTATGAGGACTTCTATGACCTACCCTAGGACTATCTCATTAAGAATGAGTAGAACAATGGAAACCCTTAAAAGAAAAAACAAACTCGAAATATTAGCTATGAAGAAATAGTAATTACAACACATCATTGACTTTAAACATAATTCTATAGAACTTATAAGGGTCTGAAGCCTCGTTCTTAATCACGGACCACAAAAAATAAATCCTGCACCCAAAGAAAATAAAGAAAGAGAAAAAAAAAAATCGAAAAAGTAAACAAAATTCAAGTTGAAAGTCCACTCAGCCAAGCACTTCACAATATCTCAACTTACAGCCAGAAAAGTAGTCTTTCAGTATCTAATTATGGAATGTGAAAACTGCTAAATCTCAGTGGTCCAAGTTTAATTTCTAGTCATCCTTAACATTTTTGCATATGTTTGTATATGCATTAAACATGTATACAAACCAAAGAAAAAAATCTCTCACACCAATTGTTTGATAACCAACAATCATCAGCATTGGAAAGAAAGAAAACAAAACAACCAGAAATTTCAAGAATCATAGCATAAAATTAAAATACCCTCTCATATATTTGAGATAAAACTCTTATTTTTAACCATGTCAAATGTTTCTCTAGGTCAAGTAAAAGTCTTTGTTAAAGAAAGGCATAGGATAGGTTTTCGAGTTTCAATTTCAACGATCATCGGTGAATTCATTTAAAATGCGAATCAATATAAAAATCACCATGTAATTCTGCATGCATACATGCACAAAACCTAGAAGCCAATGACACCACCAATTACCTGAAATCGGCGTCGGAGCAGGTATATCTTTAGCCGGCGTCTCGCTCCGACCAGCATCCTCCGGTGCCGATTGCTCGAAATCCGAGAACAGTCCATCATCCGCCGCCGTGCTCCGCCCACTATCAAACAGAGTCTCGCGGTCCCCTTCCTCCGCCGCCGTCTCCGCGGCTACCACCGGCGCCAAAGCCAGAGACAATCCACCGCCAATCCCAACCTCCTCTTCACCACCACCACCTCCGCCGCCGCCGCCGCCGTCGAGAATATCATAAACCTCCCTATCAAAAAACCCGGGCAATTTCCTCTCTCTCCTCAAGTCATTCCTCATAACCCAAAACGACTCTGTTTCCTCTTTAATCTTCGACTCCCACTCTTTAATCTTCTTAAAATCCCCGGCCAAATTGCTCCATCTCTTCCGGCACTGAACCGGGCCCCGGTTCACCCCGTGCCGCTTACAGTAGGAAGAAATCGACGCCCACTTCGGTTCAATCTGACCCGACCCGAAAGCAGACCCGGATGTGCGGCCCCTCCTGACGCGATTCTCAGTCACCCTTTTACCCTGAATGAGCACGAGAATTTCCTGCCTAGTCCAGCGCGGCAGCCGAGCAGTCTTGCTTCCTTCATCGCCAGCGACGGCGCCGTCACCAGAGGCTTGACGGCCGTCTGCCCCGCCGTCAACGTGGCCCGGGCCTAAACTCAACTGCTCCAGCGCCATTTGAAAGGTCACGTGACTTCAACTTTATAAACTTTTGTAGTTTCAAAGTCACGTGAGAAACGGGATTAGTTTAATGAAACGGCGTTTTCTTTTGACGGCGTTTCTCCCTCGGGAAGAAGTATAGAGAGAGGGAGAGAGGGAGAGAGAGGTTTTCTCTATTTTTCCTTTTTGTTTATTTGAGAAATTTGTGTGGGTGGACTAAAACCGATGGGCAAAGAGGAGAGAGAAGGCTTAAACAAAGATAATAATGATTCTCTAATAGAGGGTTTGATTTTGTATTGTATAAGTGATGATGATTAAAGATTAGGCTTATCTTTAACTTTAATATTTTTGGGCTAATGAATGGTACCATTTTCAATAATTATTCCCATTATGAGCTTTACTTTCTCAACTTGAGGATATAGTATATATTAAGGGCACTCTCTAAATTATTGACTTGATCAAAAAAAGTTTGTCTTATTATATGAAAGTCACTTTCCCTCTAGTAATATTTCCAACCCTAGGCGTTTCGGTTTGAATTTTTCTTTCTTTTTTATTTTTGTTTTTAAGTTCAAAATGGGCTTTTCTTTTAAATTGTGTTTCAACTAACTAAATTGGAATACAAGATTGCAAATGTGTGTACTGCAAATTCATCTAAATTAAAGTCCAATTATATTTATTCAGTTTGTGTTTGAATTGAGAGATTTGAGGAGAGTTTTGAAATATATGGTAGTAATTCATCGGTGATGTTTGGTTTCATGTAGGTTTGAAATATGTCGCTTTTATATTAAACTAATTTTTTTAGCAATTTCGGTGGATTTCAAATGGACAGTATTTTAAGTCAATTAAATATTCATTTATTACAAATATTGTATTTCAAACTATTCAATCAAAACACAACCTCAAATTATGTAAATTTAGTTCAACATGAAAGTGTTGTACATTAATCCACACATCGTCAATGTATTTGCTATTATTCCTGATATCACTCAACCCAAACACACCCTTAATGTATTTATTTCCACCAACCAATCCTTTTTCTTTTTATATGCCTTTTAAAATCACTATGAATGAAAAATTGAAAATTTTGGCAAGTTCCCTAAAAAAAAAACAACTATGGTAAAAGAGAGTGAATAGGGATTATAGAGGCAAGCATAAAAGGTATAGAAATTAGAGGTAATGGAAGGGAACTTATCTTATGTTCACTATATAAGTAAATTTTATACCACTTTTTTCCCACCTTTCAAATCTTTAAAGAATCATTAGCCACATAATCTTTTTCCTTAATGCCAATTAATGGTCCCCCGCTAAAAGAAGCCCCACTTTTGGTTGTTTCTAAGTCTTTTGCCAATTCCTTTCTCAATAACTCATTTTCTATTTTTCATATGCCTAAGGCCTCAGCTCCTTTTTATTTATTTATATTAGGGGTTTGTATTAAACAAAAAATATAATCATATTTTTTAAATTGGACAAAATTATACATTTCAACTCGATCATCGGTAGATCTATAATTTATGATCAGATGTGTTAGACACTAATTATAGCCCATCCTCCATATTTTCAATGCTGGTATTGCAAATATGATGGGTTAAGTAAAACTTTATCATGAGTCAACCAGTGATTTGTTGTAGGATATAACTAAAACACTCAAACCTTTTCTAACAAATAAAAAAAATTGGTGAAATTTATATCAAAACAATGGTTTGGATTTTTTGTTTTTTCAATTGGATATTTTATATAATGTGTTTTAATTAAATAACTATTAAAAGTTGAGATTGAATGAAAGAAAACATATGTAGCCATTAATATAATTGGGAGTTAGAAGGGATTGGGTGATTTGAAGCACTTATCTTAGAAGTATTGTGAATAAGGGTAGAGGTTAGTAGAATGTCACATTCTCCTTGTGATAAAGTGGGGACCAAACTCTACCAAATGGATTGCCAACTTTCATACACCATCTTATTATTAGGACTTATTACAATGCTTCACTTGTTTGGGATACTTCATTATCATAGCTTAATTTATGTTTCTAGACTTAATTTCTAAACGCCTTTCAAGTTTGGATTTTTCCATATATTCTTTTGTCTTTTGGTTTATAATTGTATTTTACAAATATGTGTTGTATGTATCCTATTAAGGGTCACACTATTTACATCCATATTCTAACACAATCCACCTCCATTTTTTAAAAACAAGTTAATCTTATTGAAAATGTTACAATTACTTTCTTTTTATGACTTAAACTTATTTTCTCTCGATCAATCGATTATACATTGCTCACCAACAGCCATTTCCAATCATTAATCGCCTCAAACCTAGTCACCACTAGTCCACAAGACATGATTGAATAATTCACAATGTTTACCATTATTATTGAATATTCGTAAGACGTTAAGTGAACCAGAAATGAACATAAGGAGAAGTAAGATTTATATAAGGAAATAATTGTGACGCCCCATATCTAAAACATATATTTATCAGAGTTGCATAATGGGCATGCAAAAAAAGAGAACAAGAGCTTACATTTTATATAAAAAGAAAAAGATAACAGACGATAGAAAGATTTACATATACAATATATCGGCACCAGCCGAAACAGAATGTTTGAAACCTTGAGCAGCGGAAAAATCTCATACAAGATCCATTAGAAGAAAATACGATATAGCTTTACAAACGAGAAACATTAAAGCATCGTTTCAACATCAAGTTTTGAAAAGTAAAAAGAGAAAACTTGAAATGACACCATTCTCTCTACTCATCTTGATTCTCGTCATTTCCTGTAGCGTGAATACAAACGGGGATAAGTGTGTTGAATACACTCGTGGGGATAATTTTCCATATTTTATAATTCGTTAGGCAGTTAAACAAATCAAACATATATAAGTTCGGCAATTAGACACAACACATAGAATGCATAGCATAAAATTGTAAATAAATGCGGGAGCAACCCATCTTACCCCACATAACGGTTTTTATACCGTTGGTGCTTTTTACGGACCACCAGTCCCTCCGTAGCGTTTTTTATGGACCATTAGTCCCTCCGTAGCATGAATGTGGACCTTAGTCCCTTCATAATATAATAGTATGAACACAGTATTCACATCATATAATCACGGCACATAGAGTTTAACAATTCATACATCAAATACAGAAAACATAAACATTTAGAGATTAGAAGTTACCCCCACCTTGTTCGGTGGTAACCCTCGTGTAAATCAAAGTCTTAAGTTCTAAAATATTTGTTCCGTTTGAGAGTCTACACATGTAAAGAGGTTTTTTAGTTTCATTATTACGATAATTATGCATAATTTAATTATATAAACTCTCTCTCGAAGAAGAAAACGATAGTGAAAATGAAACAAGACGAAAGCTTTAGAGATCATAAGAATGAAAAAACGAGCATGGAAGGGTAAACATGCAATCATAGGGTGAAAGGAAAACTATTAGAGCTTTGAACGGAGGAAATATGGGCTAAAACGGAGGAAAAATGAGCTTAAACGAAGCGTTTAAAGGTGCAGGGGCGTTTTCATAAAATTTGAAAAAGAGTTGACTTTGACCAGGGTATTTTTGTAAAATCAAAAAAGATTTGGGGCCTTTTTGATATTTTTAAAATATTTGGGGTCAAAACGTAATTTTTGAAAGTTTTGGGAGTCAAAGTCTAAAGCTTGAAAACCTTTGGGGGTTAAAACACAATTTTTGGAAGTTTGAGGGCTAAAATGAGATTTTTCAAAAGATGGAGGGTTATCTTGCAAAAATCCTAAGAATTTAGGGTTTGCAATTCGGTCCCCGGGCTTAACGAAATTACCGATCGGCCCCCGCCTCCCCAAACCCCCCGTCGCCACACACACCCCGACAACACGGTGCCACCACACAAAGTGGCGCCCAAAGCACACACACGCAATAGCATAGTGTTGCCGCTCACGGTAGTGCCTCCGACCACCACACCAGCACGACGGCGCTCCACAACGCCGCCCCCAATGCACACACAGATGGCGGCGCTACGCACAGCGCCGCCCGATTCCATGACACACGACGGCGCAACGAGGCGTCGTCCCAAACACACACACGCACCAGGTGCACCTATCGATGCACGACGGCGCTGTCCAACACACTCATACACATAGCGCACTCCGCGCACGTACACACACGGCACAACGCCGCCTCAACTAACCCACACAACGCGATGGACGATGACGGTAGAGGTGAGCCCGGCGAGAGAGAGAGAGTCGACGGGAGAGAGAGAAGAAAGGAGAGAGGAAGAGAGGAGAGAGAAAAAAAGGGTTTGGCTGGGTTTGAACGGCCGTTTCCCAACGGAGGAGGCATTGAAACGCAAAATCAAGCCCGGATCTAGAACGGGCTCGGCGAAGGCTATAAATGGTGTGAAGATCGATCAAACAGAGGAGGAAGAGGCGGTGCCGGCGGCAACGCGGTGGCCGCCTGCCGGAAAGATAGAGGAGAGAAGGGAGGGAGAGAGAGAAAAACTTACTTTTTACTTTTGATCAAATTTTCTCTTTCACATTTGTGTTCCAACTATATATATATATATATATATATATATATGTTTCGATTAAATTTTTTACAATAATGCACCGTTTCAACCTAGGCGTTACAATAACCTTCTTTTCTTATTTGAGGTTTTCAAAGAAACTATATTTAATTTCTCATTTCTTGAATTTTGCTCGTTGTATTAGAAGCTTTACTATCTCTCTTTTTCTATTTCCTCAAACTTTGAGGTTGAAAAAACAAAACTCATGTTAGTAACAATGAATGTGTTCATCAAATGGTCCATCATATTCCACTAAAATTGTGGGTAAATTTATATTTGAAACAAAACAACTTGTTGCCTACATTATCTTCTATTTAGACTGAAACACCATATATTTAATGAAATTATTTTCTTTTAATTGAGTTCTAGGAAGAAGGGGCTCCAATAAATTTGGAAATGTTGCGTATAGGAAGAAATGATCATTGAAATTTTAGAAAGACTGGTAGAACGGTAATTTTAGCAAGAATGAAGAATGTGGATGAGAGTTTCCGATTGGCATGGAATGTTATTCAAATTTTTTTTTTTCAATAAATAGAGATATAAAAGGTAGTTTATGGGCAGTATTGAGGTTAAAAAGAGATTTCAAACATTAAAATGAGTGTATATATGAGTTTACTAATAAGAATTGGGGACGAGGGATGTTAATAGCCCACACTTATTAAAAATGTAAGGATTCCAAAACTTATACTATATTTTTCATAATATTTTAACTACTATATGTGCATCCACAATAGGTGATTAAAGAATTGTTAATAATATTTCATTAATGGTATTCATAGGTTGGGTGTGTTTGGCTTAACTTATGAAACAACTTATAATCTCTTATATCTTATAAAATATTTAATTTTAGTTTAAAAAATTGTTGAATTATTTGGATAAATAAGATGGTGAAACTTCTAAAATATTAGTGATGACAATAGTGTAATTTCAATGACAAAATTTAAAGATATTTTTAAAAATAAGATCTCATTTTAGAAATAAATTGAGATTTTCTTACTTTAAAAAAAAAAAAAAAATTGTGAACTCCTAACATCTTATTTTTTAAAGAAATAAAATTTTATTTTTAAAATTTAGCTAAAATGAAGCTTATATATTCTTAAATATCTTATAAAGTGTTTTAAGGAGATTATAAGCTACCTGCTACCCAAATACCCTATTAGCCAATGAATTTATACCGGAATTTAAGAATTTCGTAAATGGACTTTTATATAGAAAAAAATCATCCCAAAAGTGATAGCACACAAGCCAAGAATTTAATAATGTATTTTGTCAAAATGAAAGTGTGGAATAATAATGCGTAAGACATGGCAGCATTTGAAATCCGAGCCCAATTTAAGTTTTATATTTATATGGATCAATTTGTGGGAATGTAGCCCATACCTCTATACATCTCTAATTAAGGATTTTTTTCTTTTTAGGGGAAGGCCTAAAATATCTGATTGTATTATGCCTAAAATTAAGCTGTAGCAGTAGCTACTGCAATATTATTTATTTTATGCCACACTCAATATTAGAGAGATTGAGAGAAAAAAAAAAAAAAAAACGTGCTCTGCATTGATTTATTGATGACCAAAATTCTTAAAACACTTTTATAATCGTAATATTTACAATTTGTTTTTTCTACCCCACTTGGTACCATCAATCCAAGGTGTCAAATTAACATTAAATAATTTAGTTCTAATTATCAGTTGGAATGTATTTTGCCATGTCATGTAATTGGGGCCAAATCAATATCCATTGGTGAAAATTACTAGTTGCAACAAGGTTAGGAATCCCCCCACCCCCAAAAAAAAAAGGTTTTATTTGGGCAAAATGATGTAATTATAATGTTGGAAAATAATTTATTATCTCTGATAATGTGATAAAAATCAACATCATTTGGTAATATTACTAGTAACTAATTTTTAATTTCAAATATGCATCAAACAGTGATTTTACTCTCATTCAGGTAATACTGGATATCAACATCAGATGATTACTTTCTAATTTATATTCCAATTTAACTTAATTAAAAAAAATGATTCTAGCATATGAAAAAGAATACATATACATACAACAAAATTGGAACATTCTGTAGTTTATTAAGTATTAAGTGTATAATAGTTGTAAGAAAAAAGTATGTGTATAAAATTGGTTTTTTTATAAAAACATTGCATAAACATAAAATAAAGGCCATATATTTTAGGGATTTGAAAAATAATGGAATTAAATGAATGAATAATGTCCTAAAAATTGAAATATCGTAATTTATATAAGAGATTAATTTTCTACCACAAGAGATTGCTTTGTTACGTTTCTATCTGTACCCCATTTCAGGAAATTTGACAAATTTATCCTTCTAATAAAAGTAAAAAAAGTCAGATTTTTATTGTTGGTCTCGACACTCTGAGTCAGCATCATGTTTGGTCAGCATGTTAGTCTCAACACCTGAAATGAGTGGGATAACATGTTGATCTCGCAAAAAGTGGATCAACACCCTAAATCAAATGGATCATGATAGATAACATATTAAGATAACATGTTGAGCATCCTATCTATGAGCATGTTGGTCTCAACTCTCAATGGTGGATCAGCATGTCGTCTTTCCTTAGGCAATACGTTAAGATAATATGTTGAGCATCCTATATGGTTTACATGTTGGTCTCAACATCCTGAAATTAGTAATCAATATGTTGTCTTTTAATCGGCAATTGTTTTTTTAACTTATGTCACAAGAATAAATTTATCAAATTTTCCGTATTATGGTAGAAAAATATCAAAACTATTAGAAAAATAATCATTCTTGAATAAAAGTAATATTATAGTAAGCATAGTTAAGTAAGTATGGCAGTGGTGGGGCAATGAGGGGGGGGGGGGGTAAGTTTGCAGTTTGGAATGTGTTATCCTATCCATGAATTCGTCATAGTACTTTCAACCATCTTTTCAAACAAAATTACGTCACATCAATTAAATCACTGCACTATTCTCTCTTGTTTCTATTCTACTTTTTATTATCCGTTCAAATACTAACCTCATCACCATTTTCATAATTAATTATCAATTAAACTTTTATAACTAGTAACCCTTTTCTGAATTAGGGCAGCTTTGGACATATTTTTAGAGGATTATTATGCCAAAACACATAAATTATGTTTGTTTTATTTATTTATATATATTGTAAGATTGAATTTGAGTAGGTTGAAAAAACAGCTTATAATCTTAATAAAAACGTGTTAAAGTGAAAAGTACAAGATGTCCAAACTAATAATTTAAAAAAGATTGTTTACTCATTTAAATATAATATAATAAGTTCAACCATAGTTCATCATAATTAAATCCTTTTAATATGATATAATAAATTCCAAATAATATTTTTCAACGCAATCTACTATTTACATATTATTCAAATAAAATGTTATGGTGTGAATTCTAACTATTCTCTTTTTAACTTAAAAACCAACGAAATCCCATCAACAATTTTGAAAATTATTATTGAGATTGAATCAAACCTACCAAATTCTCAAACCTTTTACCCAATAATATTAGTTTTCAAAACTAAAACGTTAATTAGATTTTAATCATATTTCAATATTACATTTTTATTTATCTTAAAGTAAAAGAGATCTGACCTCAAATATGGAAGTTCATAGTAATTAATAAATAATACATATGCCAAGTTGGATTACAAATAGCAATAGAGCAAAACAAATATTTAAAGATCCCGCCCTGCACCATCGTCTTGACCAAGGGCTTGACATAGAGCTTCTGCATTGATTTAGAAAAATATATAAAGTATAATAAAATATAAAATAAACAATAATTTAAATTATTGTATTTTTTCATTTTATTAATTCTATTTTATATAAATCACATATCAGAAGAGGTCAATCCACATATGAAGTATCTCTTATGAGTTATGTAACGCCTAGGAAAAAACGATGCATAATTGGCTAATGAGGGCACTTGCCCCGGGGGCATGTGCCCCCAAAATTATCCTTTTTTTTTTCTTTTCCCTCCACTTCTTCTCGTTGTTCCTTCCTTCCTCCTTTTTTTTTTTTCCTTCTTCTTCTCGCTGTTGTTCCTTCCTTTCCTTTTTTTTTTCCCTTCCCCTTTAGTTTGTTGTTTTTCTACTTTTTTTTTTCTCTTCCTTCTCAATTTCTTCATATAATTGCTACAAAGTGATACCTAAAGATTATACAAAGTGATACCTAGAGAGTATACAAGTGATATTTTTCATTGAATGAACAACTAATACATTAAGAGTAAATATGTAATACCTTATAATATAAACATTAGTAATACCTTATACTATAAACATTAATACCTTAAATATAGATATGTAATACCTTCAAGGTAAATATGTAATACCTTAAATGTGCATATCTAATACCTTATACTATAAACATTAATATCTTAAAGGTAAATATGTAATACCTTAAAGGTGCATATCTATTACCTTATACTATAAGCATTAATACCTTAAAGATAAACATTAAATACCTTAAAAGGTGCATATGTAATACCTTATCTATAAGCATTAATACCTTAAAGGTAATATATAATACCTAAGAGCATATAATTGATACTTTAAGAGTATACAACTGATATCTTAAAAACATACAATTGATACCTTAAGAGCTGTCTTATATTATAAGTACTAATACCTTAAAAAGTAAATATGTAAATAAGAAAAATAAAAACAAGAAAATAGAGAAGAAGAATAAGAATGTACGAAACAAATAAGAAGAATAACAAATCGATAAGAAAATAAATTAAGAAGAAGGAGAGAAAAAAAAGAAAACAACACTATTTCTGCACTAATACCTTAAGAGTAAATGTGTGATACCTTATAAGTAAACAATTGATACCTTAAGAGCTTACAACTAATACCTTTACTGAAAATCTTAAGATTTCAAATGTTTCATCATCTTCTTCCCCAAAATATATGCAAATCACGATTCCATCATATTTTTCGTTAAATTTTCTACAAATCATGATCTCATATTGTTTGAAATAATTTATTTTCAATGTTTTAAAATTACTCATAAATAAGAAGGGAAAAATCCTCATAAATGATTTCATGGCAATTTGAAAAAGAATAAGAAGAAGAATGTACTAAACAAATAAGAAGAATAACAAATCAATAAGAAAAGAGATTAAGAAGAAGAAGGAGAAAGAAGACAAAAAAAAGAGAAAAAAAAAGAAAACAACATTGTTTTTGAATAATACCTTAAGGGAATAAAGCATGTGTGCGCTTGGCGCACCACAACTACATTGTGGGCGCGCGCGTGGGAGCGGCCCACGCGTCGGGTCAGGTTGGGGGCACGGATCTAAGATCCATGCCCCTGGGACATACAATTTTTTGCGTTGGCTAATTAAATAATTAAACCCCTAATTGTTTGATTTAATTACGTGCGTTTCAGAAAAACAAAATAATGCATGATTAATTTATCGGGTGTATATTTTAATCGAAAAACATAGGTTATATTTTATTAAAAGGTATCGTAGTCGAAAACCGAAAGTTAAAACGTTAAAAGACGGCTCGTTAAGGGTTCGTGGCCCAAATCACGAAGAATATGAAAAATCAAAACATATATATATATGTAGAAAACGAAGTGTAAAAGTAAAATCGAATCATAAGTGAAAAAGTAAGATATTTTTTCTCTTTCTCTCTCCCCTCTCTCCTCTAGACGTGCTCACGGTTCCGAAACCGTCGGTTCGTCGGTTTGAACCAGCAATTCGGTGAACCGTACCCCCTCAAATCGGAACCGAACCGTGAGGGTCACAGTTTCGATTCCGGTTTTGAACCGTCGGTTAAACCGAAATCGACGGTTTAGTTTCCGGTTTTTCTGTTTTTTTTTATAGTTTTTTTGAAAAAATTGTTTAATAATCTATAAATTCGAAAGAAAATTAAATTCACGATAAAATAAGAAAGAGAAACGTAAATTGAGTGAAAATCATAGCTATACTTTATAATAATTTTCTTTATTTAGAATTTGATTATTAATTAGAGCATTTATAAATTATAATGTGGTAAAAATATAGTTATAATCACTTATTTATAATTTATAACCAAATGCATAAATATAATGTATGAATAAATATTAAATTCGAAAAAGAAGTTATTAGATATATTACAATTTTATAAACATAATAAACTCATCTTTACATTAATAATATACAATCATTACAATTATTTATAAATTACAAGTACAAGTAATAAAACATTACAAATGTACAATTTACAACTTCAATTTTTTTAAAAATTACAATAAAACATATTACAAATTACAATTAAAAGATTGAAGAAGAGGAAATTTTTTTTTTGAAAGAGCTTGAGTTTCATTCTAAGTTTGAAAGTGTAACCTCCAAATTTAAAATGAAATTGCCTACGTATCCTTGTCAAAACGAAGGAATCAAAGCTCACGTAGTTCTCTAACTCACCGAAACTTACCTTTATTCATTGGTTTCGGCGGAGGAGGACATGTTTGAATTGTATCCGTAGAGGTCATCTCCATCGGAATCTAAGTTGGATAGATCGAGATCTTGTTGATGATTGCTTACTCTCACCCAATCTTCAAGTAGAGTAATGTTTTTGCACATTCTCTTTCGTCAACTTCGCTCTTCTTGGATTCAACATATGTCCTCCTTTGGAGGAAGCATGTTCAACCGCAACGGTTGAGGCGGGACATCCAAACACTTCTTTAATAATAATGGTTAGTATAGGATAAGTGATGGTCCTTCTTGCCCACAATTTCAATAAATCCATATGATGTTCAAATACGGTTTGTTCAAATGTGGCACCTAAGTAAGTATCTAATTTTTGACAAAGGTTACTACCTCTAGGTCTTTTGTGTTCTAACATCATAAAAGTTTTAAAATTTACTAAGTGCTTGAGTCGGTTGAAAACTAGATGATTGATTATTACCTCCTACATTTTGTTCACTTGTATCATAACTACAATCATCACCTAATAATTGTTTATATTCTTTAAATAAATTATACAAATTTTTCTTAGTTCTACTTACAACTTCATTAGGGATAGGAATATAATCACACATATCATAATCATTTAATATCATATTTGGAAATAATGCATTATAATATATATTTAGTAATTCTTCTAATCCATCTTCTCTAATTCTAGGATCTAATAACTTAGCACATAAAAAAATATCGGGTATTTCATGAAAATATTTTAACCATTTTGTTTTCATTACTAAGACGGTTGAACCTAAAATTGGACATGTTGAATATGAATTTAAAATTAGAGCAATCTTAACACAATTATCTAAAGCTATAGGAGAAGTAGGATAATAACATCCACTTAATTCTCAAGTGGCCTCTTCAAATATTTTTAAAAGTTGAATTAAATTAAAACATGCATCCCATGAAGCTTCAAATAAAATAACTTCATCATTTGGATTTTCTAAATAAAATTCACATAGTATTGATCTATATTCATACGAATCTTGAAGCATATAAAAAGTAGAATTCCAACGATGTTTAACATCAATTATAAATTTTTTAACTTCAAGACCATGTCTCTTACAAAATCTTACCCATTTTTTATGCAATACCGTAGACCTAGCAATTTCATAAATTGCTTGTTTAATAGGTTTAATATATTTTTCTAATGATTCTAATTCATCTTGAACACATAAATTTAGGATATGACACATACAACGAATATGAAAAAAATTACCCTCAATCGGAGGTTGACAATATTCAAGCAAGGTAAAACCGCCGTATTATTACTAGCATTATCAAATCCTATCGAAAATACTTTTCTTAAAATACCATAATCATTTAAAACATCTCATTTTAATCGCAATGTGTTGTGCCGAATGTTTAATATCAAATTCTACACATGCAATTAAACGTTTTTGAAGATTCCATGCATCATCTATCCAATGACAAGTAATACCCATATAATCATGTGTCTTATAAGGATCCTTCCATATATCACTACATACAACCTTTTGTTTTAAATTTTTTAAGTCTTCAATTAATTTATATTTATATTCTAATACGGTTTTTTCTATATCCCTAGTAACGATGTTTCTAAAGATTTTTCTACTTGCCGGATTAAAATATTTACTAGTGAATTTTTCATAAGAATCATCGGTTGGAAAATTAAATGGAAGATGTTTTTCGTCTAAGAATTCAACTACACATCTCCTAGTATTTAATTGACTAAATTTAAAAGTAATTTCATCCATACCTTCACCTTGGGAAGATCCGATGAAGGCCCCCCAGAGTTGCGTTTGCCCTCGATCGAGCCTCATCTTGTCGGGATGCTTTTTGATCATATGGATTGTGAAAGTCCCGTAGCCTCCTCCATGCTTGAACTTGTACACCTTCGAACAATGGTTGCACATCATATTGTAGTCGGTGGCGCTATTCGGCACTTTCTTCTTAAAATGGAAGAAGAAAAGTCACTCCGAAGGGAAGAAGATTGTCGAGGAGTACTGGTTTGTGTAGTGTTGCCACTCTCTTGCGTTGCTCCCTCGGTACCTCTTCTTCTTCGGCAAAGGTGGTGGTGGTGTTAGGGCCCAACATCGCCTCCATTTCTTCTTGATTACATTGATAAGAATCAATGAAATCAAGATCTTCATCGTCATGGAGAGATTGTGGTGGCGGCGGCATCGGACTCTTTCCCTTCCCACGAGACGAACTGGCGGATGAAAAAGCTCTTCGAGACATTTTTTTTGTGAGAATTGAAATGAAATCGAATTGCAAATTGAAGAACTACAAAAACTAAAATCGAGAGACTAGAAACTTGAAATTGAGAGCTTTAGAGAATAGAAATTATAGAATTGAGAGAGAGATTGGTGTAGAAATCAAATGGTGGAATGGGGATATTTATAGATGTGGAATGAAAAATTCAAAAAGAAAATAAATAAAAAATTATCGCACGGTTCGAATCGCAGGTTCGGGGTTGGTTCAAACCGACGGTTCGATGATCTTGGCCGTTGATCTTCGACGGCCACTTGATCTTGACCGTCTAATTCAAATTCTTGCCCGAACTGCCGGTTAGGGATCGGTTCGAATCGGTCGATTTTTGAACAAGTTTCCAACAACTATTTTGGCTTCAACGGCTCTTTAATCTGAGTTGTTGATCTTCAAACGACTCTTTAATTTCATGCATACACGTGACATTTTGCATTAAAAAAAATAGGGTAAACCGGTGATTTGTAATATTTAGAACCGAAACCGAATCGCTTCTCCCCGGTTTTCGGAACCGTTGACTGTCCTTCGAACCGGCCGATTCCGATTCAAACCGAACCGACTGAGCACGTCTACTCTTCTCTGTTTTTCGACCGACGGCCGCCGCACTGCCGCCGACGGCCGCTGCACTGCCGCCGACGGCCATCACTTTTCCTTCTGTTTTGGCTCATCTTCACACCCTTTATAGCTTTCACCGAGCGTGTTCTAGATCCAGGCTCGATTTTGCGTTTCGATGTCTCCTCCACCGGGAAACTACCGGTCAAACCCCGACTAAACCCTATTTTTTTCTCTGTTCTCTTTTCTTCTCTCTCTCTCGCCAGAAATCTCTCTATCTCTCTCCTCTATCGTCGGTGTGTGTTTGTGTGTAAGAGTTGGGGGTACCGCCATGAGTCGCGACACCGTGCTCGCTGTTTAGGCTATGTTTTGGTTGTTGCCGGCGTGTGATGTCGCGACGGCGAGTTGTGTTTGGGGCGGGCCTCGTTGCATTGCCATTGCTGCTTGGTTGGTCGGGGTCGGTGCGTGGAGTCGTGCCGGCGATGCTGGGATGAGCGCGCGGGTGGAAGTCGGGGCGAGACTGTGCCTCGGCCGCACACGGTGTGTGCTGTGTGTGTGTGTGCGTTGGATGATGCTGGCACCGCCGTGTGTTGTGTGTGTGCGTGTGTTGGGCGACATTGGCATGCCGCCGTGCATCGTGGTGTACGTGTGTGGCTGGCGCGAGGTGCACCGGCGTGTGAGTGTGTGTGTCGTTGTGTGGCCGGCGACAGGTGTCACCAGCATAGGTATGGCAACGGGGGAGAGGTTTGGGAAGATGGGGGTCGATCTGTAAATTCGTTAAGCCCGGGACGAATCGCAAATTCTAGAATTTTAGGATGTTTACATTCTAGCCCTCCATCTTTTGAAAATCTCGTTATAGCCCTCAAACTTTCGTATATTACGTTTTAACCCTCAAGGTTTTGAATATATCAAAAAGACCTCAAATCTTTTATGATTTTACAAAAATGCCCCTGGTCAAAGTCAACTCTTTACAAGATTATACGAAAAAGCCCATGCACCTTTAAATGCTCTGTTTTAGCTCGTTTTTCCTCCGTTCAAACTCTAATCATTTTTCTTTCATCCTATGATCGCATGTTTAACCTTCCACGCTCGTTTTTTATTCTTGATCTCTAAAGCTTTCATTTTGTTTCGTTTACCCTATCGTTTCTTCTTCTTCGAGAGAGTTTATATAATTAATTATGTGTAATTATCATAATAATGAAACTAAGAAACCTCTTTACATGTGTAGGCTCTCAAACGGAACAAACCTTTTAGAACTTAAGACTTTGATTTACACACGGATTACCACCGAACAAGGTGGGGGTAACTTCTAATCTCTAAGTATTATTGTTTTCTGTATTTGATATATGAACTGTTAAACCCAATGTGCCATGATTATATATTGTTAATATTGTGTTCATACTATTATATTATGAAGGGACTAAGGTCCACATTCATGCTACGGAGGGACTAATGGTCCGTAAAAAATATTACGGAGGGACTGGTGGTCCGTAAAAAACACTAACTGTATAAAAACCGTTGTGTAGGATAAGACGGGTTGCACCCGCACCTATTTGCAATTACGTGTTATGCATTCTATGTGTTGTGTCTAATTATTGAACTTATGTATATTTGATTTGTTTAACTGCTAAATAACTGTTAAAATATGGAAATTATCCCCACGAGTGTATTCAACGCACTCATCCCTGTGTATATTCACGCTACAGGAAATGACGAGAATCAAGATATGTAGAGAAGGTGGCGTCGTATCAAGTTTTCTCTTTTTGTTTTTCAAAACTTGATGTCGAAACAATACTTTAATGTTTCTCGTATGTAAAACTATATCGTATTGTATTTCATTTTGATGGATCCTGTATGAGTATTTTTCCGCTGCTCAAAGTTTTAAACATTT
Source organism: Scutellaria minor (assembly GCA_954870855.1). NCBI lineage: Eukaryota > Viridiplantae > Streptophyta > Magnoliopsida > Lamiales > Lamiaceae > Scutellaria > Scutellaria minor. Next base: position 15,352,537 of record OX940731.1, on the reverse strand, counting down.
ATTTTCGGCTGATGCCGATATATTGTATTTGTAAATCTTATTATCGTCTTCTATCTTCTTCTTTCTATATAAAACGTATGCTCTTGTTCTCTTTCTCTGCACGTCCATTATACAACTCTGATAAAAATATGTTTTAGAAATAGGGCGTGACAGTTTTGGTATTAGTGCAATGTCCTACCCTTTGAAGACATCACTTAAGCTCGTTTTTTTTAAACGTGTTTTAACGTAAAAATCTTTTCAAAATGAACGGATAAGCACCTCTCCCTATGCGCATCTCTCCCTAATCACAGAACTTAATAAAATGAATGTTTATTCGTACCATGTCACCTGTTGTATGTTTATCTGTTGTTATTTATATTGTGATTTACTTGGGTAGACGATAAGGGTTGGTTTTCATATGTCGCCTTTAGAATGATATGCCACAAGATCGATCACGTAGAGACCAACCGTCAATAAAGAATCCATCTGAACACGATGTGGACGCCATAATGGGGAACTTGGTGTTCGTGCTGAGGGGTTTGGCCCGACATTTCAAGACCGTACAAACTATGTCGTCACCACTGTCAAGGAGCGATGCAAACCTGATCATCGAACAATTCTGACGCTTCAATCCACCGGCCCTCAATGGAAAGGGAGAACCTGCCGACGCTGAAGAATGACTAAGATCGTTGGATCGACTTTTTGGACATTTGTCATGCACAGAAGAGCAGAAGGTCTCCTGTGCAGTATTCTAGCTCATCAAGGAAGCCAACTATTGGTGGAAATCATACGCAAGGACCATAACACCGGAGCATAAGAGTGTTATGTCTTGGGGAGTCTTCAAGGAGGTGGTTAAACAGAATTTCCTGCCTCAGTCGTACCGTGACCGAAAGGAAGTAGATTTCCTATATCTTAGACAAGAAACCAACTTCGTAAGAGAGTACGAGAGGAAATTCAATTAGTTGAGCAGATATGCGCCTCATTTGGTGGACACCAACTTTAAGAAGGTCCAATGTTTCGAAAGAGGCCTTTGCCTAGAGATCATTTCCATTTTGGCTAGTCAGGGTACTATGATATATACGGAAGTTGTTGAGAGAGCTCAGGAAGTTACTTCTCGTCTATGCTTGGACGTTGCACCGCTTGAGAATGTCGTAGTGACACCAGGAAAAAAGAAATGGACTGGTCCGAGTTAGAGCTTCAATCAAAACAAGTACCCAAGGACCAACAGTGCTCTGCTCCTCCATACTCCTAAGCAGGGAAACACGTGTGCCAAGTGTGGAAAGACTCATGCAGGACCATGCCTTCTAGGAACTAAGATTTTCTTTAGGTGCAGAGAACCAGGACACGTTGCAATCAACTATCAGAAGTTCAGAAACACAACAACGGTACAGAAGTAGAGGCCAGGAGCAGGTGAGGCTCGAGCTTTCACTCTCAATCACACAGAGACTGCTGAAGGATCGAAGACCACGAAAGGTATGTTAACAGTATGCGATATCCCTACTCTCATTTTGTTAGATATAGGGGCAACCTATTCTTTTATCTCTGTCGAGCTATGTGACCTGTTAAGCATAAGGATGGTAGGGTAGTCGCTAAAACCCTAGAAATTAGTATCCCATCGGAAAGGACGGTATGAACGAAACATCTTTATCGAGGTTTGAGAGTTATGTTTGGAAATAGAATTCTTTTAGTCGATCTGTATGCGCTAGAGAAGAAGGACTTCGATGTGATTTTGGGAATGGATTGGTTTAAGGCAAATCATGCAGTGATTAAGTGTCATGCAAGAGAGATCATTTTTTCGATACTTGGAGGTGAAGAGTTCACGTTTTATGGAACACGAATTGGAGTCAACCTGAGGGTCGTATAGGTTATGAAGACGATCCAAATGCTCAGTAAATGAGATTGCATGGCTTGGTTGGTAAACATGGTGGATCTCGAATAAGAAACGAGTCTCATTGAGAAGGTGTCTGTCGTAAGGGAATACATGGATATCTTTCCAGAAGATTTACCCGGCCATTTGCCAGATCGGCAGGTTACTTTTGAAATTGATCTTATATCAGGATCAATACCAGTGTCGAAAGCTCCGTATCGGATGGTACCAAATGAGCTGCAGGAACTGAATGTTCAATTACAAGAACTTCTGGATAAGGGATTCATTCATCCAAGTGTTTTATCCTGGGGAGCTCCCGTGTTCTTTGTGAAGAAGAATGATGGAAGTTTTCGGATGTACATCGACTATCGAGAGCTGAATAAATGAACCATAAAAAACAAGTATCATCTGCCTCGAATTGAAGATCTATTTGATTAGCTGAGAGATGTAACTGTGTTTTCAAAAATCGACTTAAGGTCTGGATACCATCAAGTGAAAGTCAAGGATGCTGATATATCTAAGACAACCTTCAGAACAAGATATGACCATTACGAGTTTGTAGTAATGCCATTTGTACTCAGCAATACACCAGTCATTTTTATGGATCTAATGAATCACATTTTCCATCCGTACCTCGGTCTTTTCGTCATTGTATTCATCAATGACATTCTAGTCTACTCATGCGATAAGACGCACCACGAACAACATCTCAGGATTTCACTAGAGATTTTGTGAAAGGAGAAGCTTTATGAAAAATTTAAGAAGTGTGAGTTCTGGATGGACAAAGTAGTCTTTCTTGGCCATATTGTTTCCTCTCAAGGGATTGAAGTGGACCCTGACAAGGTAGAAGTTGTCAGCAATTGGGAAGCTCCAACAAATGTTAAGTAAGCGCGAAGTTTCATTGGCTTAGCCGGATATTACCGAAGATTCATAGAAGAATTTTTTAAGATTGCCACTCCTATGACTCGTTTGACACAGAAAGATGTAAAGTTTCAATAGACTGAGCAATGCGAGCGTAGCTTTCAAGAACTGAATAAGAGATTGACAGAGGCACCGGTTCTAACAGTTCCGAACGTAACGAAAGAATTTATGTTTATAGTGATGCATCCAAACAAGGTTTAGGGTGTGTTCTGATGTAGCAATGGAAAGTAGTAGCCTATGCATCACAGAAGCTGAAGACTCATGAACAGAATTATCCAACATATGATCTAGAGCTGGCCGCCGTTGTACACGCTCTCAAGATTTGGAGATATTATCTCTATGTTGGAAAGTGTGAGATCTACACCGACCATAAGAGCCCAAAGTATTTTTTCAAACAAAAAGAGCTCAACATGAGATAGAGAAGATTGCTGGAGTTGGTGAAAGATTATGATTGTACGATTCTCTATCACCCCGGAAAAGTGAACGTGGTTGCTGATGTTCTTAGCAGAAAAGAAAAAGGGACTATGACATCTATGATCACCAACCAGAACCAACTAATTGAAGAAATATCAAGGTTGAATTTGGAGGTAGTTTCACCTTCGAGTAGCATCAAGACTAGAACGACAGTTTTATTCGTGAAGCCCACTCTCCGTGAACGAATAGTTGAAGCTCAAGGAAAAGATAATTTTCTAACAAAGATGAAGGTTCGTATGGATAATGGAAAGACATTTCACTTTGGCGACAGATGGAGCCTTTATCTTCAGGAAAAGATTATGCGTGCCAAAGGATGAAGAATTGAGAGAAGAAATTCTAGAAAAAGCTCATTGCACGCCATTATCGACACATCCTGGAGGTACGAAGATGTACAGAGATTTGAAGGAAAACTTTTGGTGGATAAACATGAAGGAAAGTATGAGACTTTTCGTTACGAAATGTCTAGTTTACCAACAGGTGAAAGCTGAACATCAACGACCAGCTGGAATACTAACTCCGTTGGAGATACCTGAATGGAAATGGGAACACATCGTCATGGATTTCGTTATTGGATTGCCTAGAACTAACGGAGGAAATCACGTTGTATGGGTGATTGTAGATAGATTAACCAAGTCGGCCCATTTCTTACCGATCAAGATGACCTACGGTTTAGATAAGTTAGCTCGAATCTATCTAGAAGTGATTGTCAGGTTGCATGGAGTACCGGATTCTATCGTATCAGATAGAGATCCCCATTTCACGTCCAGATTCTGGCAGAGCTTACAAAAGGAGTTAGGGACCAAGCTAGCTTTCAGTACCACTTTTCACCCTCAAACTGATGGACAGTCAGAAAGGACTATACAGATCTTGGAAGATATGTTAAGAGCTTGCATTTTGGATCTTCACGGAAGTTGGGAAGATCACTTGTGCTAGTGGAGTTTGCTTATAACAACAGTTATCAATCGACAATCAGAATGGCATCATACGAAGCTCTCTATGGAAGAAAGTGTCGTTCTCCTCTATGTTGGGACGAGGTGGGCGAAAAGAAACTTTTGGGACCCGAATTAGTGAAACAGACAATGGAAGTGATAAAGAAGATTCGAGAAAGAATCAGAGTAGTTTAGGACCGACAAAAGTCATATGCGGATAAAAGATGCAGAGAACTGAAGTTTGATGTGGGAGATAAAGTTTTTCTATTGGTGTCGCCCACTAAAAGAGTTTATTATTTCAGAAAAAGAGGAAAGTTGAGACCAAGGTATGTGGGACCTTTCGAGATCTTGAAGCGGATTGGAGAAGTCGCTTATTGTCTAGCCTTGCCGCCAGACTTTGATGGCATACACAACGTCTTCCATGTATCCATGCTGCGGAAGTATGTTTTCGATCCAAGCCACGTGATCAACCAAGAAAGCATAGAGATCGAAAATGATTTGACCTATGAAGAGGATCCAGTGGCTATCTTGGACAGAAAGACTCACAAGTTAAGAAATCGAGATATGACCCTAGTGAAAGTCCAGTGGAGTCGTCATGGAAAGGAAGAAGCAACATGGGAACAAGAGGTTGAGATCTTAGCAAAGTATCCAAATTTACCGTTTTTAGGTACACATCTAAATTTCGAGAACAAAATTTTTTTCTCTAGGGGAATGGATGTAACGCCTAGGACAAAACGATGCATAATTGGCTAATTAAATAATTAAACCCCTAATTATCTGATTTAATTACATGCATTTCAAAATAATGAAATAATGCATGATTAATTTATCGGGTGTATATTTTAATCGAAAAGTATAGGTTATATTTTATTAAAAGGTATCGTAGTCGAAAAGCGAAAGTTAAAACATTAAAGGACGTCTGTTTAAGGGTTCGTGGCCCAAATCACGAAGAATATGAAAAATCGAAACATATATATATATGAGAAAACGAAGTGTAAAAGTAAAATCGAATCATAAGTGAAAAAGTAAGATATTTTCTCTCTCTCTCTCCTTTTTCCTTTGCTTTTCGACCGGCGGCCGCCGCGCCGCCTCCGCCACCGCTATTTCCCCCTTCGTTTTGGTCGATCTTCACACCCTTTAGAGCTTTCAATGAGTCTGTTCTAAATCCGGGCTCGATTTTGCATTTCGTCACCTTCTCCGCCGGGAAACGGCCGGTTAAACCCCGGCCTAACCGTATTTTTTTTCTCTCTTCTCTCTTCTTCTTCTCTCTCTCCCTCGCCGAAAATCTCTCTGTCTCTCCTCTCTGCCATCGGTGTGTGTTTGTGTGTGAGAGTTAGGGGCGTCGTGCTCGCTGTTTAGGCTGTGTTTTGGTTGTTGCCGATGCGTGGTATCGCGCCGGCAAGTTGGATTTAGGACGGTACCTCATTGCACCGTCGTTGCTGCTGGGTTGGTCGGGACCAATGTGCGGAGTCGCACTGGCAATATTGGGATGAGTGCGTGTGCGGATGCCTAGATGAGGTTGTGCCTCAGCCGCATGCGTCGTGTGCTGTGTGTTGGGCGGCGCTGGCGCGCCACCGTGCGCTGTGTGTGTGCGTGTGTTGAGCGGTGCTAGTGCGCCGCTGTGCGTCGTGGTGTGTGTGTGTGGTCGGCGCGGATGTGCTGGCGTGTGCGCGTGTGTGTATCGTGGTTTGGTCGGCGACGTGGTGTTGCCGGCGTAGGTGTGGTAACGGGAGAGGGGTTTGGGGAGACGAGGGTCGATCTGTAAATTCATTAAGTCCGGGGACCGAATTGCAAACCCTAAATTTTTAAGATCTTTACATTCTAGCCCTCCATCTTTTAAAAATCTGGTTTTAGCCCTCAAACTTTCATATATTGCGTTTTAACCCCCAAGGTTTTGAATATATCAAAAAGACCCCAAATCTTTTCTGATTTTATAAAAATGCCCCTGGTCAAAGTCAACGTTTTACCAGATTTTACGAAAACGTCCCTGCACCTTTAAACGCTCCGTTTTAGCTCATTTTTCCTTCGTTCAAACTTTAATCGTTTCTCTTTCACCCTATGATCGCATATTTAACCTTCCATGCTCGTTTCTTCATTCTTGATCTCTAAAGCTTTCATTTTGTTTCATTTACCCTATCGTTTCTTCTTCGAGAGAGAGTTTATATAATTAATTATGCGTAATTATCATAATAATGAAATTAAGAAACCTTTTTACATGTGTAGGCTCTCAAACGAAACAAACCTTTTAGAACTTAAAACTTTGATTTACACGCGGATTACCACCGAACAAGGTGGGGGTAACTTCTAATCTCTAAGTGTTAATGTTTTCCGTATTTGATGTATGAACTGTTAAACCATATGTGTCGTGATTATATGTTGTGAATACTGTGTTCATAATATTATATTGTGAAAGGACTAAGGTCCACATTCATGCTACGGAGGGACTAATGGTCCGTAAAAAGCACCAACGGTATAAAAATTGTTATGTAGGGTAAGACGGGTTGCACCCGCACCTATTTGCAATTACGTGCTATGCATTATATGTGATGTGTCTAATTGTTGAACTTATATATGTTTGATTTGTTTAACTGCTAAATAATTGTTAAAATATGGAAATTATCCCTACTAGTGTATTCAACGCACTCACGCTACAGGAAATGACGAGAATCAAGATGCGTGGAAAGGTTGGTGTCGTATCAAGTTTTCTCTTTTTGTTTTTCAAAACTTGATGTCGAAACAATACTTTAATGTTTCTCGTATGTAAAGCTATATCGTATTGTATTTCATTCTGATGGATCCTGTATGAGTATTTTTCCGCTGCTCAAGGTTTCAAACGTTTCTTTTTGGCTGGTGCCGATATATTGTATATGTAAATCTTATTATCGTCTTCTATCTTCTTCTTTCTATATAAAACGTATGTTGTTGTTCTCTTTTTCTGCATGCCCATTATACAACTCTGATAAAAATATATTTTAGAAATGGGGCGTAACAAGTCACTAGGTGGAACTAACTATAGAGCAAACTACAATATACTAGATTCTCAAAATATCTACTCGTCCAAAAGCACTATAATCCTTAATCAAACTCTTTTTTTTATTAAATCAAACTTATTTATTTAAATAATCAATATTTACTAATAAAATTGACGTAGAACCACCAATTTTGTCAATATCCATATAAAAATAATGGATATTATAACCTCCACATTTCCTTTCCTCCATGATCAAAATAGTTATTCCATTAAACATAACATCTTATAATTAACACTAAAAATCCAGCTTGCATTTATGATTTATCTGAAAAATGAATTAAAATCCAACAAAGGTGTGTTCGACCAATCAGGGTAGAACGAGTCCTCAAATTTGATCTATTTTTTCATTCTTTTTATACGATTTCACACAATTATTATATATTTTGTTAACTCATAGATTGATTTTTCATACATTATCCTTTTACAAATTCATGATAAAAAGTTTGAGGAATGAAAAAAAAAAAGGGAAAAACAAACGAGAGGAGAGAAGGAATTTTGGAGGGTTTCATTTTATTTTTTTAATTCATAAGAATAAATTTGGAATTTTGTTATTTTTTGATTTTTTTTAAATTAAATATAAAAAAAATGGAGTGTGTTTAGAAGTTTATGGGGTGTGAATATGTCACGTCCCGTTTTCGATCTTTAAATAAAATATATCAGAGTTGGCTTTGGGCGTGCAGGGAAAAAGAAGGAAAATAAGCATGCCTTTTAAAACTTATAAATAGAAATAAACAGCCAAGGTTTATGTTTGATATATAGATAAGGAAGAGCAGCAAGATCAGATAAAGCCTACAAATCTTTTACATAGTTCAAAACCTCGGCACACGGCCAGAAGAAAACATTTAAACTTAACAACGGAAAATATCAGAATCCATCTCTTAAAACAACAGTTTTACAAAGAAACATATCATAAAATGTTTAGAAATGTAGTTCGATATTCAAAATATATAAAAACAACAGAAACCCTGGATACGGCACCCCTCTCGCTGCATATCTTAGTTTTCATCGTTTCCTGTAGAATGAGTACAGATAGGAGTGAGTGCGTTTGAATACACTCGTGGGAGTAATTTCCGTTTTTAAAATTACGTTAACAGATAAAATATATAAGCGATAAACAACATATCACGTAATTCACAACACATAATAGATGCATTGCACATACATAGCACTTTGGTGCGGGTAATCCCCGTCTTATCCGGTAACGGTTCCAATATTGTTAGTACATTTTACGGCTCACTAAACCTTCCGTGAAGTTTTTTACAGACCATGAGTCCCTCCGTGATGAATGTGAACTTTTGTCCGCATATAACATAATTCTTAAAATGCATGATCACCTAATATCACAACACGTAATCCCAAGGCACGTATATTCAAGCAGTTCATAACATGCAATTATAGATAGACTAATATTGAAAACGTATCAACATTTCATAGCATATAAGACATAATTAAAAACAGAAACATAAAAGCCGTTAAGTTCAGAAGTTATCCCAACCTGATTGGTGGTGTTTGACTTTGTGATGCAAGCTCTAAATATAAACACGTACGCTCTTAATCGCGATAGCCTACAACCAGTAAACGTAATCTATTAGTTTCGTTTTAAGATCATTACATTTATTAATTAAAGTACTCTTTCGAAAAGAAACAATGATGGAAAGGAAAATGATTTCGAAAGGCTTAGAACTTGATCATATATCGAAGAGGGTTCGATTACAGTTCTATAGGCGAAAGAATGAGCTTAATCGGACAAGAAACGAGTGAAAACGGTGCGTTTTAGGGTTTAGGGGTAAAAACATAATTTTTTGTTAGGGTTGACTTTGACCCGGGGTGAAACTGTAATTATAGTGAAGTTCTGGGGTCAAAGTGGGATTTCTGGAAATTCTGGGGTCAAAGTGTAATATACAGAAGTCTTGGGGGTGAAAATCAAAAGTTTGGAAAGTTTTGGGGTGGAAATGAAATTTCCAGAAGTTTGAGGACTAAATTGAACAAAACAAAAGTTGGGGGACCAAAGTGAACTTTCTGGATTTTGCAAAGAGGTCCCTGGGGTTTTAGAATTTGCAAACAAGCCCCTTCTCCCCCAAACCCATCCCCTGTCTGCCCCGCTCCCCCGCCGCCGCTGCAACACCCTGCCGGCGACACCACGTCACCGGCCAACACCCAAAACCACCACCACACGCCGACGCTCCTTGCGCTGGCCACCAAAGCACACGGCGGTGTTGGAAGCGCCGCCCCACCCCAACACCAAACTCACACATATAGAGAACTCAACACGCACACCCAACATCACAACTGCGGCGGCCCCTCCCGCCGGCCACGACACTCCGACCACGGCGGCGCACCAGGCACCGCCCCCAACCAGCAACCAACAACCAAACTAACCCACGACAACGACGGCAAACGGCGAGGAAGAGGGAGTCGGGGAGAGAGAGAAAGTTCGCGAGAGGAGAGAGAGAAAAAAAAATAGCATCTTTAGGTGGTGATTTTCGGAGATCGAGCCAGTCGATCGACGATCCGAGCCCGAAATCATGACGGGCTCGTCGAGAACTTCAAGTGCATGTGTAGATCAGCTCGATCAAAGAAGAAATGAAGAAGATATAAAGAGAGAGTAAGATGGAGGAGAGAAAGGGTTTCGCCGCCGGTTTCCGGCCGATTCACGGCGGCTCCGGCGGCGGAGGGAAAATCCGAGCCCGAAAATAGAATGGGTTCGGCGAGGGCTTCGATTTGATGTAAGGTTCGAACAAAACGGGGAGGGGAAAATGACGGCTCCGGCGACGGCACCACCTCCGGCGTGGCGGCGCTCCGGCCGCCGGCCGCCGGAAAATGAAGAGAGAGGAGAGAGTAAATTTTTTTGTTTTACCTTAGTTACTTTGCCAAAGTATGGTGAAATATCTCAAAAGTGGTGTACTTTTATCCATCCTTGTTCATTTTCATCAATTGGGTCTATCTTGGGCCTCGGGCCTCCGATCGGGCCGTTTCTCGTTTCATTTTCTTCGTCTTTCAATCGCGATCGTTCTCATAATATAATTTCTATATTTTCGTTTCAATTATACTTTCGATTAATATAAACATAAGCTCTCCAAATTAATTATGGTTTCGATAAATTAAAACGTACGTTCGATAAATTAAATCATGAAATTATTCGATTAATCTGAAACACACATAGTTTAAATCACATAATTAAAGTTGAATTATTTAATCGTTAAATTATGCGTCATTTTTTCTAGGCGCTACAGAATAATCGGGCCCAGACAATAAACAAAAATAAAAGTAGAGATAGATCTCCATGTCCGGAATATAAGGAAATAATGAGCAAGAATTGGATAAAATAGTACACACGTGAAAGTAAAAGCATGGAGTGGTAACATTATACATATGATGGGATATTATTATTATTATTATTATTATTATTATTATTATTATTATTATTAATATATATATGTAGTTTTCTTTTCTTTTTATATAAAAAAATAAATAAAATATTTATAGGAGAGAATCTTGAGCATACCCATAGGGGGCGCTGAGCAAATAGCAACAACTCATACATACATCCTATGATTACACCCACATGCTTCTCTCCAATCATTCTCCATTTTTTACTCTTTACTTCTTTTCTTTATTATTTACCTATTTCTTTGCCTTTTAATATTACTGCACTTATATTATTTTCTTATTTTTTTAATCTTAACTGTCACTTATTGACAGTAATGTTACTTGTTATTCTCGCAATTTTCATCCCTCTTTGTCAAACAACTACTTTATTTAAACATTTCATAATAGGGACTTATCATGTTTTCAAATATTTTTCTAATTTAAATGAAACAAAGTTATGGGGCACGCGATAGTTCTGTAATAGTAATAATCTCAATAATTAAGACCCTTTTAGTTAATTTTGAGCTGAAATAATACGAAACTTTACTTTCAACATTTTAAATTAATACAAATTACTTTAGCTATGTGTGCAGTGCCCATAAATTACTTTAAATGTTGAAAAAGTGCCGTATTGTTTATATACTTTTGCGTTTTGAACTGATAAAGTTCAGTAGTTGATAATTTTGCCTCCAAGAAAAAGCAGTGTAAATTTAATTTGGTTCTTCTCTTTGCCATTATTCTCTTTTTCGGAAATTATGCCAAAAGCCCTTCAATCAATCAATTTAATATTACTGAAAACTAAGTTAAAGTATCTCAACAACATCCATTTAAAATTAGCATCAAATTTGATAAGAAAGCGATATCATTAAATAATATTTTCACTATAAAATTTAAAATCTAAAACACAAAATGTATGTTAAATCTACGTATAAAACATGTGAAATATATAGAATGAAAATGCAGCATTTGGAAGTACATATCAGAGTTCCCTAGCTAATTTAATTGTAGTGGACCGCATTCGTATTAATTTTTGTCTTGTATAGAATGGTGGATTCAACAACCACAATATAATCAAATTATCAAATCAATCCTAATTTTATGAAAATAAATAATTTGATTTAATCAAAAACCCAACAAGAAAATTCATCAAATCACTATAATCAAGTTATCACAACTTGTCGTATTAATTTCTGTGAAATAAAGTTAATTTTCCACTTAAAGAAAACTGTTGAATTATATATATATTGTTCTCATTTGATCAAATTATCGGATAAATCCTTATTTTGTGAAAAGCTACAATCAATCATCTCAATAACTACATTTTTTTATCGTACAACCCCTATGATAAAAAAATGCTATATATAAAAATATAAAATAATATAATATCGATAATAAATGAGTAAATTCAAACTAAAAGATGCTCATGTAATTAAATTTTCAATCAATTTCAAATAAAAATGACCTTCAAACATTTCAAGGGACAAAATACAGTTAAAAACACTTAAATATTCTTTTCACATTTTTTTAACAATTTAATATCTAGATCGTTGGATTAGTCCAAATGTTATTTTCATAGTGTGTAATTTTTTTTTTTTGTTGTTGTACCGGATGAGGGGTAGGTGGCATAAGATAGGAGTGGTAGGAATAAATTAGCATTATCTTGACTGAATAAAATCCACAATGGATCTTTAAAGTCTAAATGACACTTTTCAATCAACACAAGTTATTTACTTTTATTCACTAGCTTGTGAAATAGTTTTAATTTCCTCTCTAGTAATATATTTGTAAACATAATGTGGTTCCAAATGAAAAGGCGTCATATAAAATGTGAGATCTTGATGATCTAAACACGATTTTTTCCAAAGGGAAACATGTGACTCCTACCTAATATAAGTAGTAGTTATGTGCTAAAAGAGTACAACTTGTTACAACAAGAGAAAGTTTGTTGGCATGTTGTTCTAAATACCATCATCTTTCTCAAATTATTCACTCATCCCTTTATAAGTACAAATTTGCAAAAACAGCTCTCATGGATTCTGGAGAGTTCAAGCATTTTCCAAGTCATTGATGGTATATATATTGTTCTAAACGTGTAGACGATATAGGTGGCTGTGTGTCGATCCAATTTTCTATAAATTTATATATTTCTGTAAGATTTTTTTATTGGGTCCATTCTGCAATGAAATGTTTAGATGGTCGCATTCCAGATAATTTATGTCAGTATAAATATGTCATTTTTTTTTGAATCAATATATCGGAAAAAAATTAAAGTTTTTTTGTATCAATATATCGGAAAAAAATTAAAATTTTGAAAATGTGTACTTGTAAACAGTCAATGGGATGATTAATAGATCACATTATTCATATCATAATCAGGGTGAAATGAACAATATTTACACCTCTAGAAGGGTTTTTGTTGATTACCTCTAATTTATGGAATCTTGAATTCAACCTGAATATTTTTTGCTTGAACAAGATCTAATTAATATAACAATTTAATTAGATTTACTAAGAGAATGTTGAGTTAAAATGACTTTTACATCTTTTATTTTACTTTTGAGTTTACTTAATTAATGTGATGATGATATGAAAAACAATATCAAATCGCAACTAAATACATTTCATATCATGTTTAACCGTAACAAAAGACAAAATGGCGTATTGATTTATTGCGCACAACGCACAACGAACTACGTTGCTGCTTTAATAACGTAATTGTCACGACCGACTGATTTTCTATGTTGTAAAATAAATCATCATGCATCAGAAAACCTCATATTGCATATAATCAACGATATAGTATAATTCTCGAGTAATTGAAAACATACCACGTGGTAATTGCCATTTCTGCAACTCATTTGATTGTTATCTATAATTTAATTGCAATATATGCACAACCAACAATGATCATCGCTTCAATATCACTTCGGTTACTTACTATTTTTGTCTTGGAAAAACGATTTGTCGTCACATTTGAAGGTTTATCTCACATGAGTCAAGTATATGGTTTTTGGTCATCGTATGTATCTGAATACATTAATTAAGAGTATTTCACTTAAAATAAAAATAAAAATTGGTTGACATTACTTGCAAAAAGACAAAGAAAGGACATTAGTGATTTGTCCAAACATAAAATGTTTGGGTTGCAGTCCTTCACAGCATCTATCCACTATTTGAGTCAGATAAATTGTTTTGATAGACCAAATGCTTTCACCCAAGTAAAACATTGTAACATAAAATTTACATTCGAATTAACAGATTTGAATTTAGATGTGAGAAAAATGATTGTGAATGAAAATTTATATTTTTTGATGCCTATTAAAATCCACCATGCTACTAAAAAAATAATGTCATTAATATGAGCATATTTTTAAAAAGCATGCAACTGAGTTTTTTTTTTTTTTTTTTTGTCAAATGTACAGCTAAATAAAAAACAATATTTCTCATTTGTATGAATTAATTTGTTTATTTGTCGATTAACGTTTCCAATCATGTAAAACTTATTCGTGAGAGCAAATGTTTTTAAATAGGTTAATTATTTTCAATTTTCCATTCTTTTACTATCACTATAATTTTCCTACTTTAATTTTTATTCCTATTCAATTAAATGGCCACTTCAAGATTATTCATACTCGATATTGTTGATTAAACAACTTTGCTCCATTGAAATAGAATATTTTGATTATTTTACATGATCTAATTAATAACTCACACACACACACACACACACACACACATATATATATATATTATAGTAATGCAAAGCTCAAGAAATATAAACTCTCAAATTTGATATTTCACCAAACATTTAGATAAGGAGCAGCTAGCTAAGCTTTTTGTTCGAAGAAATGCCAATAAAATGCAAGTACCTACTCTTTTCTCCGTTTTCATTGCTCAAGAAATAGATTCAATTAATTAGTATTTCTTTTAATAAAAAATCATTAATAAAATCAATATCTCGTTTACCTATTTTCGACAGCTTCGTTATTGAATATTCAATTCCATTCTTTGGTTTGTTTCTAAGTCTATAAACTAATAAATAAGATATAAGTATAGCTAATAAAATAATCTTCAATGTGAAAATAATTATTTACACTAAAATTATAATGCTTCCACCTTTTCAATTATCTTGAATTAATTTATTTAAAAAAATTGAATTGAAAAAATATTTTTACCCTTAATATTATTACTTTTAACTTTGAAAATTATTATTTAATCAAAAGTATTATTATGAAAATTATATATTGTGTGTGACCTTGAAAAATATTAGTTACCTGAATCAAAAGGATTAATTACTTTAACTTTGAAAATTATATATATACTCGAATTAAAATATTTTTTTTGAAAAGAGAAAAAACATTTTATTACTTCAAAAAGTATTACTTTGAAAAACATTACTTTTCTAACCTTGAAAAATTATTATCTTTAACTTGTAATTTCATTTGACACGTTCTCACAAATGGCTACATTCATTTAAATTGAATAAACAGATAACTCATCCCAAATATAATTTTAGATATGAAAGTCTCCGAAAAAGTGTTATATATTATGTTTTTTTATGAACTTTTGGAATAAATAAGTTATCCAAAAGTCCATTTTGAAGAAGTGCAAATTTGTAATAACTTTTTGTGGATGGATGTTAACTTGTGTTTGCTATCAAACGCCTGCAAAAGAATTAGAAGCAAACTTTATAAAATAAATACTTAAAAGAATTCATTTTCAAATGATAAATGATCATCCAAATATCCTAATCATCCACTTTACTTTTCATCTAACATTGTGGAATAGTCCCTAAGGAATATTCTCAATATTCTCTAGAATATATTATATTGTATTAATTCCTAATATTAAATAGTATTAAAAACTTTATTTTTCCTCTCCCCCCCTCTCTGTGAGCTGTGACAGGAGAGATATTAGTAAATAAATTTCTTTATCATTCATTTCTAGAATACATTTTATTTTGTACAAGGGATTCTAGTGGTTCAGATTTTAAACAACTTCAACCACTTCGAAATTATTTTTGTTTGGAAGAATAAAATAAGAGTTTGCTACATATTCATACATTTTTAAAACTAAATTTATTTTTATATTTATTTTTTAATACTCATTTTGTCTATACAAGGAATATGTGGGAATTTAAGTTCCACTGGAATTTCTCTAAATAGTGAAACCTAATCTGTATTGTGCCTAAAATAATGAAAATGGGACCAATATTTATGGCTAAATGATGTATAAGCACATCAAAATCAACAATAATAGGATTTTGTGTTTATCAAATTGCTAAATTAGTTTAAGTTTAGCTTTCACACCCAATGAATTGGCTGCCCTTCTTTTTTTCTTCCTCGTAAATTGTGGTTCCTCGTGGGGACATTTCAGTAATTACGCATGGGCATAACTGATACCAACAATAAGAAATTGAATTTTATTAGTTCTGTATTTAAAAATTGAATAATTGTGTCACATTTTTATATATTTATCATCACAGGTGGGATCGATGTAAACATTTCATAACATTATAAATTTGATAATAGTTGTGAGCAAATAATCAAATATGTTTCAACTATAAGTTATTTAATTGATGTAGTAATGATTTACTATATTGTATACTTGTAATAATGGGAGAAAAGGATGTGTGATTGGAAGCTGGTACAATTATGAAGAGAGAGAGAGAGAGAGAGAGAAAGATAGTTGAACTTGTATTGGAAAATGTGAGGTCTTGTTTGATATTTGATCATAAAATTGAGGAATCACTATGGAATGGGAATGTGTTTGGATTATTTTACTGAAAAAATCGTAATCAAATGATATTAAGATCTGCTTGGATTGAAAATTTTGAAATTTATGGTAAAATAATTATTGGTCGTATTTCAATTGATATGAATATGAACTATAACAATTTCTTTCTTTTTTAATTTATTTGACTTTAAGCAATTTTGAGTGGATTTTGAATGTATTTTGATTTCAATGAATTGAAAATACATTCATTTTAATTTTTGTATTTCAAATTTATTTATCCAAACACAACTTTGATGAGATGATACATTCAATTTAATTTGTATATTATCCAAACTTTAAAAAAAAAATCGTCAAATATGAATTGAAATGTATTTAAAGTTGTACTTGTTATTTATGGTTATTGATAGTATATATTTTTAATTGTCTTTATTAATATTATTTTATTGTAATAGTATGATTATTTTAGTTGTTAATAGTAGATAATAATTAGGGATGCAAATTTTCCTTGGGGAATCATTCCTGTTAGGTATTAAAATTAATGGATTGGGATTCTCCAGGCGAATCGAGGAACGTTGCAAGGACACAAATACATTGTTTAGAAATTGTAGGAATAATATGTATGCCCTCATCCAATGTCCAACCCCGAAATCAGTCCCGTTTATTTTTTATTTTTGATCGGTAAAAGAATTTTTATAGAAAACAAAAGTGCATGTGGGTATAAGAAATACCAAAAGTTACAACATTTTAATACAAATATCTCACCAAGCCCTTCAAAAACTATCTCTATTCTTACAAATGAAGACTTAGCTATTTTTAAACCCCCATGCTTTGAAGTCGGCCAATTCCTTCCTCTTGTCCATTTTTCTTATCCAGTTCCAAGTATGTATTTACAGTTCCTCCAAAACTGGCCCCGTTTATATAAAATGAGGATTCTCGAACCCATTTTTAATATATATATATATATATATATAATATTAATAACTTATCCCAAAAATTTCAAATAATTTGCATCTTCTTTTCAAATAACTTATAATCTCATGATATTTGATGTTTGATTTTAATTTATGAGTTGTTTTCGTTGTTTTGATATTTGTTTCGTGAGAATTATCTAAAAAATGATAAATTTCAGTTTGTAGAAATATAAATTTGGAGAATCTCCGTCTCAATACCAAATCCTGAAAATGGGGATGATATTTGATATTATATCTTAATATGAGGATGATATTATTAATACCATTTTGAAATCGCTCATTGTCATCCCTATTAATAATAGTTGTTTTATCAAATTTTCCATACTTATTATTCTAATTTGTTGAAGGGATTAAAGTTTGAAAAGAGATTATTTTATTGTTATCAGAGGGTATAATTATTTAATTCAAGAAGTGAAATACAAATATATAAATAAATATATATATGTAAATAATAATAATAATAATAATAATAATAATAATAATAATTTATGGAGAATTATGTCGTCCTTTATTAAGTGTTGTCATTCGAACACATTTCCATTTTGAGAGAAAGAAACAATTGTCCAAAACACACCAGGAACTAGGAAGCTATGTTCGATATTCTGACCAGAATGAATTTGTAATGTAGATATATTTTTTAAACATTGTAGGTTTTATTGTTAATCCAACGACACCTTACAATTGTATCAAATTTCAGGTCTTGAAAAATTGATCTTACAAAGTTCTATAAACTACGTCAACGAATTTGAATAATCAAAGATGAACCTTTTTTCACATGACATAATATGTTGCGTTCATGCTCACAGAAGAACGTCTTATCTATCTCCAAAAATGAAATAACTTTAGTATATAAAAAAAAAAAAAAGAGGGTAGTATCAAAAAAAAAAAAATGAAATAACTTTATCTTCTCAATTTCAACCATAATTAATCAGAAATTTCCGCGAACTAGAAAGATCCTATAAATGAAAGAAACTTTAATTTGCAAAAAAAAAGAGGGTAGAATTTTATTTCAGAAGCTAGCTATATAAGCATACAAGATTTTAGGTGTTTTGTAACAAATGAAATAGTCATGTAAAAGGCACGGTCCTTTGCATTAGGAATTAACACCTCCAAATTGAAGGTTTTGAAGACTTTAGAGTAAATAATGATGGTCCCAAGTGGTTAGAGGTTCAAAGGGGGTGAATGAACCTCTATCGATTTTCTCAATTTTAAAACTCTTCTGTAAAACAGGTTCTTGATTCAACAGTGAATGCAACAATCTGTCTCAGATCAGTAACCTGGCAATATGCTGAATCAGGTTCCTGATCTGGTATCACAGTATGCAGCGGAATAAACTTGATAGAGTTTCTTTATAAAAACCAGTTTTCTTTCCAAGTATGCTTTTCTTCAAAAACCTTATGCAGTATGCTTATGATATGCTCAGCAAGATAGATATAAGATGTAATGCAGCAAATATATCAAAACGATAAATACATATGGCTTATAGTGGTTCGAAGGTGTTGTAAGCCTTCTACGTCCACTTTACTCCTTCACAAGGAAGAACTTCGTTAAGTCAGTTCGAATTACAAGCCACGTTTTACAAACTTCTTCCTAACAAGTTACGCCTACTAGAATCCCAGATTCTAGTTCGAGGTCACAACCCACAAAAGGTACACAATCCCACAAAGGGCAAGTAGCCTACACTAGACTACAAACTTAGCAAGGATACAATCCTCTCAACTAAGTATACCGAAATAAAACAACCTAGCGCACACAACACAATGGTTAAAAGTAAAAAGGGTTTCTTCAACTGGTGCAAGCTCGAAACAGCCTTGATCTTTAAAAGCTCTAATACTATGGTTGACTGTTTCTTTAAGGTTGAGTGGCTGAATAAAGGTAAGCTTAAAAACTTTGGAGTATATCTGAATTTCCACACGACTTTGCTCAACAAAGTTTCCAGTCACTCACATCTTCTATATATAGATCTTGAAGATATCCATTGGAGAAGTGTCCGTTGAAGAGAGGTACTTCTCCATTTTGAATTTGAACTTTGATCTCCAAAGATCTTCTTTGTGGCCGCATTAAATGCATCTGAGTTGATCTTGATATGTGCATTTAATGCGCCTGACATCGGCTTCTGGACCTCTCTGACATTCTTGCTGACTTGTCAAGTCGGTATGGATCCATAACTGAAGTTCATACAACGGCTACTTGTTGTCAGTTAGCTTTGCTCTTCCTCGTACTGCATGATCTTCTTCGTGCTGTATGGATGAGAGTAGCACTTTATCTTTCTGCTATTATTGCAAGCTGCTTCCTTCCTGCTTACAGCTTGTTGTTTCC
Source organism: Scutellaria minor (assembly GCA_954870855.1). Lineage (NCBI taxonomy): Eukaryota > Viridiplantae > Streptophyta > Magnoliopsida > Lamiales > Lamiaceae > Scutellaria > Scutellaria minor. Next base: position 15,332,941 of record OX940731.1, on the reverse strand, counting down.
ATTAGCTTGCTGCTTCTTCCATGCTGCATCATTCAGCTTGCTGCTCTTAGATAATATCTTCCAATATCTTCTAAGGTTGATTTTTCTTATAACTTGGAAAATCATTACATGATCTCTTATCAGAGGATCATGTAATTAGTATGGAAACTAGGTACTGATACCCTAAACAAACTGTTTTTGTCTCATCAATATAACTACTGAAATATCCCAACAAATAACCAATTAAACTTTTGATGACTCGGGTGGAAATATCATATTGTTATACACATATCAATATCTCTCAATTCAGGTGTTACAAGACTTCATAGTTCGAGATGAAACAAGATATACACCTCGTTTAGTTTCCAAAGCTTGGCCACAACCAGACCTAGTTGAACCAACCTGTTTGACAAGAAGGCGACACGCATGTGGTTTACACTTGATCACTCACTGTTTTTGTCATTTAAAATTCAGATAAACTGTTTAATAATTTATAGTGGAGCATATAACATTAATTAAACAATATAGGGAGAAAATTAATAAAACATCTTCATATCCCACATTTCAACCATAAATCAGTGGCCAATTTCATACATTAATTTCTCATCACCGAAATTTGATTTTAAGAAGTTCAACATACTAGTCATCTACTAAAAAAATAGAATAATCATACAAAGTTTAGCTCCTTACAAATCAAATTCATAACAATCGAAATCTTGATCAAATACAAATCAACAATCACTTTAATAAACAAAATTTCTACCATCATTATGCAAAAAAATTAAAACATCAAATTATTCCTCTAGTATTCAAAGTGGGATCTCCAAAAACTATACAAACCCCATTTGTGTACATGTACAGTTTCTATTTTCATCTGGAAATGTAACCAAACACACTCCTACATTTTGATATAATTGGTGTACTAACTTCCATTTAAAAATATGCTTTTCAATGCAAGTTGGTTAGGATATCAATATTAATTAAGGAGCATACATTAGAAATGCTTGGTTCAAGTTCAATTTTGGTGTACGGTAACAATTTAAAATAGACAATATATTAACTTCTTGAGATGGCTAATCCACCAAATTGTAGACTAATCACATCAAAATCATGTGTAATTAAATAATAATATCATAATAAAAAATTAAATATTAATTATCAAATAAAACAGTAATGATCTTTTATTAAATTGACTAAGAGTATTTATAAATTATTTTCACATGATTCATTCGTAGATTATGTAAAATGTAATAATTCCAACAAATCTTGATTGATATCATAGAGTAATACGTAGATCAATTATAACAATTAAAATTCGAGATACAACCCCAATAAATATTTTATCTATAAATTAACATACTTAAGTGTATATGTTTAAGGAAAAAAGAACAAGTATTAGTCACAAGGAAAGATATTTGTTTAACTATCATTTTTTTAATTAAATCATATTAAAATAGGTTAAATAAAATTGAAGAATATTTAGGAAAGTAATCAAAAAAATGATAATGATTGTTTGCCAGGTAATTATGAGGTAAGAATCTTGTTGACACCTGCTGTACGCACTGCCAAAAGTGTCGAGATGATAATTATGTTAATCCACTGGCATCTTGACACGTGGCGTTAGCATTTAGAAATTAGAATCCCATAAGCCACAAATTCCAAATCACAATGTTTGCCCATAATTCCATGTTATCTTCATTCTTCTGTAATACAATAATTTGGATGTATATGTGTGTGACATTTGTCACATGAAAAAAATTATAATCAGTTTAAAGAAAAAATTCTTCGACTTTTCTGAAATTGACAAATATCATAGGTTCATTTTATGTTACTACATATAAATTTATTTTAATAATATTATTCGCTTGAATTTGGTAATTAGTTTACTTAAAAAATATCCGATGAAAACAATAATTAACAAAAATGTAATCTATTTATTTAAAAACAGTATATAGATAATATACACACTACAGAGATGCAATAAAAAAGTTGGGCCCCAGTTCTTTCCTGAAGCCATAAGTTCAAAATAAAAAATTTGGATAAGCTTGGTCCACATTCCGCAGCATATTTCAAAATTTATCCCTACTCGAGTAATTATCAGTTATCACATATATGTGCAATAAAAGTATATTGTGATGAAAATAAGTCATAAATAATTGGCTACCTTTTTATTATCATTTTGAGCAAAATTCACTATCAAAAAAATTCCCACAAGTCCCTCTACTTAAAAAAATAATTACAATGTTTTTAAAATAAATTCAACCAAATACTAACTGAAGACATGATAACATTTGTTAAACATAGAATATATATTCCAAGGTAGCAGCCTCAAATTTAATGAATAATTAATTAATTAATTAGTACTAAACAAATCCTTATCTCAGAAACAGCACATATTTCAAGGCCCACTCCAAATTAAAGGCATTACCCAAACTCAACCTGCTTTCCACTGCCCTTCTCACCAAAACTTCCCTTAAATTACCTCAAAGTTAACGAACCCAATCGGACACCTCAGGCCCTTTTTCGTCTTTTCGCACCCCACGGATTTAGATAAACCAGAACCAATAACAATCCAACTAACAACAGCCAGCGTGTTTCTTACCCGATTACAACGGCTGTCGCACTTGACGCCGTTTATATTTGACGGCAACCGGCTGCCTTCCTACCTACAAGGAAATTATTCTCTACATCTGCATATTCAATAGCGTACGTACGACCTATGACCTTTTCTTTTGTTTTATGTAATTTAATTTAACTGAAAACAATTACTCTATTATTAATTATAAATATGTTATGTTTTTTTTTTTCTTGGTCTACAAATATTCTTGTATCGAATTGCACTCTTTACCGCTTGTATAATTTCATTGATCGACTAAATAAGTTAATTATGTTTTATATATTAAAATAATATATAATTTTATTTAAATAGTTGAATGTAAATAACAATAATGATTTTATAACTAATTGTACATGGTTTGATCTGGATAAAAATTTATACATGTAAACAATAAACTTTTGTTTTTGTAAAAACTGAAATACAATTTTTATAATAGAGAATGTAGTCAAAGAAAAAAGATACAAAAGAGAATTACAAATTTTGTTACGGAAAATACTCCTACCTAATACTCGTTTGCACACTCATGTATTATTTCAATAGATTGTTGCAATTCATGTGTCTTCACATGATCCGTATTAAATTTGTCTCCTTTATTTAACGTCTAGCACATAATCTTTCACCAGTCAAAGAAAATCTTTAACGACATTTACAATATTTCGAATGTACAACATAATCATTAATTGGTCAAAATTGAATTCATATATGGACTTCAAAATAATTATTTTCCTTTTTTTCAAAAATAATTTCAAAGGATTTAGATAGATGAAAAATGAAATTAGACTAATTAATGTAATTTAGTTGCACGTTTATAAGGTGCATGGCCAAGATTTTGCATTATTTAAGACTAATTAATTAATTAGCGATTAATTAATTAAATTTAGTTAGTTGTAGTTGACATTTGACATTATATTACTGCAATGCGTTTGACATAATCAGATGATTCATTCCTTAAAATGATGCATTATAAAAATCACTCTAATTTCACTTTTAATTATCCAATACTTCTTAAGCATTATCTATTCTGATAATCAATACAATTTGATCAAAACTTATATTGCTTAAATTAAATTATATTTATTATCTAGATCTTATTAATCATCGACAATGAAGCAGCTCTTATTGTATGAACACAACATATGGCAACAACCGTGGACGAACAATGAGTGATTTCCATTGTTTCGCACGAAAAATTGATTGGTGGAAACTGGGCAGGTGTAGGTAGACTCAAAGCAGACAATAGAAACAATATTTACAATAATATCATTGGTATTTATAGGAAAAGCAAAAAAGGGAAAGTAAAAAAAAAAGATAGGAAAAAAAAAGGAAAATAGTAATAAGATTGGAAAAATGTTTTTAGTTCCAAGTCCTTGTTCTCCGCTTTGTAAAAAATATTAATTTAATTAATATATTTGGTCTTAATTTCTTACAATTTTCTTTTCTTTTCTTTTTCTCTTGAAATCAAACACACCATAAGAACCGATCTTTATTTCTCTTTCTCTCTCATCTATTTTATTTTCCCTTAGTTTTCTCTGGTACACGTTTGAATTTTCTTCATCTCGTTTGTGCCACAATAATTCCTGCGCTCCAAAGCAAGCGGTGGAGATCAGGATCTCCGCCGTGCCTGGCCGGAACTTGACGTCATCTCCGGTTGGAAGCGCGGCAGTTGAGAGACAAAGCAAGCAGGAGACCGCCGATTTCTTCTGACACAGACAGAAGGGAGAGGTAGAAACAGAGAGAGAGAGAGAGAGAGAGGAATTGATATGTATATTTTATGCAGAAATAATTCAAATAAGAGAGAGAATAGATGATACATGTGGTTAACGTGCAATGTAGGGAAAACAGCAAGGAAAAAAAATGAAGAGAGAGAAAGGCATCGAAGAAGCTTTGGAGGAGGTTATTTGCACGGCACAGATACCTAGATCTCTTCTTCAATCTCCCTTACCCTTGCCTTTTGCCGCAATTTATTCCCTTTTCTTGTCATTCTTAAATTCTGAGATGATTCTCCCTTTGTTTTCTCTCCCTCAATTTCTATAACCTTCACAAAATCCGTCTCTTGTCCCTTCTGCTCCTTCTTCTCTCTCCTTTTCTCTTTCTGCCTACTTTGTTGCTTTCTCTCGTTTCTTTCTGAGTTCTCTGAGTATGCTGCTGTAATTTTGGAGGTGAGTTTTGTTTTTAATTTTTTTTATTTTATTTTGGGAATTTGAGTTCCCTAAAGTTTGATCTCAAGGGGATTTTGCTGTTTTATGTCCAAAGTTAGCTGCTTTTGGTTTTTTTAGGCTTTTTACTGTGTGATCCGATGTTGAATTTTGGTTTAATTACCTGAATTTTGGAGGATGGAGGGTTGGTTTTCTGTGATTTTTGAGCTGGAATTTTAGCTGATCTTTCCTTTTTTTCGATCTGCTCAACTGGAGAATTCAATTTTGGGTGTTGATGAATTTTCGAAAGGTGTTTTGTTTCTTATGACAAAGTAAGTAAATGTTTGCTGAAAAATTAATTACCTTTTGAGCTGTGGATCTTAAATGCAGCTATTATCATGTGAATTTTGTACAACAGAAGTGGCTTTAGCACCACTTTTTTTTTGGCAACGTATTTAATCAAACTCAAATCTCAATTGAATCTGCTCTACTTGTAACTAAAATTTGTACGCACTTGCATTTTCTTTTGGGGCATAATTATGAAATTATTTGTCCTTGTTTGTTGTTTCTCTGTTGGCTTGTCATTTTATCCCACAAATGTATCATCTTTTGAACTATCTTTGCAGGTTTTCTCCGAGGCTAGAATTTTCTAACTTTCTTAGAGAATTGACGTTTGGTGCTTTGGTGGAAGTTGAGTAATTTAATTTGAAAAGATCGACCGAGATTTTTAAATGATGAATCCTCGGGGGTTTTCTCCTTCATCCTTCTTTTCTGAGGAGGTGTGTTTGTCTGATGAGGTATTGATTGCTTCTAATGCTGACAATGGCTTTTAGAACTCCAGAGTAAACAGAGTTTTTAAAATTTTATAATGTACTTCACACCCCTATCATCTCACATCTTTACACAGAACTTCCACAGAAAGAAAATAAAGAAAAATTGTGACACTTTGTTTTCTGTGTGATTGATAAGACATGATTGCTTGTTTCTGTTCTTTGTAGAGACAGGTTGGTGCTAGGAAGATGGATCAAATGGCTGGTTACTCTGGTGAGTAATCATGACATTCTTGGGTTGCATTGGTGAAGTTCTTGCACAGCATGTCATATAATGCATGTTATTTGGTGTTTTCATCCAATTCTGAAAAATAACTAAAATCAAGATATGGCATTCTCCACTTCTTCAGAATGTGTTGATCCCATATAGTGAGGCCGAGATGATTTTTTATTTAACTGTGCATGAATTCTGGTAGCCATGGCAGACCACATACATACACTTAGTTTCTGTTTATGCTGGATTAAAGGTGCATGCCTTTGCATAAATTTGAAGTCATTGTTGAAGTGAATTGACAGTCTGAGAGTCGAATAGCAGGCGAACTAGGTTATTACAATAAGATGTATAATGAGGTGCACTCAATGTCTGGTTTTTGTCAAGTCTATAAAGTTTTAATTCTAAATTGGAATTTCACTGGTGAAGGATTTCTGCTTGTATATCATTTGTGGTTTTTTGATCACATATGACATATTTTCCCAACTACTACCAACAATGACTAGATATATATGAACCTCTCTTCTGGATTAATAATAGTATGGATACGAGCCTTGAACTACCAACATGGAACCAGAATGATGAAATAAACAAAATTCATGAAGCTGATTAGGGCGAGTTAAGATGGCTTCAGGGATCTGAGTTGAACTTTGATGTAATAGTGTTGGGTGGGAAAAAGTTTGTTATTTGTTATTACATAATTGTAATTGGAGGATGATGAATCATACATTTTTAGATGAAAGAACATTTTTGACCTAATAGTGTTGTCGGAGAAACAATTTATAGTAAGAATAATTGCATTTGAAGATACTCTATCATACTTTAGTAAATGACAGAACTCTTTGACATAATAGTGTTGGGTAGACAATTTATCATAAGCATAATTGAATTTGGAAGATAATCTATTATAATTTTTAGATGAAAGAAGCATAATTGCATTTGGAAGAGAATATATCATACTTTTTAGATGAGAATTTTCACCCACACATGGGTTTAATGAAGACACTTGTTAATTTTATCTTGATAGAAGACTCATTTGCTGTTTGAACCTTTAAAGTTCATAACACAACAATAGGTCCATACCTGAACAGAAATTCATGTCATTGACTGTATTTTTCTTGGTCATGGGATCACACATTCCTCCTTCAGATATGTTTTATGAATTGATGGTGATTGCTGAGCAACCAAATGTAGAGTAAAATATGTTGGTTGTAAGTGGATAATTGTTGTTTAGGATATTGAATAATAGCTAGATATGATGTTAAGTTGTCGAAGAAGTAAAAGATTATACCAATTTGAAACACAAATATACCAGGGGCACTGCATGAAACTCTTTTGAAACTGCATACCTAGTTTGCCGATTGCATAATGTAAGTTGTAATCATGTCAAAAAGCATTTGACATAGTGGTGCTCCAAAGCTGCAGGCAATAGGCCTTAGTTCTTTGTACTTCTTTCGCGTATCACTTTGTATGCTAGAACCAGTTCGATAAGCTAAGCCATGTTGTTGTTTATGCATTTTAATCGTTTCAGGATGATAATAACCTTTTGTTGCTTTATTTGTTGTGTTGCAATCATAATATGGTTCCCTAGTTTTTTAGTAAGAAAAAGAGTAGAAATTTAGCCAATGCACCAATGACATTCTAAACTGATGATTAAATTTTTATGACCTAACATTTTTTGGGGTCTATTAACTATAATAATTAAAACAGATAAAGGATCTATTTGAATTCAGCCTGCAACTTGAAAGTTTGCAAATATATACACCATTCACCGAGGCTTCCTATGTGTTGAACTTTGTGGATGTTTTGCAGGTTTTAAATTAGATGGGATATTAAGAACAGAAGGTGTTGCTTTATCACCTCTTGAAAATAGAATCCCGTTGGATTCACAGATGGGAAATGGTTTTGCACTTCCTGACTATTATCTCAGCCATGGTCGGAATGTCAACCCTTCGTTGGGAAAGCATATTATTGGAGCAGAAAGAGTGGCCAGTCGTTCTTTGCCGAGTGCTGTTGACCATGATTTGGGTTCTAGAAATAATTCAAATATGGAATCCGTGCCCTATTATTTTGATGGAGATAAAATGAATCTCATGGGTTCTCAGTATGAAAATGGTCTCTTTTCAAGTTCAATGTCGGATTTATTCAGCAGAAACTGTATGACCCCCCTTTTCCTCTAGTGGGATAATTCTTATATGTTTTTCAACATCTGAACTCCTGCTAAATTAATTATAAGAACCATCTATCTGTTGTCATTTCTTGCAGTAAAATTATCATCAAATAATGCTCAATATGGCCACTCCATTGCTACTGCTGCTGCTGCCTCCCAGTATGAGGAAGAGGAGGCATTTGAATCTCTGGAAGAAATTGAGGCTCAAACTATTGGTAATCTTCTACCTGATGATGATGACTTGCTTTCTGGTGTGACTGATGGGTTTGACAGCATTATACGGCCTAATAATGGGGAAGATATGGAGGATTTAGACCTGTTTAGTAGTGTCGGAGGACTGGAACTTGGAGAAGATGGCTTCTCGCAAAGAAATTCTGAACTTTCTGATATAAATTCTAACAGTAACCTGGGATTACCTGTGGGTTCCAATGGCGGGGAACACCCTTTTGGGGAGCACCCTTCTAGAACACTCTTCGTCAGAAATATAAATAGCAATGTTGAAGATTCCGAACTGAGGACACTTTTTGAGGTATAAGTAATAAGTAATTATCCCCTTTTGGTTATTCAAATTGTAATTCAAGAATGTTAATGGTAACTTTGTTTCTGATGATGAATACTCACTCTGAAACTCTGTAATTGCAGCAATATGGAGACATCCGCACCCTGTATACAGCATGCAAGCATAGAGGGTTTGTTATGATCTCATATTATGATATAAGAGCAGCTTGCAATGCAATGAAAACTCTCCAAAATAAACCTTTGAGACGTAGGAAACTTGATATACATTTCTCAATTCCTAAGGTGATTTTCTGCAAATCTGCCTTTTCCAACACTCCTTACAAACCTACCCTGGTGTTGCTTCTTTTCCGTTGCTCATGTAATCCATAAATTACATTCTCTCAATTGTTCTGCTAAATGTGTTTCAGGAAAATCCATCAGAAAAGGATATAAATCAAGGTTCTCTTATGGTTTACAACCTCGATTCTTCTGTTTCAAATGATGAACTCCACGAAATTTTTGGTGTCTATGGTGAAATCAAGGAGGTAAGCTTGAATGCCAGCTTAATTGTTAACTTCTACCTCACATTCATTTGGCGTCACCAACTTGTTTCGTGCTGCAGATTCGTGACAATCCACATATGTCTCATCACAAATTTATAGAGTTTTATGATGTTAGAGCTGCAGAATCTGCGCTTCGTGCATTGAACAGGAGTGACATTGCTGGAAAGCAGATTAAGCTTGAACCAGGCCGATCTGGTGACTCCAAAAGGTGGATCACTTCCATCTTATTTATTTATATGTTTTCACTGTCTATCTACTACCATTATGTTCTTTCTTGATGATATGGAGCTTACAATTAGTCCATTGAATTTGCAGTTTTAGTTAGTATAGCCCATTGGTCGATGGTACAGTGCTTTCTGCCATATCTAACTGCTTATTATATTCGTTTATAGATTCATGCAGCCTTTTTCTTTAGAGCTGGAGCAGGAAGAACCTGGATTTCTGTTGCAACAGCATAGCCCTTCCAATAATTTGGCAGTTGGATATTCAGGTAATTTTGTTTCTCAATATTTGGATTGCTGATGGGCTTTGAGTATGTTTATAATCCATGACCTGGTTATAATTATTATACCAGGATCGCTTTCACTTGGGGCGACTATGTCCAGCACAGATAATGGAACAATTCTTGGCCCACGCTCAACAAATGGAGTCTCTATTAGTCCACTCATGGATAGTGTGCTTCACCATGGGGTATCATCTAGTGTACCTAGCAGCTTATCATCTCTCGTAAGAGTTGAATCTGGAAATCAAACCAACGTTACTGAATCTGGCCACCAACTGAACCACCTAAAATTTGAGCTACAGGGCTCGCCGAATCTTCATCCTCATTCTCTTCCTGAATATCATGATGGTTTGGCAAATGGGCATCCCTTTGGTTCTCCAAGTAATATGGCCGCAAATATTAATTCACGACCTCCAGAAATAATTGACGGCCAGCAGTTTCGTAGAGTTAGCCCTAACGGACAGTCTATTGAGTTAAATGAAGGTAATGATTGCCAGATCCATTTCTTTTCATATCTAAATCCATGTCTTGTTCATGACTAGGTTCCAAATCAAATCTCTAGATTGACCACCTTTAGAAGTAAGAATATTTAAATGGGATAGAACATAGAGAAGAGTGTACATTGCCCATGATCTTTTTACTCATATTAGTAAATTCCTTCTAACGTAGTGCCACACAACAATATATGGAAATTGGTTTTTGATACAATTTGCATTTTAATACAACTCCTTATCTATCTTGTTTGATTCAGTGGAATTATGTGCAATACCCCTCCCCTTTACAATGATAAATCCTTCACAGACAGGGTTGTTTATTTATTAGAAGATATGACACAGCCTAGCTTTTCAAACTGTGACAATTAACCTAAAACTTTGAAGCTTTCACTTTCTCTGATATGCTGTGTACCTTTTCTGTTCAGTCTTTGGTTCCTCTGGAAATGGGAGCTGTCCTCCTCCTGGGCGTCATTACATGTGGAGCAATTCTCATCATCCACAACCTCAAGCCGTTTTATGGCCTAACTCACCATCATTTGTTAACGGGATTGGTACTGCTCATCCCCCACAGATGCATGCAGTACCTAGAGCACCATCGCATATGATGAATACACTTCTACCTCTAAATAACCATCATGTGGGATCAGCACCCTCTGTCAATCCTCCTCTGTGGGACAGACGACATGCGTATGCTGGGGAGTCACCTGATGCTGCTTCTGTATTTCACCCAGGTTCACTAGGGAACATGAGGATTTCTGGTAATTCACCGCATCCTATGGAATTTGTCCCACATAACATGTTTCCTCGCCCTGGTGGAAATTGTATGGATGTGCCGATCTCCTCCAAAAATATTGGATTACATCCCCATCATCAGAGGTGCATGATTTTTCCTGCAAGAGGCCAAATGCTTCCTATGATAGGTTCATTTGATTCTCCTAATGAACGGACTAGAAACCGCAGAAGTGAAGGCAACTCAAGTCAACCTGACAACAAGAAACAGTTTGAACTTGATGTAGACCGAATTGTGCGTGGAGAAGATAAGCGTACAACACTTATGATAAAGAACATTCCTAACAAGTAAGTGCTAATTCATGATATTTTTAGAGGTTGCATATCCATATCCAAACTGACAACTCTTATTTGAAAAGTGTGGTGATCGTGACCTTTCCAAACAGGCTATGTAGATTATGGAATTTTTTTATATTACATATTTTGAAAAGATTGAATGATTATTACTATGGCATTTGTATCTTTGAAGTCAGTCAAGTTTGTACCTTTTTGTAACCTGTGATGCCAATATTAGGTACACCTCAAAGATGCTTTTGGCTGCAATTGATGAACGTCATAGAGGAACTTATGATTTCATTTACTTACCTATTGATTTTAAGGCAAGTCATTTTATTTTGGCACTTTTCTCGTTTTTTTTCCTCCCAAGTTGATTGTTTCTGGATGACATTGTAAATTTGATTCTTATCTCTTTTGGTGCAGAATAAATGCAATGTAGGATATGCTTTTATAAACATGACTGAGCCGTCCCTCATAGTTCCCTTCTATCAGGTATGCTATTGAAATTCTCGTACTTGTTATTGTCGGTATTACAAGTATATTTAATTCTTTTTGCTTCTGCAGACATTCAATGGCAAGAAATGGGAGAAGTTTAATAGTGAAAAAGTAGCATCTCTGGCATATGCTCGCATACAGGGAAAGGCTGCCCTCATTGCACACTTTCAGAATTCAAGCTTGATGAATGAGGACAAGAGATGCCGCCCTATACTTTTTCACACAGAGGGTCCGAATGCAGGTGATCAGGTATGAACCATGTATTTGAGATATGACCTCACATTCCAGTCTATGCTTGTATCGGTGTAATGTGGATATAAACACACAAAAAGTTCTACGACACTAATTCAAACTGTGGTCACTTGCACACATTGCATTCATTTCAATAAAATGTATTGCCTTTTCCAAGCGGCAGATAGCCTTGTTTGTTTTACAAGTGCGACCAAACAATTCAAAATGTTGATTCCTGCAGGTTCCTTTCCCAATGGGTCCCAACATTCGGCCAAGACCTGGAAAAACTCGAACGAGCACCTCCGAGGATAATAATCAAGAAATCCCACCAAATTCTTTCATGGGGGAGGACTATTCCAATGGAGATTCATCTTCCGGTTCGGGCAAGGATTCAGATTGAGAGATTTGCCTACTTTTTTGTGACGACTAACCTTCTAGAAAATGAATACGGCCTTAGTAATTTACTTAAATTTTGTACTTGTATATTAAGATATGCTAAGCGGAACAGCAGATGGGGGATAGTAAACAGGGGTTGAGAAAAGCATTGTTGTGGTGAATTTGGAAAACCTCTAGAAATTGACAATTGCCTGACAAAAGCATTGAATTGTTCGTTTGGGGGATAGCGAAGGTGACAAGGAGCGACTTGTGAAGCTTCGAAATTTTGGACGATATCTTGAGGAGTTTGATTCTATTCTGTATGTATAGAGTTAGTAAGCGAGAGCAAAATATGCTGCTGCATGGAGAGGAGGCTTCTCCTACCATTCCCTCTTTTTTTATCTCTTGGCACATTTTGTTCCTCCCTTTTTCGCCCTGCTTTCATCTTCTCTTGTTTTTGGGCAGTTTGCTAAGAGAAGTGAGTGACAATTGCTACAGAAGTTTTGTTGTGATTGATTTATCAACTCTCTTGTATCATTTCAGGATTTACTTTTTCTCGAATTTTTCATGCTCATTGTCTTCCTTTTTTCTGCTTTTCTTGTGCGGTTTTCCATCTTCAATTTATTCTAGTCTACCAATTGCTTTCTCTCCAACTCCACTGTATAATTATTTTATGATTATATATACATATAAATATATATATATATATATACATACTTTAAAATATAACGAAGTTGGGTACACCTTGTTTGGAAGTATATAATGAACCTTAATGTTTAGTTCTCACAAGAATTTCTTTATTTCATTTAGATGATCAAGCGAATATCAAGTCAACCAAACACTACAGAAAATTTTAAAACGAACTGCAAAATATGAGCGTTTTAATTTCAAATTCATTATAGAATGTAATCCTCAAGACAGCTTTGAATAATTAGTCATTGTGAATTCCCAACTCATGCTCCGAATCCTTCAGGACATCAAGATTTCGAAACAATGTAAAATGGGAGTAAATGACACTCATATATCAAAATTCCACACCAAAATTACTATATAACAAAATAAACTTTCATGGTTTGTCAGAAGAAAATACGCAATCCAACTGTACTGAAGTAATGATGCCACTTTAATGAGAAAAGCGTTAGTGTCTTAAAAAGTCTATCATCATGAACAAAACATCATCGTACGCAACCCACAAGAAACATCCATTAAAACTACCCAGCTTACTGATGTGAACTACTTTGGGTACAGAATGTCATAGTGACCGGGTCGGTATAGCAATGTAATGAAGGGTTTAGGTGGCACACTGCCATCAGTGTTAGCATCAGTGAGATTGTGAGCAGCAGGGGCGAAATCGTGATGGTTCACACTGACGCTGCCTTTCTCATCATGACTTCGATCAAGGTAGACTATGCGGATCGGTACTCCTAATGCATCAGACAAAGCAGTAATGTGAACATGATCGCTCTCCTCCCCCATAGGTTCCACTGATGACTTGCAAAACTGCATTGAAATAAGAAATATGTGATGAAGGTAAAGCCTTTTGTGATTTCACCTGATAGATATGTATGACTAGCATTCAAGTGGTAAAATCTTTACAGTTTCAATGAACTAAAACAAAATGTCTCATGATTGATGGATTTACACATACTAGCACGAAGCTAATTTGTGAGAAAAGATGTACAATATGTATAAGTTCGCCACAATGCTATAGCACACACCTAAATAGTGAGAAAGATGTAAAATATGTATAAAGTTCCACAAAACAAACCTGCTCCACTGAAGCATTAGTTAAGCCTTGAATAAATGGTTCATAAAACTCTGAACGCTTTCTTATTTCGCCAGAAGTAATAAATCTGAAGAACATCACAACTAGCAAAGAAGTATAGTTAGTTGAGAAGTAGGGACTAAGCACCCAAAAGTTGAAATTTCAGATGCCTGTTTTGATATCCTTCTATTGCTACTCACCATAGTCAGAAACTGATTGATCTTGACTCCTCTGTAGAAGCTCCTCATGGCTGTAACCATGATAAAGGATATATTAGGTACTGAACAGGACATTGATAATACAAGAAAAGGTCAGAAATAAGCAACAAGTTTCTGAACCTTATGGAAGCTTCGTTCCCTGAAAGAACACTTTCAAGTTGCTCAAGGAACAGCTGAAAATAAGTAGATAGACTTAGAAAGTTAAGCTTCAGGGTGTTGCACCAATCAGGAAAATGCAAACTTTTTGCACATAGTACAAAGCTTTTCTATCATGCTCCCAAAATTTCATACATGTCTAAATGTGCCTAAGAGCAATTGACTGAATTCAATATGTTATTGGTACTATTGATTTAAGAATTAACATGTACTCAGATTTCTGTCCACAGAGTAGCCAAATAAACACATTTAAGTCATGTATCATCTGACATGCATATGAAACTCCCAGGATGGCATATAGACAACAATCCAGAAACCTAAGTAAATACCGCAAAAAAATCTTCAAATGTAAATTCTGCATAGCCCAAGCTGAGAAGAGTCTTTCTGCAATTCTCCACATTGATTTTGATACGATCAACTTCTGCATTGTCTTGTGTTTCCATAATATGCTCCTAAATTTGTTGGATCACCAAGTCTTTCAGCAACTAGTAAAAATTCCAAAACCCAAATGTCCAAGGGCATAGGGATAAAAATTCTATGGATGGTTGTAACAAAGCAAATAATGAGACATACGAGGTAAGAAAACATGAAGCAACGAAAAAAGCAATTTCCATCTCCCCGTGATCGCCTTATGGCAGCATATTGTTCAGTCAGAACCTGCACAGGTGGTAACAGTTACTAACTTTGAGAGTTACGGCAGTAGTGTTTAACCATTATGCAGACCTTGATTTTCTCCAACAGAATAGGATTTCCTGACTTGTATTCAGCTGCCAAAGATGAGAGAGGCTCCTGCAATGAAAAGTATTCCTTATTAATCAATAAAATCAACTTAAAGTAAGTGCAATCGGCATATTCAGCACTTACAAGAATCATCGAAGAGACAGAAGATGTTACTACTAAGCCACTAGTGCTAAAAGTAAGGAATTCTTTTGGAACTTTATGGTTAAGGCTACGGCAGTTAAATCATATAAGAACAATATCTTTAAACAAGAAATCAACATTTAAGTGACCAATGGAAATGATTTCATATTTCCAAATATACCAGAGTAATTACATCTACTAAGAGATACACAAAAAGTAGCCACATATTAAGCAGAAAAATGAAAAACATATACATCTAGAACATACAAACTAAACCAGAGAATTTTCCTTCTAGAAATCCTAAGAAGTATTCCAACTTTATGTAAGCCCCAAAAACATAAAAACTTGTGTTTTAAGTCCTAAAGGCATTCAAAGTATTATTTACAGAAAATTTAACCAATGACAAGCTTCATTAACAAAGATATGTCTTAACAATTATGCAACTGTGAAGAAACTGACGTATATAATCTGAAAATAGGTTCCTGGCGAAGATCAACATAAAGAACACAACAAGATTGAAAGACAACCACTATGCATATCAGCTATCACCTGAAATTAGCTAACTCATTGCAACCAAAAGATTATAAATTCATATTACATGCATATCTAGTAAATTTATTTCAAGAAATTCAGGGCTTCCTTGCCTTGTCACCAACAAATGGAATTTTCCCAGCTTCCTCAGCTTGGATGGCAGAATGCTGCTGCATTATTTCATCATCCCTGTAATTTGCCCAGTCATCGATCTCAGAGGTTTGTGTGGGTGTTATAGTATCCATTTTAGACTCCACCACTTGATCAGACTGATTCTGCATCTTTAGTGCGGTGATTAATGAGAATTGACAACCCTCAACAATTTTGGGTAGAAGTATGGTTGCAGGCCAGTCTTGTGGCTTTACATCCAGAAAACAGCCTGTACCTCCACTAAGCATGGACAGAATATTAGCAAAGTATTAAACTTTAAGGAAAATGCAAATGGTATCAACAGACAGAAACATAATTTCTAACACTCCATTGAACATGAACACACTGTTCTTCACTTCAAATCAGATATTATCCTCGTGCTAGCCATGTTCAGTTATATAATTAATTTATATTCTAATACATCAAAGAGAAAAAGGGAGGAAAGGGTCAACAATCAACCCATAAAAGATAACAAATCTCCAATGTTGGTCAGTACAATACTCATATACCATAACACATAATCTTGAATTCACCTTGGGGTGGGAAAATTATTGCAGTATATACCACAAATGAGAAAAGAAAGAAGGGAAATTAATATAATCAGATACTCAATAAGGAAAATAAACCGCTCCAAGTAGTATAAATTAGCACTGAAAATAGATCAAAGAGGAGTAGGCCTCTTAATTCTCAAAATAATTTCACTTGTCTTAAAACTTGGATTATATTAAAACGATTCTCGCAACTACACTTAATTTGAAAGAAAATGTAAAACTAAATATTAAAAAAAAATTACAGTAAAATGACAAAAACCCTACGCCCTTGTCCATCAGTAATTCAGTCGATCGGCAATATCATAAGCATGTTTCATCAAGAAATAAAGCGAAATTTACACAATTCAAACCATCTAAATGCAATTTCTCACTGAAGTCCTGAACGCATTCGTCAAATTTCACGGTATTCGAACGCAATCGTAGTAATCGCCAATGTGGCGGCCAAGAAAAAGATCAACATAAAAGGAAAAAAAAAAAACAAGAAGAAGAGCGAATCTCAACAGTAGAACCTAGAAATGAAGTGCTAGTAAATTCGACTAAAACACACACACGGAGAACAGAAATTTGTCTAGGAAATGAAGGATTAACACTGAAGAATCTAAAGCAAAAACAATAGCAAATTCCTGTACATGCAGAGAGAGGAGAGATAAAGAGAGTACCGAAGAGAGAGAGAGAGAGAGTAGAGAGAAGAAATGGATCCCTTGAGAGGGTAGAAACTTGATCTACCTTCTTTTTTCTCACCTCTCAACAATTTCACCAGCAATGGCAGAAGAGGAAGGGTCCTGCGGCAGTTTTTTTCGTAATTAAATACTAATGTGGATAATTATTATCATACCCTCCATGCTTTCTATAATTGCATAAACGCCCTCCTCCCTTTCTCCAACTGCACTAATACGCTCTATTAGTTGTTATATTATTGATTAATGAGTAGTGTTTTGTACGGCTGCACTTGAGCTTTTCGCAAATATCATACTCCCTCTGTTCCGCAAAACTCTGCACACTAATTTCGACACAGTTTTTAAGGAAAAAGAAATATTTATTTTATGATTGAGGGTATAAGGGTCAATTATGTGAGAAAAAGACAAAAAGTAATAAAGTGTTGAGAGAGAAAAAATAATGACATTGTGTGTAAATAAGTGTGTATTGGGAGGGTAATAATTGTGATAAAATTTACCATTTTTTGGTGTGCAAAATATTTGGGGACAGATTAAAAGGAAAGTGCGCAGAGTTTTAAGGGATGGAGGGAGTAATATTTATGATATATCATTTATACTTTTCTCAGCATAAAAGTTCATATAGTATAGTTATATTTTTACGTTATAATAGTTTAATTTTTATGTTATATTAGTAGAGTGAGTCTTATGTAAAACCATTTCACATATCATCTCTTATGTGAGATGAGTTAACTTACAATCCACACTTTACAATTCACAAATAAAATTGTGAAAATGGATTTGATTTGTGGGTAAAAAAGATCCATCTCACGGAAACTATCCATAAGACCATCTCACGCAAGTTTTTGTGATATTAGTATAACTTTTATATTCAAATACCGTAACATTTATGTAGGTACTTGAATATAAAAGTTATAATAATATAAAAATTATAAAAAAAACATAAAAATTATATTATTATAATATAAATGTTATAATATTATAACATAAAAGTTTAAAGTTATTATAAAAGTTATACTAATATAACACAAAAGTTAATCTAACATAACAAAAAAGTTATGCGACCATAACAGAAAGGTTAACTGCAGGATAAGAGTGTGGGTGCAGATATGGGGCGTGTAGAAGACACATAGGGTGAGTAAGATTCACCCCAGATCGATTAACCCAGTTATACGAATTTATGATTCGTACACCTGATGCATATAAATAATTGTGTTGATTAATAGATTGAATTAAATTGAACAATATTTTTTTGGTTACAAATTAGGATCATATAAAATCACTAAATAATAAAATTTAAATTTATTGAGTATTACTCAGTAG
The DNA here is from genome assembly GCA_954870855.1 of Scutellaria minor. Lineage (NCBI taxonomy): Eukaryota > Viridiplantae > Streptophyta > Magnoliopsida > Lamiales > Lamiaceae > Scutellaria > Scutellaria minor. The sequence goes on along the minus strand of OX940731.1, from coordinate 15,314,547 downwards.
AGGTCCTACTGCATAACTTACTGATATTTACATCTCATAAGTCATACCCATTTGCATTTTGTGTGACACCTAGGATAAAACGACGCATAATTGACTAATTAAATAATTAAACCCTTAATTGTGTGATTTAAATTATGTGTTTCCGAAAAAAATGAAATAATGCATGATTTATTTAATCGAATGTATGATTAATTTATCGAAAACATAATTGAATTGAAAACATATGTTATAATTTAATATAAGTTTTCGTAGTCGAAAAACCGAGAAGATAATCGATAATGGGCAGCCCATTGAGGGTCCAAGGCCCAAATCCTAAGTGAATGTGGTTAAAAATGGAACACAAAGAGTAAAAATTTCACACTTTGAAAAATAACCAAGGGTAAACTCTATCTCTTTCTCACTGCGCACTGGCCGGCCGCCGCCGTGCCGTTGCCGGAGCTGCCTCCTCCCTCTCCCCTCTGGCTGAATCTTACCTCTTTTGAAAGCTCTCGCCGAGCTCGTTCTAGATCCGGGCTCGGAATCCCTTCCAATCATCGGTTTTGCTGGAAAAGGACGATGAAACCGCGACAAACCCTTTTCTCTCTCCTCTCTTTCTCATTTTCTCTATCTTCTCTCCTCTCCTTGTCATGGCTGTTGTGGTGGTGTGGGTATGTTGGGGTGGCACCTCATTGCGCCGTCGTGCATGTGTGAGGGGTCACCGACGATGGGAGTGTGTGCGTGTGTGTGTTTGGGTTTCTGGGTGTGTGTGTGTTTGTGTGTGTTATGCGTGGGTTTGGCGCTGGGAGGGGTGCTCGGGTGTAGGGGGTGTTGTTGGCGACGCAGGGTTGCCAACAGAGGCGTGCGAGCGGCGGAGACGAGGGGCAGCGACGGGAGAAAGTGGGGGGAGGCATGGGTGTTTTTGTAATATCTGGATAGTTCAGGGACTAGGATGCAAACCCTAGGTTTTATGTTTATTTACGATTTAGTCCCTAAACTTCCTCAAAATATGGTTTTAGCCCTCGAACTTTTAAAAATTATGTTTTGACCCCCAAAAGTTTTCAAGCTTTAGACTTTGACAACAAAAACTTTCAAAAATTACTTTTCGACCCCAAAGATTTTGAAAATAACAAAAAAGCCCAAAATCTTCTCTGATTTTACAAAAATGCCCCTAGTCAAAGTCAACCCTTATCCAAAATTTACGAAACTGCCCCTGCACCTTAAAATATTCCGTTTAAGCTCGTTTTTCCTCCATTTAAGCCCATTCTTCCTCCGTTAGAACCCTAATCGATCCTTTTACATCTTATGAACAAGTCTCAAGCCTTTGTTTCATTTTTCCTTCCTTCAACGCTTTTTTTCCGAGAGAGTTCTTTTAAGAATACGTAATCATTGTAACAAGAAACTAATAAACCTCATTTGCATGTGTAGGCTTTTGCATTTAGGAACGATCTTAGACTTAGAGCTCACATCACACGAGGAAAACACCACCGAACAAGGTGGGGGTAACTTTTAATCTTTAATTACATTACGTTTCTATATTTAATGTATAATAATAATGATCGAACGCATGCATGTAAATTATCTCGGCTGACTGGATGATGAGTTTCTTTGCGGCCCGCATATCGCCTGGTGAGTCCGTATGAGAGTTCATGGCCATACTGCTCGTCTTATGGAGGAGGACGGAAGGTGGTATATCACACGATCAGGCATATCAGCATGTCATGGAGGTGTTGCCCGATGATTGGTCCACCACCGTCCGCAGGACATATCGGACGGAAGTAGTGTACTCTATTTACAGTGACCTGTCAATCATCTCTTTTATATATTTCATGGGCATCCTCCTCGATGCGTGGGTGTGGGAGGGACAACCATGATGCCGGAGCCAGGGTCGTTCGAACCCTCGAGCAGTAACGAGGATTCTGGGGAGGATCCGAAGGAGGACCCAAATGAGGATCCGAAGCCTTCCCGCCGTAGGCACCGGGAACCACAACCGCCGCCGCCAGCAATCGGAGCTGCCACAGTAGTAGTGTAGGTGTAGTTTAGATACGCTGTGTTTGAGGCCCTTAAAGCCATAAGAACGGTATAGGATGGGTTGTATGACGATATTTTATTCGAAACCCATGTTCTTTTATGTGATTTATGTTAATGTTTATCTTCTTCTTCTCTCTCTGTTCTACGATATGTTTATCTTCTCTTCTCTCTATTTCCTACGTTATGCTCAGTTTCTTTTATGAACCGTTGTTTTGGAATCTTATCATAGTATCTTTTATGACGCGTATATCATGTTTTTCTAGAAGAGTGTGCCACGAGGTCGGCCACGAAGAGACCAACCTGCAATGGACAACCAACCTGAACATGATGTCGATGCCACGATGGGGGACTTGGTGTCCGTGCTAAGAGGCCTGGCCCAACACTTCGAGATCGCACAAGCTGCGTCGCCACAGCCACCAAGGAACGATGCAAACCTAGTCATCAATTAATTTTAACGCTTCAATCTGCCGACCTTCAATGGAAATGGAGAACCTGCTGAGGTGGAAGAATAACTGAGATTGCTGGATGGTCTGTTCGGATATCTGTCTTACACTGAAGAGTAAAAGATTTCATGTACCGTGTTTCAACTTACTGAGGAAGCCAGCTATTAGTGGGAATCATACGCCAGAACCATAACACTAGAATGGATGGGTGTCTTGACTTGGGAAGCCTTCAAGGAGGTGGTCATGCATAGCTTCGTTCCGCAGTCATACCATGATCGAAATGAGACAGAGTTCTTGCATCTGCGACAGGGAGCCACCACTGTGGGCGAATACGAAAGAAAATTCAACCAGCTAGGCAGATATACACCTCATCTGGTGGACACGGATGCCAAGAAGGTTCGATGCTTTGAAAGAAGTCTTCGCTCAGAGATTAGTTCCATTCTAGCTGGTCAGGGTACAATGTCTTATGTTGCAGTCATTGAGAGAGCTCAAGAGATCGCATCCCGTCTATGCTTAGACGTGGCACCACCCAAGAGAGTGGATGTGATAACAAGGAAGAGAAAATGGATTGGTCCCAATCGGAATCTCAACCAGAACAAGTCCTCACGGGCCAACAATACCCCGCTTCTCCCAACTCCCAGGCCAGAAAACACATGTACCAAGTGTGGAAGGATGCATGTGGGACCCTCCTTCCAAGGAACCCGAAACTGCTATAGGTGTGGAGAACCTGGACACATAGCGAGCAATTGCCAAAAGTTTAAGAATCCAGTAGCTGCAACACCGAGGCCAAAGCCAGGAGCAGGCCAGGCTCGAGCGTTCGCCCTCACTCGCTCAGAGGTTGTTGAGAGATCGGAGACCATGACAGGTATGTTAACAATATGCAATATCTCTGCTCTCATCTTGTTTGATACCGGGACAACCCACTCTTTCGTCTCTGTTGGATTTTGTGATTTGTTGAAACATAAAAACGGTAGGGTAGTCGCTAAAACCCTATAAATTAGTATCCCATTGGGAAGGATAGTAAGAACGAAACATCTTTGTTGGGGTTTGAGAGTCACGCTCGGAAATAAAACTCTTTTAGCCGATCTGCATGCACTAGAGATGAAAGATTTCAACGTAATACTGGGAATGGACTGGCTTAAGGCGAATCATGCAGTAATCAAGTGCCAATAAAGAAAGATCACTTTTCAGATATCTAGAGACGAAGAGTTCATGTTTTATGGAATGCGAGTTGGAGTTAACCCGAGGGTCGTATCAGTTATGAAGGTAACCAAAATGCTCAGTAAAGGAGATTGTCAGGCTTGGTTGGTGAATATGGTGGACTTCGAACAAGAAACGAGTCATGTTGAGAAGGTGTCTGTTGTAAAAGAGTATGTGAATGTTTTTTCGAAAGACCTACCCGGTCCTCCGTCCGATCGGCAGATTAATTTTGAGATTTATCTCATCCCAGGATCGGCACTAGTATCGAAAGCGTCATATCGGATGGCGTCGGAACTACAAGAATTGAAGGTCCAACTACAAGAGCTTCTGGACAAAAGATTTATTCGTCCAAGTGTATCGCCTTGGGGAGCTCCAGTACTCTGTGAAGAAAAAGAGCGGAAGCTTTCGGATGTGCATTGATTATCGGGAGCTGAATAAGTGAACCATCAAGAATAAGTATCATTTGTCTCGGATTAAAGATTTGTTTAACCAGTTAAGAAGAGCAAGTGTATTTTCGAAAATCGACTTGAGGTCAGAATACCATCAACTGAAGATCAATGATGCAGATATACCTAAGACAACTTTTAGGACGAGGTATGGCCACTACAAGTTTGTAGTGACGCCGTTTAGACTTAGTAACGCACCAACTATTTTCATGGATCTAATGAATCGCGTTTTTCATCCGTACCTCGATCGCTTCATCAAAGTGTTTATCAATGACATCCTGGTTTACTCGTGCGATGAGACACACCACGAACAACATCTCAGGATCGTGTTGGAGACTCTGCGGAAGGAGAAGTTTTTTGCAAAGTTTAAGAAGTGTGAGTTCTGGCTTTACAAGATAGTCTTTCTCGGACACATTGTATCCTCGAAAGGGATTGAAATGGCCCTAACAAGGTAGAAGTTGTCAGCAATTGGAAAGCTTCAACGAATGTTAATGAAGTGCGAAGTTTTCTTGGATTAGTTGGATATTACAGGAGGTTCATCGAAGGGTTCTCAAGGATTGCCACTTCCATGACCCGTTTGACTCGGATGGATATGAGGTTTCAGTGGACTGAGTAATGTGAACGTAACTTCCAAGAGCTAAAGAAGAGATTAACAGAGGCTTCAGTCTTAATAGTACCAGATGTGACAAAAGAGTTCGTGATCTATAGTAACGCATCCAAACTAGGCTTGGGGTGTGTTCTGATACAACAAGGGAAAGTGGTAGCCTATGCGTCAAGACAACTGAAGACTCACGAGCAGAATTACAAACACATGATCTAGAGTTGGCCGCAGTTGTACATGCTTTCAAGATTTAGAGACATTATCTCTATGGCGGAAAGTACGAGATCTACACCGATCACAAGAGTCTGAAGTACTTCTTCGAACAGAAGAAGCTCAACATGAGGCAGAAGAGATGGTTGGAATTGGTGAAAGACTACGATTATACGATTCTCTATCACTCAGGGAAGACGAATGTGGTTGCTGATGCTCTTAGCAGAAAGGGAAAAAGGATCGCGACGCACATGATCACAGGCCAGAACTAATTGATAAAAGAGATGTTGAAGTTGAATTTGGAAGTGGTAACGCCTCCGAACAACATCAAGGCTAGGTTGTAGTTTTGTTCATGAAACCCACTCTCCGTGAGTGTATAATTGAGACACAAGGAAGAGACAAGTTTCTGACGAAGATGAGGGCTCGTATGGAAAAAGGAAAAACAGAAGGGTTCGCTTTATCGACAGATGGAGCCCTAATCTTCAGGAAAAGGTTGTGTGTACCAAAGGATGAAGAGCTGAGAAATAAAATTCTAGAAGAAGCCCATTGCTCACCATTATCTGTACACCCTGGTTGTACGAAGATGTATAAGGACCTGAATGACAGTTTCTGGTGGAGGAACATGAAAGGAAGCATTGGACTCTTCATAAAAAAGTGTCTGATATGCCATCAGATGAAGACCGAACACCAACAACCAGCTGGGATGCTAACTCCATTGGAGATACCAGAGTGGAAATGAGAACTAGGGGTGGTACGGTACAATATACCGAAAATCTCTCACCGTACCGTTACCGTACCGAAAATTTCAGTATACCGAAATTTCATACCGTTATCTTACCGAAAATTTCGGTATACCGTAACTTTGGTATACCGAAATTTTGGTATGAGAAAAGTTCATATCGTTACCATACCGTCATTTCGATATACCAGAATGGATCGGCATACCGTTCCATACTGGCATACCGATATGGACCGACATACCGTTCCTTACCGGCATACCATTCCATACTGACATATCAGTATGGATCGGTATACCGTTCCATACCGATATTCAAACAAAACAAGAAACCAAACACCTGTTGGGCAAAAAGTAAAAACCCATTATTTTGAATTCTAATATCCCATTGGAGGAAGACAAAATAAAACACAATAAAAAATGCCCATAACCATGACAACAACATGCAATAACAATCCATAACTGTATAGTGGGATCCATAACAATCCAATAACAACATGCAATAACAATCTACAATCTATACAACAACAAAATGCAAGTAGCACAATGGGATTAATTAAAATAGAATACAATAAGCCCATAACCGTGAGATTAATTATCAGAAAATAACAATCCAAACACCATTACAATAAAAGCAGTAATTGTTGGTTAGTGGTTGCTTGGACCACTCCAAGTTACCTGAAATTTGAACATCCAAAAAAGGAAGTTAGTATGTGTGCTTGATACTACAAACAAAAGCATTCATAGAGATTAAAAAGTCGACACAGTCATCTTGCAAGCTAGAAAAAGAAACCAAACACCTGATGAACTGTTAAGCTATTAAAGACAAAATACATTACTCACATGTTGGTTTATATCGTAGACAATGTGGAGGTCGGAGTTTGAGAAATGTTTTGAGTGGAATTTGCAACTGCAAAAGAAACATTTGAAAAAAGTTAACACAATTATCAAATCAATACAAGTAACTAACAAAAATTTAAATTTAATTAGATAAATAAAATCTTACGCTTTTCAATTTCTTCAATTTCCTTGTAAAATTCAAGGTCATCATCGGTGGGATCCTTGTAAAAGTTGAATGCATCCGCTTTGAGCCAATCATTAGTGCACACTAATGCTTCCACCATTTTAGGACACAAACTACTTCTAAAAGGATCCACAACTCTTTTGCCCAGACTAAAAGCTGACTCACTAGCAACTGTTGAACTTGGAATTGCAAAAATATCCTTGGCAATGATCGAAAGAATAGGATACCTAACTGAATTACCTTTCCACCACTCCAAAAGATTGAAAGATTGATTAGATCGTTTTTCAATCTCATCCGCTAGATACTTGTCAACTTCATTTGAAATCTCTCTTCGTTGTTCTACTTCATTTTGTGCATCAACTTCATCGAACAACTCATCCCAAAGACCACCACCACCACTATTATCATCTCCACCAACATAGTCAAGTTGCATAATTTGCTTCTCAATATTTGTATCGTCACGAACCCCCTTGTAATCCATCCACATCTCCAGCAAATCTTTTTTAACTTTATCAACAAACTCTTCAACCATTGGACAAACACTTTCCAATTTTCTTATGCTAACTTTGATTACTTGAAGCTTATTTTTAGGATCCAAAACATTTGCAATAAAAATCAAGCTATTCATTCTACTCCAATTCCCCCAATACTTGTCAAATTTTAATTTCATTGCACTTCCAACTTTTTGAAGAATTGGATCCAAATAATCATTCACCCGTTTCTCAATCTCAATTTGGATTACAATCATTGATTGATAAATCAATTGGGAGGTGGGAGTTTTTGTTGCACTTAGCTCTAAAGTGGCATCATAATTTTTTTTCAAAAAATGTACAAAAGCTTTTGCGTTCTCCCAATCCTCGACATCCGGAGGTCCTACCCTTTCAATACCCTTCTCATCCTTTTTCATGAAAATAATTAATAAAATATACCCACTCTTCAGCCATCCTCTCAATCACCCTTCTATAATTCAATGCAACTTCAAGCATTTTGTAAGTTGAATTCCATCTAGTTTTGACATCCGTAGGTACTTTTGATGTACTAGAAAACTTAGCTAGCATGGCAAATTCCCTAAACTTATTCAACCTAGAAGGTGAAGAATGAATGAACACAACAACATTTCTTATAGCTTTAATTGAAAATTTGAGCTCTTTCAAACCATCTTTAACAATTAGGTTAAGAATATGACAAGCACATCTCAAATGCAAATACTTCCCTTCAAACAACAATGAATTTTCACTTTTCATTCTTTTTTTCAAGTATTCGATTGCAGTATCATTTGATGAGGCATTATCAACTACAAACGAAAATACTTTTTCTATTCCCTATTCCCTCAAACAAACCTCAACCATCTTTCCAATTTCTTCCCCAGTATGACTAGTGATTTTCGTAAAATTTATTATTCTTTTATGCAACTTCCAATCACTATCCAAAAAATGAGTTGTAATGACCATATAGTTAATGTTTTGAATGGATGTCCAAGTATCAGTTGTGATACTCACCTTTTGGTCACTTAACACTCTTTGAATTTTTTCATTTTCAACTAAAAACCAATCGTAAACCATACCTGCAACTTTCTTTCTATTGGGGATTTTGAATCGGGGTTGTAATTCATGCAAAAGACTTACGAATCCCTTTCCCTCAACAACTCGAAATGACATTTTATCAATAATCACAAACTCCGTGATTTTCAGTTCACACCGTTTTTGATTAAAAGTATGAGAAACCAAGGCACTTCCTTGCCCTATAGTATCACTCGTCATTATGGTTTGACCTTTTTCTTGGATATTTCTTTCATACAACAGACTAAGCTTACACCTCTTTTCCAAGTGGTTTTTCAACCCGCTAGTACTTCCAGAAGCTGTCGGGATCTTTTGTTTGCAGTAGTTGCATATTCCTATTTGAAGCACGTTCCCATCCTCCCACTTCTCTATCGTCTTTTCACAATGTGTCCAGTATGGACTCCTAATCTTTGGAGCAACATGAGGTTTTTCTTTGGATTCTTTTTTTTCCTTTTTTTCGAGTTGAAGACTCATCAAGTACAAAATCAGTTTTGTTTTGTATTCCATACGATGTTGAGAGCGAATGAGATGATTCAGATTTCATTCTGCAAAATTGATAAGAAAAAGAGAGTGAGCAGTGAGCAAACATCTAAGATATGATGAAATAACATGTACTATATAGACACGTTATGTAGAGACATCTAAGTTATGAGATGCTAGCATTAGATAGTTCAGAATTTGTGCTGTCATAGTTCAAAATTAAGATGCAGAAAATTAAGATAGGTCACTTTGGTGCACATTTTAAAAGGTTAAACAGGGTATAATTCCATGTTTTATTGTTGGATGAAAAGCTTCTGATCCAACATATATATTTTGTAGTCATTTCTTGGGAAAATAATAACTCTAGTTGTAATTAAATTATGCCTTTTTTGTGTGGATTCAAGTAGTTATATTTACAATCTCTAAATCCACACAATTTGAATCTACTTATCTAATCAACATAATCTTTATGAAGAAAACCAAAAATATATATATAGTTTACAGAAATAGCAAATCAGTATTAAAAAATAATTGAAGAAAAACTTACTTGATAGAACGGTACCCTTTCACCGCTCACGAACCCTATAAAAAAGGATGGAGAAAGAAACTGTAAAAAGTGTATACTTGAGAGTCAGAGACTTGCATAAATAAGATATGCATTATCTGTGTGGTATTTGTGAATGAGAAATACGTAAGAGAGAGTTGGAGGAATGTTTCTATCGCATTTCACCGTCGCCGCGGTGGAGAAATGTTTCTCATTAATTTCATCGATGAAATTCTGAACCTTTTTTTCTAAACAAAATGAACTTGGCTCGAACTAAGAAACTGCCATCGTGCCACCACCATCTTTCTCTCCACCAGCAATCGGTTTCTCAGCTTAGATTTCAGCACCGGCGGCTTAAGGACGTTATAAAGAAGAGAGAACTGGGCTGTTTCCTCGTACTTCTTTGAGGCGTTATGAACTTCTGCTTAATTACTAGGGTTTGAAAATGATTTTTGTATTAGAATTATTAAAAAAATAATATTGATATTTATTTTTATACCGGTATACCCAAACTATTCGGTATACCGAAAATTATTTCGATATACCGGTATACCGAAAAAAAAATTAATACCGTTACTGAACCGAAATTTACCGATACGGTATCATATCTTACCGAAATTTTCGATATACCGAAAATTTTGATATTTTCGATATTTTTTCGGTACGGTAAGTGCGGTATACCGGTATTTTTGGTATATTACCCACCCCTAATGGGAACACATCGCCATGGATTTTGTTGTGGGATTGTCGAGAACCAAATGAGGAAATCATGTCGTATGGGTGATTATGGGCAGATTGATTAAGTCTGCTCATTTCTTACCGATCAAGATGACTTTCAGATTGGATAAGTTGGCTCGAATCTATCTAGAAGAGATTGTCAGATTACACAGCGTACCAGTTTCCATCATATCAAATAGAGATCCGTGTTTCACATCCAGATTCTGGCAGAGCTTACAGAAGGAACTGGGGACCAAATTGGCTTTCATCACCCGTTTTCCACCCACAAACAGATGGGCAGTCAGAAAAAATAATTCAGATTCTGGAAGACATGTTGAGGACATACACCCTAGATCTCCATGAAAACTGGAAAGATTATATATGCCTAGTGGAGTTTGCTTACAACAACAGTTATCAGTCGACGATCGGGATGGCACCGTATGAGACTTTGTATGGGAGAAAGTGTCATTCACCGCTATGTTGGAACGAGGTGGGCGAGAAGAAAGTTTTGGGACCGACTTGGTCGAACAAACAATTGAAGTGATCAAGAAGATTCGAGAGAGAATCAGAGTGGCTCAGGACAAACAGAAGTCGTATGCAGATAAGAGATGCATAGAGCTAAAATTCGATGTGGGAGACAAAATTTTTATAAGGGTGTCGTCCACTAAAGGAGTTTATCATTTCGGAAGAAGAGGAAAGTTGAGGCCGAGGTACATGGGACCATTCGAGATCTTGGATCGAGTTGGGGAGGTCGTGTACCGTCTAGCTTTGACGTCGAACTTCGTAGGAATACACAATGTTTTCCATGTGTCCATGCTGCGAAGGTACATCTTCAATCTGAGCCACATAATCGACCAGGAAGGCATCGAGATTGAGAAAGATTTAACCTATGAAGAAGTCTCAATGGCTATCTTGGACAGAAAGATTCGCCAGCTAAGGAATCGAGAGATGACCTTAGTGAAAGTCCAATGGAGCCGCCATGGAAGAGAAGAAACAACATGGGAACAAGAAGATGAGATCCTGGCAAAATATCCAGACTTGTCGTTTTTGGGTACGCTTCTAAATTTCGAGGACGAAAGTTTTCTAAGGGGGAAGAGATGTGACGCCTAGGATAAAACGACGCATAATTGGCTAATTAAATAATTAAACCTTTAATTGTGTGATTTAAATTACGTGCATTTCAGAAAAACGAAATAATGTATGATTTATTTAATCGAATGTATGATTAATTTATCGAAAGCATAATTGAATTGAAAGCATATGTTATAATTTAATAGAAGTTTTTGTAGTCGAAAAACTGAGAAGATAATCGATAATGGACAGCCCATTGCGGGCCCAAGGCCCAAATCCTAAGTGAATGTGGTTAAAAATGGAACACAAAGAGTAAAAATTTCACACTTTGAAAACTAACCAAGGGTAAACTCTTTTTCTCTGCGCTCCGACCGGCCGCCGCCTCCTCCCTCTTCTCTCCGGCCGAATCTTACCTCTTTTGAAAGCTCTCACCAAGCCCGTTCTAGATTCGGGCTCAGAATCTCTTTTCGATCGTCGGTTTTGCTGGAAAAGAGCGATGAAACCACGTCAAACCTTTTTTTCTCTCTCTTTCTCTTTCTTCTCTCCTCTATTCTCTCTCTTCTTGCCGTGGTTGTTGTGGCGATGTGGGTATGTGTTGGGGTGACACCTCGTTGCGCCGCCGTGTACGTGTGAGGGGTCGCCGGCGACGTGAGTGTATGCGTGTGTGTGTTTGGGTTTGTGGGTGTGTATGTGTGTTGTGCATGGGTTTGGCGTCGCCGTGAAGGGTGATTCCATGTCGGGTGGCACTGGAAAGTGCTCCGGTGTTGGGGGTGTTGCCAGGGATGCGGGGTCGCCGGCCGAGGCGTACGAGCAGTGGAGACGAGAGACGGCGACGGGGGAAGATTGGGAGGAGGCAAGGGTATTTTTGCAATATTTGGATAGTTTAGGGACTAGGGTGCAAACCCTAGGTTTTAGGTGTATTTACTATTTAGTCTCTGAACTTTCTCAAAATATCGTTTTAGCCCTCGAACTTTCAAAAATTATGTTTTGACCCCAAAAGTTTTCAAGCTTTAGACTTTGTTGGGAGATTTCTGTCTAGGTTTTGATGAGATAATGTAACTAATTAGATAGAAAGTTAGAGTACCCATTTTCCACAATTTATAAGTGGAACATAGACCTGCAAATGCATCTTCGAAAATATTATGACAGGTCTCTGAGAAAAATAAAGATAAATGCTTGAAATGAGCTTTCAAGAAACACCAAGTGTTTAAAGATGGAAGATCAGAAAGCTACAAGAAGACTGAACAAGAGTCTGACAAGAAAGCTGCTCAGGAACAATAAGCAGTTCTACATCAGAAAGCTGGCATCCAAGAAGCACGTGTACTAAAGATCAAAAATAACAAGCTGACAACCTTCACTCAGTTATCAAAGTACAAGGAATATACATTGAATGCAGTACGAGGAAGGTTGCTGACAAAGATCCGTTTGACGGAAGTTAGTGTCAGCCCAATTAGAAGATGCCACCTGGACAAGAGAGAGAAGAACTGCGGCCAAGGAGTGGCGCCATTAATGCAGATCAGACTAGGACAAGACTTCTCCTCTCAGCTGTTCAGTCGCATTAATTGCAAAGATATTGAAGATCAAATTTGAATTGAAACAAGAATAATGCCTCCTTCAACGGGCATTTTCCAAAGATCTATAAATAGAAGGTTGAGTGACTGAGCTTAATAAAAACTTGTGTATGAAAGACTTGAGGGATTTTGCAATGTGTGTTTCTACTTTTCGACCCCAAAGGTTTTTAAAATAACAAAAAGGCCCAAAATCTTCTCTGATTTTACAAAAATGCCCCTGGTCAAAGTCAACCGTTATCCAGAATTTATGAAACTGCCCCTGCACCTTAAAATGCTCCGTTTAAACTCATTTTTCCTCGATTTAAGTCTGTTTTTCCTCCGTTAGAATCCTAATAAATCCCTTTACATCTTATGATCAAGTTTTGAACCTCTGTTTCACTTTTTCTTCCTTCAACGCTTCTTTTCCGAGAGAGTTTTTTAAGAATACGTAATCGTCGTAACAAGAAACTAATAAACCTCATTTGCATGTGTAGGCTTTCGCATTTAGGAACGATCTTAGACTTAGAGCTCACATCACACGAGGAAAACACCACCGAACAAGTTGGAGGTAACTTCTAATCTTTAATTGCATTACGTTTTTGTATTTAATGTATAATAATGATGATCGAACGCATGCATATAAACTTGATGTTATTGAAATGCTATGAATTGTTGAACCTTATGTGCCTTGGGTTACGTGTTGTGTTCTATATGTTCATGCATACGTTATGGATATGTTATACGAGGACGTAAGTCCACGATCATGCTACATCGGGACTAATGGTCTGTAAAAATACTACGGAGGGACTGGTGGTCCGTAAAAAGCACCAACGGTACTGAAACCGTTCATAGGGTAAGACGGGAAATACCCATACCTATCTAATGTTATGTGTATTGCATATTATGTGTTGTGATAACTTGATGTGCTGATATATGCTTAATTAGTTTAACTGATTATATAACTTAAGTACGGAAATTACTCCCATGAGTATTCAAACGCACTCACCCCCGTATGTATTCACGCTACAGGTAATAATGAAAGTGGAGGAGCGTAGAGAGAGGGGTGCCCTATCATCTGTGTCTTTTTTCCCTAATAGTTTCCGGATTTGCCTTTTTAAAATAATGTTGATCGTTTGTAAAAGTTAAACTGTACTTCTTTTCGTTATGATCCTATATGATTTCCGCTGCTATGTTTTCGATGTTTACTTCCGGCTTTATCCGATGGTTTTGAATCTGTAAAAATCATATCTTCAACTGTCTTTCGATGTTCCTGATTTTATAAATACTGTTTTAAATCTTGACTCGTTTATCGTATCCGCATCTTTAAAATGTATGTTTCTTTTGTTTCTTTTCCTGCACGCCCACAAGAAAACTCTGATATTTTAACTATGAAAATGGGACGTGACATTTTGCAAAAAAAATAAAGTAAAATTACCTATATTATAATGTAGAACAAAGCATCAAAAATCACAGATGAGTATGTGATTTTGAATAAAATATGAGATTATAGAGCTTTCTTCATTTAGTCTCAATCTTTTCTATATAATAAAAATAAAATATTAATAATAATAAATATATTTTTAATATTATAAAATGTTTTAATATTTTATATTTTATACATTAAGAAAATAAAGTTGGAAATAGAATAATACTTCGAAAATTATATATACAAACATCATCATGAGATTGTGTTTGGCATTCTCTACTCCATCGATATGGCATGACAATGACTTCAATTTTTTTTTTTTTAAACAATGCCACAAAAATTCATGTGAGACAGTCTCACGGATAGTTACTGTGAGATAGAGCTCCATCACCCACAAACAACATCTGAATTGTAGGACATGTGAATTGTAGGATTTGGGTTGTGGGTTGACCCGTCCCACACAATGCAATAAAAATCCGTAAAATGGTCTTACAAGAGAGTTATTCAAAGAATAATTAGTTTTTAATCATTGATCAGACTAATTAATTTATTTAGAAGAGTTGTTTATGGGTAATATATACATTTTTTTTCCGAAAAACATGCAATCATACAATAATATTAACCATAATTGATGAGACTATTCTTAAGGCAATGGGCCTAAGGCCCATGACCTGAAAGACCAAATTGAGAAAAGAATTAAGCCTATGAGGATAAGAAAAGTTCTACTCAATATGTGTAGGAGATCATGACCCAATCCAATGGACTTCTTGCTGTGATAGAGTTTTCATAAAAAAATAGATGAAAAGACCTTAGTGCTCTTTAATTTAATATGTAGATATAAATAGTGATAAACATGTCTTGTAACTTAAGTTTTTCCATTTGAAGGCAAATATCTCATTCTTCAACAAGTAATATTTCCATTCTTTAACACATTATCTTCCTTAATTGATAATGAGAAATCTCCACACCCATCGATAATATCTATATCTATATATATATATAATAACAATTACCCCCAACAAATAGAAATGTAAAAATTTTCCCGCTCATTTTCACTTACTAAATATGTAATATATTAATAATTACCCCCAACAAATAGAAAATACATTTTGTGTGATCTTTTACATATAGAAATTACATATATCATTAATTATCTCATATTAACCAATCACACATTTTCCTTATTTAGTGGCAGTATATCTAAATTTAATCATTATTTTTCTCCACTAAGTTATCACCTATATATATATATGAGTTAATTTAATTAATTACTACTCACCAATGGAGTAAAATAAACTAAGTAAATAGACGCCATTTTATGATTCTCAATTTTCTAACTTTTTTACACCTACACATATATAGATATATATATTGATTGAATAATAATTACATTTAAATTCAATAAAAAAAACTTGACTTTTATACATAAAAAAGTAACTAAAAAAACATGATTAACAATATTAAAATAGCAATAAATTGATGATTATGATATAATTTATATTACATAGATTGGTAAACTTTGACTGCATAACTACATTTCAATATGAGATATCAAAAAATTCAAGATTAATATAAAATTACTTGAAACATGTTTGATTGATACACTAAATAACAAATTAAATGATACATGTTTTTTATTTTCAAATGTTTTAAATAAATTTGTATATGTCATTCGCAACCAATTTCTAGAATAAAAGCAACTTCTTTTTTATTTAATTTTTATCAAAAATTACTTTAAGTAATTTTTTCAGTCCATTTAATATTTTTAAATGTCACAAATAAATGAAACTATAACAGAAAAAACAACTTACCTATTTTGTTATTTTAATACATTAATTTTAATTTGTGATGTATATATAAACATAAATAAATTAAAAAAATAAATTTGAACAATTAATATGTTCTTCAGAAAATATCTTAATATTTGAAAAACATAAAATAATTGAGTACACTTACGAACATTAGAAAAAAAATTAATATTTGATGGAATCTAATCAAAAAACTAACTGTGAACTTTAAAAGAAATAATAATACTTGATGGAATCTAATAAAAAAATATATACAAACTAAAAAAGTCAATATTAAAATTTAAGATACCTTTTTATATTTTGATTTATGCAATTGTATAGCTCTAATTAGACTTTTAATAATGAAATCAACAAATATATTCTAATAGGGTTAATTACATTTTTCAACCTGTAATATGCACCTATTTTAATTTTGCATCCTGAACTATTTTTTTCTCCGATCACATCATATACTATACATTTTGATTATTTTTGCAACCTCCGGTCAATATTTTTCGGCGAGAAAGCCCCCACGTGATTTTCATGTGCTAATTGAGGGTTATTTTCATTATTTGCACTTCTAAGACATTAGTAAATTCGATTCATCAACTATTTTCAATGGTAAAAAGATCTAATTTTTTGTTTGAACCTCACCGATTATCTTCATTTGCTCAAACAATTTGCAAAAAAAATAAAAAATGTAGGAAAAATTAGGGCAAAATTCGCTTTTGGAGGGAGAGTTAGTTAATGACCTAGAAAATGAAGAAAATAACCCTCAATTAGCACATAAATTCGCATGGGCATTTTCTCGCCGGAAAATATTGGTCGGAGGTTGCAAAAGTAAACAAAACATGTAGTATGAGTTGTGATCGACGAAAAAAAATAGTTTAGGATGCAAATTTAAAAAACATGCATAGTATAGATTGGAAAATGAAATTAACCCATTCTAATATGTAGTGAAACACTTATTTAATATTCTCCATCAATTTATTATAAGTTTGTTCTTTCAGCAAATCATCAAAATTTATGATTATATTATGACTATGAACATCATACTCAAGTTTTCAAGTGAGAATATTAGGAAGTTAAACTATGTCGAAATAGTGACAAATATATGAAAATTCATTGGTGGGTGAGGGGATGGTTTGATAGAGGGATGTAATTGGAGAATGAATGTTATTTGGCATTCTACTATATATGTGGATGTGATGAAATTTTTTTGAAAAAAAATATTTAAAAAAAGGTTTGTTATATCTAAAAGATATTCTACATAATCAAAGTTTGTTTTATATAGTCAACATATCTATATCAAAAAATTACAATACTTGAAATTTATATATCATGCATCATGTGGGTTACCAAATGAAATTGAAATATAATTAAGAACTTGATTTTTCCGTAAATTGACATTTTCACATTAAATTCGGAATAAAATTTATATTATCAAGAACTTGATTTTTCCGTAAATTGATATTTTCACATTAAATTCTTAATATTTAAATTTTATGGTCATGCATCACATGGGTATTATATTTTATTGAAATTAATCTCAAATAATATATTATTTGTGTTCAACATTTTCATATTAAAATACTAAAATAATAATTTTTATATGCACGTGCATCGCACAGGACCTATATACTAGTTTCATAAAATCAATATAATTTTGGCATTCCCAATTTAGCAACATGGAATGGACTGGAAAAACAATCCTACCTTTTTTTACCATTCAATTGCTAATATAAAACACAAACAAATTAAAGATATCCATCAAGAATTGTGTTTTCATTGTATTTCTTAATTTATAATACGCAATATTAGACAATTTTGATGAAAATATCCTCAATTTTATTCATCATATTGTCAAATATATAATAATTAAATTATCACAATGTTTCCTAATCGAAGAAAATGGAAAAGAATATATCAAAGATGCTGATTGCTCAATTTGGATAAGGTGCAACTCGCAAGCAAGCCCGTTGGGTTAGAAAACACAGCCCATGATTCCTCAGGGCTCCAGTAATGGGCTTCACTTTGTAAGCCCAATTCTGCAATATCACCGAGGGTGATTCTATACACAGCCACAAAATTTCTCAATACAGTCATTATAAAAATAAAATTTCATTTGTACCCTTAAATATCACTGCGGTATTTTCTACGATTTATTTTCTTTTTTTCTTCTCTCTCTTTTCCCTTATACAACCATTTTTTTCTTTCTTTTTCTCTCTCTCTCTTTTTTTCCCTCTTTTATTTCCTTTATACAACCTTTTTTTTTTCTTTTTTTCTCTCTTTTTTCCTTTATATAACCATTGATACAGTTTTATTTTCTATTTTTTTTTCTTTATACAACCATTGAGTATTTAATCAAGTTTCAATCCAATTGTTCAAATTTTTCTTTTTTTAAAAATCATTATTTGAAGTGGATTACAAATTTCATAAGGTAAAACTCATGATATTCCAAATAACTTTTGACATTTTTTTTTGATGAATGACTTTTTATATTGAATTTTCAACTATCTTGAAATTATTGGGCTACAAATTTTTTCTCTGATATTGTGACGCCTAGGACGAAACGATGCATAATTGGCTAATTAAATAATTTAACCCCTAATTGTGTGATTTAATTACGTGCATTTCAAATTAATCGAAATAATGCATGATTTAATTAATCGAATGTATGATTAAAATTATCGAAAATATAATTGAATCCAAAGCACATGTTATAAATTAATCGAAGTTTACGTAGTCAAAAAATCGATAAGATGAATCGTCCAAGGACAGCCCGTTTAAGGCCCATGGCCCAAGTCTCAAGTGAAGGAATGATGAAAGATAATACACATGGGTAAAGACTTTTTCACCACACTTTGCAAAAAAATTACAAGGGGTAAAAATATCTCTCTCTCTCTCTCCTCTCTGCTCCGGCCGGCTGCCCCCGCGCCGTCGCTGACACCGCCACCGGAGCCGCCTCCTCCCACTCCCCTCCGATCGAATCTTACATTAAATCGAAGCCCTCATCGAGCCCGTTCCAAATCCAGGCTCAGATCGTTCGTTCGATGCCGCCTCCGTCGTAGATCGGCTGGTGAAGTCGTGGTTTCTTTCTCTCTCTTCACCGTTTTCTCTCTCTTCCTCTCTTCTCCTCTCCTTCTCCGTTTTCGCTCGATTTTACACCCAAATCAAAGCTCTTGCCGAGCCCGCCATGAATTTAGGCTCGAAATTTCGATCGGCCGCCTCCTCCACCGGCAACGGCTGGTCAAAGTTCTGATTTTCCCTTATTTCTCTCTCTCTCCCCATTTCTCTCTCTCTCTTGTCGGTTCTTCTTGCTGCCGTCTTGGTAGATTTGTCGTGGGTGTAGGTGTGTTGAGGCGCCGCCGTGTGTAGCGGCGCCATACGAGTGCGTGGCCGGTGTGAAGTGCACCGACGTGCTGTGTGTGTGTGTTTGAGCGTGGGTTAGGTGGCGCTGGACGCACCGCCGTGTGCGTGGGTGGCCGGCGCAAGGTGCGTCGGCGTGTGTGTGGGTTGTCATGAGTTTGTTGGCGACGTGGTATCAGGTGGCGGGGGAAGCGAGGGTAGACGGGGGGAATGGGAGGAGGGAGGCGGGGCCTCCCTGCAATTTCGAAACTCATGGGGGCCCATGCGCAAACCCTAAAATTTCAAACTTTAGAATTTGACCCCCAAAACTTTTAAAAATTACATTTCGACCCCTGAGGTTTTGAAAATATCAAAGTGACCCCAAAACTTCTCTGTTTTTACAAAAAGATCCCTGGTCAAAGTCAACCCTAATTCGGAATTTACGAAAATGCCCATGCATCTTTAAAAGCTCCGTTTTAACTCGTTTCTCGTCCGTTTTAGCTCATTCTTTCGCCTATCGAACCATTATCGATCCCTCTTCGACCTCATGACCTCTAAAGCTTCTTTCGATCCCTTTTTCTCTAATATTTCTTCTCCGTGAGAGTTCTTTTTTTTAAGAATACGAATTTATCATAGCAAGAAACTAATAAAAACTTGTTTGCATGTGTCGGCTTTCGTAATTAGGAACGAACTTAGACCTAGAGTTCACATCATACGAGGAAATCACCACTGAACTAGGTGGGGGTAACTTCTAATCTTTAATCGCCTTTACTTTTCCGTATATATTGTATAATAATGATGATCAAATGCATGTATGTGAACCGATGTGATTGAATTGCTAGTGATCGCTATGATTTGTTGAACTCTATGTGTTTTATGTTACATGTTGTGTATTATATGTTCATACATACGGTATGATTATGTTATACAAAGATGAAAGTCCTCGATCATCACGGAGGGACTAATGGTCTGTAAAAAACATCATGAAAGGACTGGTGGTCCATTAAAAGTACCGACACTACTGAAACCGTTCATAGGGTAAGACGGGAAATACCCGCACCTATAAGATGTTATGTGCAATGCATTTTTATGTGTTGTGTTTACTTGATGTGCTGATACTTGCTTACTTAGTTTGTTGTTTATATAACACTGAAAATGAAAATTGCTCCCACGAGTGTATTCAAACACACTCAACCCTATTTGTATTCACACTACAGGGAATGATGAGAATTAAATATGCAGAGAAGGATGTGCCATATCAAGTTTCCCTTTTATTTTTGTTTCAAACTTGATGTTGAACAATAGTTTATATTTCACGTTTGTAAAACTATACTATCTTTATTTTCGATGGATCCTGTTTATATTCCACTACTATGTTTAAAATGTTTCCTTCCGGCGATATGCCGATGGATTTGAACATGTAAAAAAAAAAAAGGAAGCAGATTCCTTGTTCAACAAAAAACATGACAGTATTATCTCCTCCCCTCCCTCAGTAATTCCAAAATTCCAATCACTACAGACGCTTTTGTTTGTTTTGTTTACCTATATTCTATTATCTCCATTTTTTTTCTTCTTCTTTCAATGACTGCATAAGATTAGAAATTTGAGGGTTTTCTCTATATTTCCTCTTCTTTTTTCAACTACTGCATATAATCAGAGATTTGGGGGTTCTTAAAAAAATCTACCAATACAAAATATTTAAAATACAATTGTGTAGTTTCACTTTCAATAATCGGTTAAGGCGTCGAGCAATAAAATTTGTCTTTTATTTTGGGTAAAAAAAATTGATGGTGGTGTGAATTGTTAAGAAAAAAAAAAGAAATAAGTGGTTGTGCAGAGGAGAAAAAAGAAAGAGAGAATGTGTTATAGAAACAAGAAAATATTCTTTAAAAAGGAAAAGAAAATTAGAAAAATTAATAAGGTTAGAAATGAAATTTAATTTCTATTGTGGTTGTATAGAGAAATTTTAAGGTTGTATATAGAACCACCCTACCACCAATTCACTCATCTCATGCTCTTCTTATATGGCCCAACCCACCAATCTCAATCACATATTTATATAATCCAACAAAGAAAGGAAGAAAATAAACGGATGGAAAAATATGCTGGTCTGAACTCAAACTAAAGATGAATGAAATAAGTATGAAATGCAATTTCTTTTTAATTTTTATAATAAGTAGTATATTAATTTTAAATAACAAAAAATAGAAAACCCAATGTATATATGTAATGAATACTAAAATAAATTACTATTTTAAAATGATTAAAACCACACACATGTGTGTGAATTTTGTATTGTTAGTATTATAGATTTGTTTTATTTCGTTCAGTTAATACACACTTACATACCATGATAATATTATTAGCATATATACATACATCATGATTGATAAACAAAGGCAAAAACTTTTGTGCATAAGGTGCACAGATCCTAGATCCGTGCACCATAATTTGGTGAGTGAGCAGCCTAACCCACAATATATATTCTCCAGCCTATTAACCCGCCCAACCCTACAATATATATTCTCCTCTACTGACGTGGGTTACAACTACTGTTCTTTTTCTTCATGACCGATGTTCTTCTTCTTCACTCTTAGCCTTCTCCTCTTCTTCATGACCGTTGATCTTCTTCTTCACTCTTAGCCTTCTTCTGCTTCATCCAGTCCTCCAGATGCTTAATCCAAGCCACCTATCTCGTCACCACTCCCGGAGGCAGCATCGCGATGGAGTACGTCGAATTGGCGATGATTCGCGGCGGCGATGTCTGGTCGGGGTGGGTATCCATGCCCATTTGTGAACGAATCTCGAGATTGGGTTGAATGAATTATTTTTTGATGTGATTTTTTCAATCCTTGAATTGATTAAATTAGTTTGTTTGCGATGAGGATTACAAGCTCCCTCTTCTCAAATTAGTTGTGGAAAATTACTGGCAGAATCGAACCTTTATCTTAAGCCACCACTGAGCAAACTCTTCTACATATTTTTATAACAGTATTACTATATATAATATAATAGTATTACCTAACTATGTATAACAGTATTAGTCTAACACTTATCAATAAAGCCTATATAAAAGTATAATAGTATTAGTACAACATTTTACCTAATGAAGTATAATAGTATTAGTACAACATTTTATCAAGAAAACCTGTATAACTAAATTGTATTAGTTATTAAATATTACTTTAACATGAAAATAATATAACAATATTACTTTATATAATATAACAGTATGATCTAATAATGTATAACAGTATTAGTATAATGAAGTATAACAATATTAGTTACTCCCTCTGTTCCTTTTTAAGTGTCTCATTTTATCCATTCACACAAACCAATTTTTTCATTAATTACTTCTCTTTTACTTCTACTCCCTTGAAAAAAAAAGGTAAAAGAGTATTAATAATGATATAGTGACAATTAAAAAAGAACATCATATTAGATAAAATGGGACACTTAAAAAGGAACGGAGGGAGTATTAAATATTACATCAACATCTAAATAACATAAAAGTATTAGTTCACATAATATAACAGTATTATCTAATGAAGTATAACAGTACTAGTACATTTAACAAGAAAACCTGTATAACATGAAAGTAACATAACAGTATTACTTTATATAATACTCCCTTCGTTCCTTTTTAAGTGTCTCATTTTATCCAATATGACGTTCCTTTTTAATTGTCACTATGTCATTATTGATACTCTTTTACCTTCTTTTTTTCATCAATTACCCTAATAAATGAACATGGTGGAATACTACAATTCTTGTAGAAGTAAAAGAGAAGTAATTAATGGAAAAATTGGTTAGTGTGAATGGATAAAATAGGACACTTAAAAAGGAACGGAGGGAGTATAACAATATTACTTAAGTAACATAACAGTATTACTTTCTCCCCAAGCTGCTACAGTGACGCGTAATTTTTTTTTTTTCTATTGAGGGCGCGTTACACGCGCCCGTCATTTACAGCGCGTGATGGGTGCAAGTGAGACAGAAAATGATTCATATTGTTGTGCATGAATCAATGAATCCGTACACAAGTTGCACAGGAGTCTCCCTCATAAACAAAAGATTATATGAAGACAAACAATATTATATAAAGAATTTGACAATATTTCCGCATATTATGAGAATTAATAAATTAATTAATTGCATGTATATAGGTAAATGAACCAGCGTAGTTTTCTTAATTTATAATAGGTTAAGTTCTTCTGCATTTTATCATAGCATGTAAACAAAGACTTCACACCACAACTTTCTTAATAATACAAAATAAAAATTGATACTTATTTTCAGATTTTAAATATACGTGATTTTACACTTTTATTGTAAATTTTTTGAAATATTTCCCTTTACTAGATAAACTTTAAATTTAAAGTATTTTACAGTATCAAATAAATCCTAGTTATTGATTTTGAACACTCGTATGACTAAAATTTGTCTGATACCTTAAAATATGTTAAATTTAAAATTTATACAATAAAATGTAATATCTCAAAGTTTTTCAAAAAAAAAAAAAATCAAATCACCAGTAGCTCAGATGGGAAAATATTTTTTACCCTATATATTATTATAATTAGTTGTATTGTAACTTTCCACGTTAAAAAACTAAGTCATAATTAAGGTTATATAAGATACTCGAACTAAAAGCATAATAACAGTTTCAAACATCTCCCATCCAATGATCCAATTATACCAAGTTGAAATTAAATAAAATACTAGTGTAAGACAAATTATACTAGTTGAATAAAAATGAGCTAGTATTTGGTCATTGCCTATGAGTTTCCTTTCAGTAACCACAAAAGTCAGCGACAAACTTTCAGCAAATTCGGCTTCTCTATACTTTGTCTATTTGACCAATTGATATCTATATTCTAATTCACGAAAATGTTAAATTGTCCAAAAAAAATTTAATATATCCCTGTAATATATAATAATTATATTTTTTAAAATTATAAAATTTAAAATTAATATATATTAAATATCTGATATATCTAAACAGAACTCTTATATCATTTACTTCTTTTATAGCCAAGGAGTTTCCCCTCGTTATGTCTTTCATTTTTTATACGAGAGACTATAATCTATAATACATTAAAACTACTAAATAAGTGCCACCTTTTTATTCTCTTACCTTTAATGGGGTCGTACTTCTCTCTCTCTCTCTTTTTTTTTTCTTTTTTTTATATAAAGAATTTAATGGGTACTTTAGTACTTGTGGTCTCGTATCTAAGAGCCGGTCAAATTTTATATACTATTATAATTAGGCCTTAATCTCCAATTAGTTATAATTTTAGTTGTATTGTAAACATGTTCTAGAGTGTGAGTCGCACAATACATTACATTATAAGTGTTTTGTCGTTAACACTTAATTTGACTGTTTGATCCCTTACCAACTTTGCTGGTACTTCAATTCGAAATACAATTCATACATAAAACACATGAATCTTGCACTTTGGATTTTTCGTTATTCCTTCAAGGTCATGGTTATATCTCTTTCTTTATCCATCTTTCCGATATATACGTAATATTCTCGAAGAAATGTCCGAACAAAGGTTGATTTTTAGGTATGTGATGAGTAAGTAATGAAAAATGCACAATTTGGAGTTTTTCGACTTTAATTGACACATTCTTTCTCTTAAGGTGATCAAGTCATATAATTCTCTTACTAAAAGACAATTGATATACTAAATATTTTATTGTTGTTGATCACGTGTAAATTTGTAAGAACGAATCGAGTCAAACACCAATTAAATTGGAAAAGATTAAGACTTGAAAAATTGTCCGATCGATTGTGCCCAAGCGATTCTGGCAATCGAATCAGTTTTATTAATGCTGAATATCAGATAAATATATAATATGTTTTTAATACAATAAATTCTGAATCATTTTTAATGATAATTGAGGCCTAGGCTAAATTAAAGATTACAAAATCTTGAAAAGTATATAGGTTGGCCCGATTTTAGAGATTTGACTCGATCAAATCGAATTGATTCTATCTTGAATTTGTTTCTTTTTACGGATATCTTGAGCTTGAGTAATTCTACTTGAGGTGAACTTGGTGCACTTGAATTCTGATGACTTCATACCCATTGACCGGCCATTTATAGCTGGTCCCAACTCAGGCTTGGCTTGCCATGATTTCGATCATGACCCGTCCTCTTCTGGATGACCCGACTCCTGGTTGGCCTGGTTTCTGGCTGACCATCTTTTGGATGATCTGGCTTGTGGCCGGCTCGACAGGTTTGCCACGTGTCCCGGCTCTGGTAGGCTCAAGTATGTGGGTGAAACAATTGTTAATATTGTTATCGTTAACTCTTTGATTAATTGAAATCCATGATATTGTGACTTCAAACATTTTACTTATGAATTTATGAATATGAGATCCAACTCATCATCCAATGATAGAGCATAATTGGACTCCAAATCTATGGTATTTATTACCGAAGAAATTATAAAATAGTTATTAATTTGTTAAAAAGATTGTGCACATCTCACTCAAATGCACCTTTAGGTCATCTCAACACTGTCAATAATCAGCATTCTACATATAAAATTTATAAATGTTACATTGATGATGAGTATATTATAAAGTAGTAGTACATATAAGTTAGAAGTAATAAATGGAGAGTAATATATATTATGAAATCAAGAAAATGTGATTGATGCAAGCCTAGGGAATTAGTATGTAGGAGTCATAGTCAAAGATATTGTTGATTGAAGCATGTGCAAAGATAATAATAGGGGAGTGAGTGAGTGAGCTTCTTCAAAGCCTTTAAAATCAGATTATTGTTGTTGTAAGGAAGAGTCACATGTCAGCACCTGACCAAGTTTGACTTTTTGTTAACACAGATCCATCAACCTTGTGCCTTACTTTGCCTCTTGTCAGAAGACTAACATATATCCATTCTCCACTAACATCCTCTTAATTAATATATTTTCACAAACACTCCTATATATCCTTCACTTATATATATATATATATATATATATATATATATATATATATATATATATATATATATCATGGATGTGTGTTGATGCATGTATGGAGAATGAGTGATAGCCAAGTGTTATTTACACCATTAAAATTTAATATGTTTTAATAGAAAATATTCATTATTTCAGGTATAATTGAATGGTAAAAGAAATGATCACAAATCATACTTAAAACTAGCAATGTAAGTTCAATTCATAATAACACATTGTCTTTTAGGATAGAATCGTAGTATTTATATCAATGAATCGACCGTCAACCGCCAAGTTTGATCATTCAGATATATTTCACAAATTACATGGTAGTAAGTTAGGGAGACGAGTGATTATCCCGTCGAATTAGTTAGATGTAGTCCTATGTTAATAAATAAATAAATAAATAAAAACATGGCCACTAACTATTTAAATTAAAATCCTTAAGTCACCTTTGTTTCTTTTGAATTGTTGTGCAAATACAAGATTATCTATATGCATCTAAGTAAGAATAATTTAAGTTAATTAAGTCTTTTTCTACTAGAAATATGCAATTATCAAAAAATACTTACTCTTGAAAAATTAAATTAAATAATAGGACCTCTTTGTAATTATTAATCACAATCTGTCAAGCTCCTGTCCACACACTTCTTAGATGAAAGGTAGATGGCCTTAATTCAGGACCTTAAGTTATGGGGTGGGACAGGTCTCATGTGCGAGCTTATAGGCTATGTGTTTGATTATGACACTATCACATGTAAGACTCATGCATCTTTACATTCTCATTCTATTTTAATTATTTTCTTTTTATTCCACTCTCAATATGATTATTTTCATGGCACTACTCAAATTCGAATTTGTTCATTGCTCTTCTCTCCTATTTCTAGACTACTATTATAACTAGAGATATTATGCAAGTGTAATAGATTGGATATGAGGTGATTCTTTTCCAATATGTTAATTTTTGTTTAAAAATTAGTTGTTGAAGTGTTTGTTTAAATAAGATATTGATGGAGCTAATAAAATATTAGTAACGACATTGTTGAAGTGTTTGTTTAAATAAGATATTGATGGAACCAAATGTCTTTAGTGATCGTATTTTTATATATATAAATATGCTGCTGCCACATTTCAAATGTTATTCTATCTGTCTACATTGAAGAAAGAAGAATATTCAATATAATTACAAAAATGGGGTTCTGATTTATTGACTCCTACCTCTATTATACCTTTGACTTTAAAGTCTCTCATCTCAGCAGCTTTTTTTTTTTTTTTTTTGGTTGCTATATTCTTTGCAGTTTTTTATATAGAGAATCTTCTGTTTTCAAAACTAAAATATAATGTACTAGTATACGTTGCCTTTCATCTTCAATGAAATTAATTTGCTACTTTTGGTTATTTAAATAAAAATTTATATGAAACTGTTTAATAGATAATTATTGGGAGATAATTTTTATTATCCACAAATAAAATTTATTTTCACAAAATTATATGTAAATTATAAAATATGGGTTGTGAGTTGACCAATTTCACGTAACTAAATTCGTGAGATTGTCTCATATAAGACTTATTCATTAAAAAATTTAAAGAATCAATCATAAAAAAGGGAAAAACTTGCAAATATTGTGAATATATTTTTTGGCAATTGATCAGGTTTTATAATTGTGTATGTTTGTCTAAAAGTTACATTAAATTACATATCTAAAAGCACTCTTAAGATGCATCATTTTTCACAACGTAATTTGTCTTAAAAAAATTGGTGTGCTTTGAAAATTATAATTTGTTTGTATAGGTCAAAGATCAGGCTCCTATATAATATATATAATACGGTCGTAATCGCGTAGGATATTATCAAACATAATATTTTGCTTGACCTCATGAACTTACATGAATACCCTGATTCAATTATTTTTATCTTGGCTAAAATTTTGTCTTTTAGGTAGAACAGAAAACTTCACCTTGGATACAAATAAATAAATACCAATTTATTTGAAAACACTACATATATGACATTTTCATATGGTGACTTTCGTTAGAATAGAGTGATAGATATATAGTTGATTTTGGATCCAATTAATTAATTGCTAAATGTTGTATTTAGTTATTGGAAAGGGGTGCGGCTATTCGCACCCCACACAATACAATTGGGGTGTGTTTAGTATTCCTTGAGGTGCGGATAGCCGCACCCATTGGAAAGTCCAGTTAATATATATATATATATATATATATATATATATATATATATATATATATATTTCAAGTCAAACAGTGCACTATCTAAATTTGAGTTTGACCTAAGGATCCATGACAGTGTACTATCTAAATTCAAGTCTTATTACTTTTGTATATATGGGTTATAGATTTGACTTTAATTTTAGGTTTTGAATATTTGAATCTGAATGCTTAAGATGAGACATTAGAATAGCAACATAACACATTGTTTACTAAAATCATGATAATTTTGTCAACATATAAATAAGGATAAATTTAATAATAAGATACAATTTATAAATTAATTAATTCTTAATTCTAAATCCAAATTTTAAAGTTTCTCAATAAAGGGCTCAATTTAATATTTTTTTTCTCAATTTAAGACTTGAAAATTAGATTGAGTTCTCAATTCAATATAAAATTTCATTTTCATTTTATTTTTATTTATATTTCACTTTATATTTATATTTTCGATAAATTAAGACAAATTAGTGCAATTTTGAAACGATCTTCATCCGACTTGTATTAATATATATATATATATATATATATATATATATATATACACACACATAATTAGTGCAATTCATAAAATTAAGATTCCTTTATTTTCTTAATTTTATGAATAAAAGTATAGAAAACCAAATTTAATATTAATTAAGTTAATATAAATTATATTTTATGAATTGAATTTATTATATTTTTCTTACTTTCATTTTTTTAATTTAATTGATATAAACTGATGAAGATTGTTCGAAAATTACACTAACTTGGCTTAATTTTTCTATAATATAAATGCATATTGAAATATAGATAAATCTATAAATATAAATAATTTTATCAATATAAATAAAAAGTAAATAAAAATGGAATTTTTATCTTGAATTGAGAACTCAATCTAATTTTCAAGTCGAAAATTGAGAAAAAAATATAAAATTGAGCTCTTTATTGAAAAACTTTAAAATCTGGATCTAAAATTGAGAACTAATTTATAAATTTGATCTTATAATGAAATTTAACCTATAAATAATATGAGTCTCATCACATCGTTGATCATGATGTTAATTATAGAGTTGGTCCTCAATCTCACATCTCCAAGCTAGTTCTGTCTTTTGGTGAGTAAATGACAACCATTTCATTAATTAAATCTACAAAAACTTATATAAAATTTTAGGAATTTTTTTTATTACTTATTATATTCAAGTACCTTTTTACTTATTATCCTTAACAAAACGTATATATATATACACACACACACAAATTTGGCCCTTGTAAGTTGTAACACAAATTTTGTCTAAAAAATAGCAACCGCAAAAGATACTACAAAAGGCATTCTTAATATTGAATTGAGGAGATGAAGTGATGTAATCTCTCCTTCGATATTTTTCTACATGAAAAAAGGTTGATGTGATTTGACATCTTAATATCAAATCAAAGAATTTTTATTATTTTTATTATTTATTTTTGAGTGGACTCTCGAGTAGTGAATGACACATAGATTTCTTGAAATTGGATGTTATTCAACAATTCAACATTGACCAAGGTGATTCATACTATATACTAGTTAACAGGTACTCTTGTCGTATGTAATTGTCAAGTTCTATAAGAAAACCGAAACAATATTATATGACCATTGAATTTAGTAATATTTCTAAGATAAAATCAAATTTATATTTCGTTAACGACAATTGCGTATGGATACCGCACCCTCTCTCAAAATTCGTAACATATATATTCTCTAACAATTGATGATCAAATAAATTAAAATAAAATAAAAAATTTAAATATGAGAAATTAATCTTAAAACTCTAAAAAAAATGTAATCATTGAGAATTTGATAATATGGGATTAAAGCTAATTAATATACATATTTTTCTTTTTTATATAAATAAAAATTCAAAATACTAAAATACCCCTAATTTTTTATTAAATATCAAGTGCCCAATACCCTCTTGGTTCAAGTGTGGTTCCGTCTCTCAGCTATATTAGCTGATTGAAATCTTGAAAATAAAGAGATTAGACTTTCAATTATGAAAAAGAAAATAAAACATGATTTAATAAGCTTACTATTTTCTAAAGTAAAGCGTGCAAATAAAACATAATTAATTTGCCATTTTCAAAAGTCAATAAGCGTGCACATATATTTTGCCAAATTGAAAATAAAGAGATCACACTTTCATTTATGAAAAAGAAAATAAAACATAATTAATTTGCCATTTTCAAAAGTAAAGCGTACACGTAAATTTTTCCAAATTAAAAATAAAGAGCTCAGACTTTAGTTACGTGAAAAAATAAAATAAACATGATTTAATTTGCCATTTTAAAAAGTAGAGCGTGCACATAAAGTTTGCCAAATTGACTGTATTGCTCTGTCTACTCTATATTGGACTTTGAATTTGATGGGGGAAATTCATTTTTAGTACTATTAATTTAGATGTTCGAAAAAAGTTTTGTTTAGATTTATAAATCGTGGAATTTTAGTTATTGTTATTGGAATTTATAAAGCATGATGTAACTAACATATGATTTAGAAATTTGGAGATTTACAATGGCATCATTTTGCTGACAATTTTGATGTGGAAATTTGTAAAAGAACCAAAAAAAAAATTAAAAAATTAAAAATTAAAAAATTAAAAATTGGTATTTTAATTAGCAAAATGGTGACACGTTATATAAGTGACTAGAACTCTCTAATTTTTTTTAGTCATGTGTGAATCACATGCCAATTTCATATGTTAATTTTATAGATTTTGTTAAAAAAAATATCTAAAATTAGATGATTTTTAGAGTTACAAGACTTAAATTGATATTTATAACTTAGCAACACAATTTTTTGGTTATGAGTCTTGTGAGACTATTTCAACTGATGTTATTTCATGAGAAAAGTGAACCACAACCCACATCTTATAATATAATATGTTTCACCTCCAGAATCCACCATAATCATCCCATCAAAAATTTGATCTCTCTCGTAACTCAATCATATCGCACAACTTATATGTCAAAATATTAATCTCCTCAAGTTAGAGCTATCAAAACCCCAAATCAACTTATTAAATTTAATTCGATTCAAGATCGATTTGAGTAAGAAACAAATTAAATTCTGAAAAACTTGAATTTGAAGAGGCATGCGCACTTCACGAGTGATTTAGACCAGAGGGATTCTGACTAGTTTGTCCTAAATTGACCTACATTAAAACTAGAGGCAGAACTAGACTATTAACTTTGGAGTGACTAATTTCTTTTGAAGGGGGTTAAATCATCTAAAAATTAAAATTTTAGCAACAAAAAATAATAATTATATTGAAAAAATATGTTAAACTAATAGAATTAAGAAAATTTGGGATGGGGGTGGATGAATCCCCCTTATTGGCAAGGAAGGAACCGCCTATGATTAAAACGTTAGTGTCCAAAATTTAGAGCCGGAAGAATTAGCGTAATTTCTAAATGATATATGATGTCAAGTTATTATCTTAAATTTACAATTTTTCCTAATAGTAGGTTTGTCCTAGGTGTGAGTGCACTCAGGAGTTTCGAAATTTCAAAAATAATTTTTGAGTATCAAATCAAATAATCAACTGGATTTGTTAAAAAATTCGAGCATAATGGAGCGAATCTATTCAGAGATTCAAAGTTTTTCACTTTAAAACAAATATTTATTCAAATAAAATGCAAAAAAAAAAAAAACTAGTTGATAAACAAATATATCGTACAACGATATTAACTTAATTCTTTTAAAATAAATCTTAGACTAATAAAATAGACTTAACTAGTTACAACACTTGAAAATAATAGCATTACATTCAAGTTTTTTTTTTTTTTTTTAATTATCTTCTTTGAAATCTTCTTCTACAACACATGAGTGGCAATAAAAAAATGAGTTGCTTTAATCATCAAGAAATCCGTCTATTAAAAGGGAAATACATATTATAGTAAAGAATTACTAGAATATAAGTTTGAATTTAAATATATTATTCATTATTTTATATAAGTTATAAATAATAATTAATTTGTTTAATATTGTAATCATTAGTTTTTATATGTTCCCAAAATTATTCATTATAAATATTTTGTTTTATTATTAATTATTAATTTATTTTATGAAATCTTAAAATTATAATAGTATTATAAATATATACTAGTATTAAATAATATAAAATTCAATCAAATTTGTAACTAATTTGATGTTACAATATTAAAAAAATGAATTAAATGATACACAAATTCGTATATAGTTACTTTCTTAAAATCAATTCTTCTCGATTTTAATTTTGATTCTTTGATTAGATACGGTTCACATTGACACTTAAAAAAAATCATAGTAGTTCAGTTAGAATAACATCAAACAATCAACATATATTTGTGGATTCAAGGTAGTTTTGGTTAATTTGCATATATTTCAGGACAATTTTACTATCTATGAAACCCATGCTCATCCCTAGTTTTTCTTTTTTCTCTTTTTGCTTTATACCATATTATGAAAACATGTGAGCAAAATCATACAAAAAATCAATGAAACATTAATATAATCCTCATGGATATAATTAATTAATCATGAGCTCCAAATTACAACCAATCCGGCAAGTGAACTAACACCACCAAATTTATACATGCATACATATATCTATAGTCAGAGAAATAAAAGAGAAACATTATATTATATTGTAGTAAACCTTAATTGCAGTGTGAATGTAAAGGTTGTAGAATAGATAGATAGATAGCTACAAAGAATTGGTAGAAACGGGCAAGGAGGACCAGATGGGCAGCATGCATCTCAAGGTGAAGACAAATGGCCAATCTTATGTGATACCAATATCTCAATTCACCTTCAACTTTATCTCCTTATTTTCCTCATTACATCCACTCTACCCTTTCTCATGTTTATCTCTTTATTCTTATCATCACTTAATTCAGTTCCATCCATCTCCTCTTTTTCCTTTTCAAGTTTTTCTTTTTTCCTTTTATTTTCCCTTTTCCTTTTTTAACACAATATTCTTTCATGCTCATTAAAAATGAAAAAATTAATAATGATGAGAGAGAGGAGAGAGAAGGGCTCATGATGCCAATAAAAACCCTGCTTCCCAACCCTATTTTCTTCCCTTCATTTTGGCTCAATTAACCACACCTATAATATTACAGAAAGAGACATCCTTCCATGTCGCCATCCCAATTCTTGCTATACTCTACCAAGTTGATCTTGACAACAACATCATCATACATAAGTTAAATACAAAAAAAAAAAAAAAAAAAAAAGGTCAGTCAATATATTTATGAAAAAATATTAGATATTTATTTTTTTTGTTTGCTTAGATTAAGTGTTATAAAACACGCAACTAGGATCCAAGACATTAAAAAGGCTTGCACGGTGGATCGACGGCATGGAAAGAGGCCACTTCCGATGGAAGCGTCGGCGGAGAAAGGCGGCGCTTACGCCCTTTCCGGTGGAGATCACGGTGCTAATTCCGCCTTGAATATTTCTGGTCTCACCAGAATTTTGGGTGCAGATGAACAAGATGGCCTCCCATCCACGGCGGCGCCACCGCCGGAGACCACCCAAGAAGATCAAGGTATGTATATTTATACTTAGCTGTCAATTTATATTATTTTAGAGTGGTTTCTGGATTATATACAACATTTAATGAATTTATAACCTTAAAAGTTAAACCTAGTAATTATGTGTCCATTGTGTGTTATATTTATGCACATACATGTATAATATTTGTAGTAATTAAATTATAGTTAATAATTATTAATTCGTTTTGCTCTAGCTAGGTAGAGTGGAAATTATAGAATGCGGAAAAAGGCAAAGATTTGGTACTTTAGCCAAGTTCACTGTATGTGACTTTCCGTAAAGTAGTATCTTACTTGGTTTATAGATAGCTCTAGATCTCTTTCAACAATTTGGACAAAAGTGTTTTCCATACTCTTCTAACATCTACATTACATACACATGCCTGTATCTATATTTCTTGCTGGTTTTACTCAAGCAGTTACGTCTTTAAATTATATATCACTTTGAAATGTGGGATTTGACATTTTTCTAATGTTTGGTCAGATGTGAAACTTGTACCTACCAATATCTAACACGGTTTTTTCATGTTTGGCTATATCCTACTATTTTTCCTTACTTCTTTAATTAAATATTTATGCTCCTTCATCATCCTATGCATTCATTCAATTCCTTTTATATTTATTTTGCAAAGAATTGAAACCCCTTTTCTAATTTTAAAGCGGATTAATAATAACATTATTGTCTTCTAGAATAAAGGTTTTTTTTTTTTTTTTTTATAATTTTGGCACATTGAGATTACTATTTGATTGCGGTTCATCCTTCATGAACCCTATCACACCCCGGATCTGATGAAATAGGATGAATTGAGACAGTATTTTGTAAATATGTAATTATTCTGAATATATATATACACAAACTAGCATGACTTCTACTTCCAACATAAACATGAATTTCAACATGCATTTTGAGGTTAATTCCCTAATTAACATTATTAATTCTAACACAATATATTGTTAAATGTGTAAATGGTTAATTGGTGATGATGAAGGAACAGTGAAGAAACACTATAGAGGGGTGAGACAAAGGCCATGGGGGAAATGGGCAGCAGAAATACGTGACCCAAAGAAAGCTGCCCGAGTTTGGCTGGGCACCTTCGACACAGCTGAGGATGCTGCCCTTGCATACGATGATGCTGCCCTAAAGTTCAAAGGGTCCAAAGCCAAGCTGAATTTCCCAGAAAGGGTCCAAGGCAAAACCCAACTCCACTACCCCCACCAGGGGGTTTCTAGTAATTTCCAGCCCCCTCCTTCTGATCCATTGCTGCATAATACATTTCCAGGCCTTCAGCAATATGCACAGTTGCTCTCTAGCAACGATGCTGAATTCCCATATTACTCCTCAGCCCTTTACGATAATAGCAATCGGCAGCAACTAGGATATGATTATTCCGACGCTAACAGCTCAATGCCGCCACCGCCGCCGCCGCCGCCACGTCAGCAGCATGAAGATTTTCCGGGGACTTATGGAGGTGATTATAATCAGTATGGTTCGGATTTTAGCAACTTTGGGAACTACTTTGACCCTAATAACCCCAATGGATGAGTAGTGATTATCAATTAATAGATTGGGTTCATTAATTAGTATGTTTGTGTATCATCATCATCGTATGTACTACTACTATTGTCTCTTAATATATATTCTGTTGGAAGTTTATGTTTTGGAGTCAAATTATACTATGTTTTTCAGCGAGGAATAAGTTTTTAGTATTCAAATTGTGCATTGATAATTAAGCATATATGTATTGCTTTGTCTCTATTGTAATGATCGATTGGTTGTGAATGCACTTTGATCATATGTGTTTCATAATATTAGTGTCGTTTTGGAGTTTTTTGTCGTGAATTAAGAAAGCATAAAAATTGGACAAATATACCCTTAACTAATCAAGGAATTTAGAATTCGAAATTGAAAAGAGAATCAAATTAATTTCATAGAAAATATCATATTAAATCCCTAATTTTTAGCTAAAGAATAGTAATAGAGATAATTTGGGAATAAAATTGCATAACAGTCTAAAATGACATTTAATTTGAAATAAAATTTAAAAATCACAACACATATTATGAACGGAGGTAATATATAACTTCGATAAGGAGGTCTCATAATATAATTAACATGATATATTTCGTAAAAAAAAATATATATATATATATATCTATATATATAGATTCAAATGGCCACCTTCTAAACTCGAACATAATTTGCAACAATTTGAATATTTATACTACAGCTTCCACTCATGGGAGAATTATTCATGGTGCAACGAAGCACTAATTTTGTAAGAAATAATTCATCCAATCATTAATTCTACAATTAATTTCCGAGTTGCACTTGATCAAGTATATATGGATATGTTATATTATAATTCGTCACTGTAAATTAAATAAATAACATTGTATAGATTTTATGCAAATTGTGATTCACTAGAATTTTTGAATAAATAAAAAAAAAAATTAAGAGATGCAATTGAGAGATGATTGAGCAATATCATTATCACATATTTCATAATTTAATTATACATATAAAGCTGGCATTGTTTGGATTTAGGAGTTCGATTGCATTTTATCGATGTTTATGATACTTTCATAGCCATTGCCTGCACATACATCAATATCTAATGATTAGACAATTGAAAACGTAAGGCCATTTTAATCATATTAATTTCATAATTAGATATATGTTGTTCTCAACCTTGTCGATCCCATCACGTTGATATGAACACTTGTCACAACAATTAATTCTAAGAATTTAAATTTTGATATAATTACAGTGAACAACTTTTTGTGAGCTCAAAGGAAAAAAATTCCTTTCATGTATATTTGTAGAAAAAAAAACAGAAAAGACAGATTCCTCAAGTTAGGTGATTAATATATAATAGTAAGAACTATTAAATCCAATCTTCTTAAATTAAAGTCAAAAGGTGAATATAGAAAACATAAATTAAACTTTTGGAACAAATGTAATTAAACAAGAATGTCAGACGACATTCTTCATGAAACCAAAGGTAGGGTATATATGTATAATAATAATATCTTCAAGTAGAAGCAATGAGTTAGAAGAAAGGTTTGATTCACACCATATTTAATGACTAACCCTTGCTTTAATTTCTTGGTAAATTAGTTATTGGACGGCCAAGGTTGATCCAAGTACTTATAAGTAGCATGCAAAAAGCCTAACAAAAAAAAAATGTTTAAAATATACAAATTATTGTGTGTGTGTGTGTGTGAACCTATTAAAAGAGGGGGCCTACAAGGCTACTATTATAGAACCATGCGTGAGGTTATTTCAAAATGATTTAGATCAACAAGACATTCCAACTTGCATGGAATCATTCTCTTGTTTACTAGTGGACTTCAATCATAGAATCACTAAAATTGATCTTCCTACACAGATTGTGCTTTTGGTCCCATTATTTTCTTATTCTTTTATTTATTTCTCAATCGGTTTTCCAATGTAATAATTGTAACATTCTCTTGAATTTCTAGTTCAATGGTGTCGGCGAATTTATGTGTCGTAATATTATTATTATATACATGATTTATGAATTGATGTAATGAAATTAACAAGCGGACAATAATCCTAATTTTTTCTATATATATGCACATTAATTTTATACAACAATTCAGGACATTTGACAAATTTGTTCTTCTAATAAAAGTAAAAGAAGTCAGATTTTATGAAGGTTACATGATATAAATTTTCATCGTGTAACCCTATGAAAATTCATGTCGCGTAACCTAGTGTTTTTTTTTATAGGGTTACATAATGTGATCATATTGTTTAAACGATATGATCATATTATGTAACCCTATGAAAAAAAATCGCGAAACCCTTGTGTTTTTTCATAAGGTTACACGATATGCAGGGGCGGTTCTATGTGGGGCCAGCACTGAGCTCCAGCCAAGTGCAAGCCCAAGATATTTTCTTTTATATATAGAGGTCTAAAGTTATATTTAAAATAAGCTCAGTTAAAAAATTACACTAATTCACTAAATATGAAAGTCTGTATCCAAATTTAAAATCCTTATAAATTATATTCATATCTTTTTTTTTTCTTTTCCAAACATAAAATATAAATATTGGAAGACAAAGAGAATATTCACTAACAACAGAGATCAACTTAAAATTTTAGATGTGAGTTTCTTGAAATCTCCCACCACGTTATTAAAGGTAATGTTTTTTTTTATAAATTCATTTAATATTTTTATGATTTATGTTTAAATAATATAGACTTCCATATATTCGTGTCTTGAAATATGTATGAATAATATAATTTTTATTTGTTATACCTTTTTAATTCAGTAGTATTTTAGTTAGTTATTCAATTAAGATTTGGTTTGAACTTTGAATTTAATTAAATAATTCATTTAATTAATTAGTTATTAAATAAACATACGACTATCCGCATCATTTCATTTAATTTAAGTTGTAAAAAATTAAATTTGACACATTACTTTGAATTAGTAGTTAGTTATCAAATTTCTATTTTCATTTGGTTATAATCTTGCAAAAACTTAAATTTAAGCCTTCATCGTATTTCTCGTAGGGCACAACTTAAGTAAACACCGAAATATTTTGTTATGTATAAATTTTAATGTGTCGAAGCGTTAACTTTTCAGCCCACCCCACTATTAAATCCTGAATCCGCCTTTGACGATATGATCATATCATGAAACACTTACACAATCTGATTTTATCATGTAACACGGAGGTTAAACAATATGATCATATCGTGTAATTAAAGTCAGTGTTTTCTCATAAGGTTACACATACGATATGTTCATATCGTATAACCTATGAAAAAACACATATCTTGTAACATCCGACAAAAAAGAAAATTGATTTTTTTACTTTTATTAGAATGATGAATCTATCAAATTTCTTGAATTATGGTAGAAAAATAACAAAAATATCATTTGGGGTAGAAAAATAATCTCGTATGTCTGTATATAAATTATGGTATTTTATCCACATATATTTATAATGTGCAGCTAAAAGTACTGTATGAGGGTTCTCGTCACTCTATAAAATAAAATAAAAATAATTTTGAAATTTTTATTTGTATGTTACGTCAAATCGAAACTCTAAAGTTAGTAAGGTTGAGGACCACTATGATCAAAAGTAGAATTCTTTCTACTTTTCAAACTTGTAGACAAAGGGGGACTAACCTAGGTATATATGGTAATGAATAATTAAAGTGATGCTTGGAAAGTTCTAATTGAAAAGATTGTTACAAGGTTAAGAAAATTAAAAGTTGGCTTATATGTACTAATAACAATTCAAGCGTGCTAAGCTTAGACCACGACTGGGAAAATTAAAGCATCTAAAAGAATTTTTTTCAAGGAAAATATAATCTTAAAGCGTGGAAACTTGCGTGACTGAATATTTATTTTGGAGCTTTAAGATTAACTTTAAAATATAAAATCGTTACTAGTTTAGTAAGTAATCATACATAGAATTATCGGGCATTGCAAACAATGCATGATTTTTATTGCCTTTTGTAATTAAGTCCTATCTTTTAATTTAACGCGTTCATTGCAATGTTAATTCTAGTATTGCACTGTTTTGCTGCATTTTTTTATGTAAATTTTCATATGATGTGATAAATTTGGAGAAACACGAATGCTAATTTCTAGACATAGGTGGTGAAAAATTACAAGATTTTTAAGCCTAAGAATATATAATCCATGATCAGTGATTGTTGTGGTGTAGTCATAACCTCTAACCACTATCACATTAACAAAAACAAATAAAAAATATATATAGATATATATATGAAGAAATTTGAAGTCTCAAAATCTACAATATTGTTTGAACCCGACTCGAATGATTCATTCACTCAAACTAATCAAACATAAGTGGTCTAATGTACTGTAAAATATATTCAATTTCTATCATATTTTTTATTTCAATTTCAATTTCGACATGATTTAAATATCGAAAGAACTGAAAAATCTAGTGATAATTTAGAAGATATGAATTGGTTGATTGAGATTTGAGTAGGATACCCATAGTGCAGGCCTGGGATAGGCTCAAATCGTTGGAGATAGACCCAAATGCAATCAATCATTTATTCATATAAATCATAATTGAGACAAGAGTGATGGATCACTAATTAGAAGTCATTGCAGAGGTCAATTTCAAAGTGTAATGAAAAGAAAGGACAAATTACGAAAGCAGTCCCAGTGAAGATTACGCATGTACAAGAAGATGTTTGGTGGGCCTTACCAAACAAGGAATATAATATCATAGAAAAGCCCAAAAAAGGTAGACTTGGCCCACTTGCAATGTTTGATTGTTACTATACACAACCCATTCCCTATATTGATACTTCAACTTGATATTTACTCTTTTACTTTTTTTTTGGTTAAAGTTAACCAATTATATTCTCACTGTAGTGATGGAATTATAATCAATTGATAACAAATAATTTATTTAAAATAAAATAATTAGATAGTGCTAGCATTCAAGTTATTATTTCTTATTAAAAGATGCATTAGGGTGAATTTGAGTATTTAACATGTTTTGGCACACCAGCAAACCTTTGAAACAAAAATGTTCATATCCCATCTTTATATCATTATCAAATATCATTTGAAAGACAAGAATTTTTTTTTTTAATAAAATGACAAAAGAATAAACAATAGTTACTATTTATTCCCACGTTACATCAAATAGAGATCACATATTTTACAAAAGCCTGGAATGATATCAATAAAACACAAAATGGCTAAAGGTTTTCGACAAATCACAAATGTACATGAAAAAATTAAAACCAAAAAAATAAAAAAATTGGGAATAAAATCAGAAAAAAAAAAGGATGATAGATGGATAGACGCTTTCCCAGATTTGAAGGTGGGCGGCGTGATGGCAATGCCGGTGTGACTGTGGGGACCACCACCGCGACCTTTCCGCCATTACCACCGACCATCATCACCACCGTCAATTTTTGCGGCTGCATGCACCGGATCTTCTTTCTGTTTTTTCAAGTTCCATATGAGTGAGTAGTTGATGATTTTATTTTTTTTAAACTTATTATTGCTTTTTAATTACCATCTTTTTATGAAGAAAATTAGTGAGTTAGTAGCACTTTTGTATATCGAGAGGTCAAAGTATTTTGTATTTAATTTTAGTTCTCAATGAAAAATTAATTGCAGGAGTGATCACGTCATTGTTAATTTTGTGGGTGCTTTTAATCACATGTAAAGTCAAATCTTATTAGTCTTGGTTGCACATTAAATCTTATGTCTAGTATCAAGTCTTTGTAGTCCAAATATGATACAAATGTGGAGATTTGGGAGTGCATAATATTATATCAGTATATAAATTGCATCATGATATCATTAACTAATATAGAGCATGTGTTAAAAGAATATACATAAGATGTGATCATTTTCGAGCTGCTATCATGTCTAATTTATTTTGTTTTATTATTTTTCAAACAATATCCTCTATTCCATTTTCGTGTTTCATCTTATATACTAAAATAACTACCACACGTCAAATTTGAAGATAACATCATTATTAACACATTACATGAAATAAAAACAATGAATATATGAAATACTAAATTAAAATAGAGGATCCGTTATGTTGGGATATTTCTGTATAAATTTTGATGAGACAAAGTAGTTATGTATAAGGATTTGGAGTACTCCATTTTTCCATGATATTTATGTGGAAACTTAGTTTTTATTAAGTTTCTGTTTTGAGATGAAGTATGAAGAATTGTGGAAATCAAAAAGATGGAGGTTTCTGATAGCAGCAGCATTCTGCAAAGGAGCGCTATCAGATACTGCTGAAAAGGAAGCAGTGAATCAGCAAGCAACATACAGTAAGCAGTAAGGAGGACTGAGAAGTTTTCTAATGGATTAGAACAGAAAGCAGTTGCAGAACAGGAAACAGTTTAGAATAGTAAGCTGTTCAAAATAGAAAGTTGGTGCAGAACAAGAAGTGGTTACTACATCCTGATCAGGGAGCAGGAAGACAAAATTCTTAATGCTGCAGTACGAGGAAGATCAATGTATACAAGGATTGAGTCTTATCAAAGTAGCTGGTAGATGGAAGTTAGCAAACGACTAATGACACGATGCCATCTGAACTAAGAACCTATAAATGGGTTGTTGCCGAGGAGTGACGCCAATAATGCCTTGCAGGGAAGGACATACATTTTCCACATTTTTCCATAATCATTTAATGCGAAGATCAAATGAGATCAAAAATTTCAAATTCAAGATGGAGTGTGTCTCTCTTCAACAAACACATTTTCCTATAAGTATTTAAGAAGATAGAGTTGACTGGAGAAAACAACTAAAATTACTATCTCTCGAATTCTCTTAAGCAAACGCAAGTTTTTTCTCAAGTTTCAATCACTTAACCTTACTGAAGCAGCCAAGCCGACGAGTTTCC
Source organism: Scutellaria minor (assembly GCA_954870855.1). Lineage (NCBI taxonomy): Eukaryota > Viridiplantae > Streptophyta > Magnoliopsida > Lamiales > Lamiaceae > Scutellaria > Scutellaria minor. Next base: position 15,272,237 of record OX940731.1, on the reverse strand, counting down.
AGAACTTCAAAGATCTCAAGACTATCTTCGAAGCACCAGTTGAAGAACTATATACTTTTAACCATTTGTGTTGTGTGCTAGATTGTTTTATCGGTGTCCTCAGTGGGAAGGATTTAGATCCTCATTGAATGTTAGTATTAAGTGTTTTTAACGCTTGTAACTCTATGTGAGTTTGTTGACCATGTGTGGGATTAGCCTAGGAATCTTTCTGATTCTAGTAGGTGTTAACTTGTTAGTAGTTGGTTTGTAAAGTTGAGACTTGTAAAACAAACTTTCCTTATTGAAGTTCCTCTTTAGTGAAGGAGAAGAGAGGGCGTAGAAGAATTACACCACCTTCGAACCTCTATAAACCTTTATGTACTTTATCGCTTTCTATTTACGTGTTGCATTTTATATCTATCTTGCTCATACTGCATAAACAAGTTTAAGAAAGCCATACTTTGAAAAGAAAACATTTTTCAAAAGAAACTCTATCTTAGTATTTTCCGCTGCATACTATAACTCTGAAACAATAAGCTGAAATAACATTCTGTCAGCTTACTGATTTGGCCAAGTTGCTATATTCTGTTATAGAATTTAGTAACTACATTACAAAAAGTTTTAAAAAGTTAAAATTTGATAAAGGTACATTCACCCTCATCTGAACCTCTGACCACTTGGGACTAACAAGTGGTATCAGAGCGAATTGGGTTAAGAGCCAATTTGTCTGGTCATCTACCCAAATCTACCAGGTTCTGTTGGGAAAAACCATTTTACTTTTCTAAAGACCAAAACTCATAGTTTTAGCATAAACATGGATTTCTCTCATCATAAATTGTCAATATTTTCCATAGAAGAATATGATGACTGGAGGATACGCATGGAGGCTCATCATTCAGTCATGCATGATGAAATGTAGTATGTAATTACTGAAGGTCCACCAGTAATCACCAAACTAAACCTAGTCTTGGGTAGAGAGCTACGTGAGCGAGAGAGGGTCTAGGTAGAAGCCGCAGCAGTAGAGGCAGCAACAACTGTAGTTGGAGAAGTCGAGGGTGCACTCGAATGAGCTACGAGTGATGAAGATGCTGATAGGGTACCAAGAAGACCCCAACCTGCGCGACATGCAGCAACACCCAACTATAGGAGAGCTCCTCCACCTGCTAAATACTTGGTTGAGCCAAGACATGAATATACGGTTGAGGACAGGAAGAGAACCAACTTGGACAACGTGGCCAAGAATGCATTGTTCCTCACACTGAATAAAGGAACATTCAACAAGGTGAAGACTTGCAGAACCGCAAAGGAAATTTGGGACAAACTGGAACAAATATGTGAAGGCAAAGAACTTTCCAAGGACAACAGAGTGTCAATAGCAACACAACTATTCGAACTGTTCAAGCAAAGGTCTGGAGAGTCATTAGAAGAACTAGACCTGAGATTCACAACCATTGTTAACGAGCTTGAATCTCTTAGAAAGTTCTACACCCAAAATGAGAAGAACATGCAAGTGCTGAGAGCATTACCCATCGAGTGGGATAGCAAGACTACTGCAATGAGAGTCTCACTTGACCTCAATGCAATGAGCACATTTGATCTATTCTCAGATCTTAAGGGGTTTGAGTTCGACATTGATCGAAGAAAGTTGGATGCTGAGGAGTCGAGTGTCAAAGTAACAACACTTGCAACTAGAGTTAAGGATACAACTACTGCTAGTAGCAATAAGCAGAAAGAGCTGCATACTGAGGATGCTGAAGAAAATTAGTGTTCTTTCTCAAGAAATTTAAGAAGTTCCTGAAGACTAATAAGAGAGAAAACGATTTCAGGAAGAAGTCTCTAAGCCCACAGGTAAAACAAGCACCACATTCTAATATTATTTCTTCTGACCTTTGTTATAATTGTAGGAAGCTTGGACACTATGCCAGAAACTGTCCATACCCTCAAGTACACAAGTATCTTGAGGATGAAAGAAAATAAAGGAAAGAAATTAGGAAGAATGAAAAACAAAAGCTCAGGTCTTCTGAATGAAGCTGAAGCTCTCAAGGCAGCAAACAGCTCTAAGGAAGAAACCAAAGACCATTGCACATCAGAGAGCGAAAGTGACAACTCTACCTCCGATGAAGAAATATTGTTATGTCTGATGGCAAAGGACTGTGAAGAAGATGATGATGATGAGGTAACCTCTCAATCTCTTGAATTTTCTGGTTGTAAAAAGTTGAACATGATCCAGTTGTTTCGACAGATCATGAGTAAATTTGAGCAGATAAACTCAGCTCATAAGGAACTGAAAGAGGAAAACCAAATGCTCAAGAGTGAGAAGATTGTACTGAATAAAAAGGTTTCTGACCTTGAGCACTACAGTACAGAATGCAACAATCTCAGAGCTGAGGTCTCTAAGTTCAAGTTGTTGGTCACTAAGCTAGAATCTGAGAAAACTAGCTTGCAAAATACAATCAATGTATACGGCAAATCAACTAGGAAGACACAAGAATGTATCATTGAGATCCAAAATGCCTTCAATGGAAATGGCTAGGATACTGTACATAAAGCTCTCAGAAAGTAGCAAGCACATCTAATACTGGAAGATTTGTTCAGGCCAGAGTATCTTTCACTCAAGAACTCCTTCCACCCAAGGGAAACCTGAACAGATTAAGTTCAGTAGATAAGGGAAAGAGGCCCATGTTGCAGACCATAGATAGTAAGTCTGCACAAATCCTTAGGAAGCAACATAATCAGTATTCTGCAACCAAGAGGAAATTGCAGCAGTCATCCAGGTCACAGCAAAAAAAAGTTTACCCTTCTATACCAAAACATACATGTTTAACTCCCAATGAGCTTATACTACAGAAATGTATAAGAGAAGACTTTTCTAAAAAATGAATGGTAACACATGGAAAGTTCCAGCACACTGTTCACAAACAGTATCCTGCAAATGATACTTACAGAAAGAGAACCACCAAGGCTAATGATAAGTTAATTGTCGTTAAGCAAGTGTGGATCCCAAAGAAGACTAACCCCCCAGGACCCGTACTTGTATGGATACCTAAATCTACCTGATATGCATGCAGGGAAAGTTGTTAGTAAGCAGTAGAGATGTATGGTATATCGATAGCGGCTACTCAAGACATATGTTTGGCAACAAAGAAGGATTAAGAGACTTTCAACCATGTAAAGACCCCAAGGTAATCTTCGGAGATGACTCGAAAGGAAGCACCAGAGGCATAAAAAGCTTAATCAAAGAAAATGCATGTATCAGTGGTGTTTCTTATATCAGCCAGTTCTGCGATAAATGATGCTCAATAGAGTTCAACCTCAACAAGTGTCTGATCAGAGACAACAAAACAAATGAGGTGAAGCTCACTAGAACAAGAAGATGAAATATCTATCTTGCTGATTGGAGTTCAACAGTGCAACCAACCTGTTTCATTGCTAAGAGTACTCCAGAATTAAGCTGACTATGACACAAGACAATGAGTCATTTGAACTTCAAGATAATCAATAAATTAGAAAGGAAGAACCTGATTAGAGGTTTGTCAAATGTTGTATTAAAAAAGGAGAATGTTTGTAGAGCCTGTCAGAAAGGTAAACAAGTAAGGAGCTCATTCAAAGAAAAAGTACAAAGATCGCCTCACATAATTTTGGATCTGCTACACATGGATCTATTTGGTCCGGTTGAGCCTGTTAGTATTAGTGGGAAGAAGTATTCCCTAATGATTGTGGATGATTATTCAAAATTTACTTGGACCATTTTCCTGACCAAGAAATCAGAAACTCAGAACAGGTTGCCAAAATTCATGAAAAAAGTACAAAATGAAAAGAGCTTGAGTATTGTGAAGAGAAGATCTGATAGAGGAACATAATTCACAAACAGATTTATTGAGAAGTATTATTCAGAAAATGGGATCAGTCATGAGTATTCTGCAGCCAGAACTCCTCAGCAGAATGGAGTTGCAAAAAGAAGAAACAAAATCTTGAAGGAAGCAGCAAGAACAATGATTGTTGAAGCTACTATACCAAAGAGATTTTGGGCTGAAGCTACTAGTACAACATGATATACGCAGAATAAATGTTTAATCAACAAGGACCATAACAAGACACCTTATAAATTTTGGTATGACATTACACCAAACATTTCATATCTACACATCTTTGGATACAGGTGTTATATTTTGAACAATGACAAAGAGCATTTGAAGACATTCGATGAAAAATTTGATGAAAGAGTGTTTTTTGGTTATTCATCAGTAAATAAAGCTTTCAGGATCTTTAACAAAAGTCGCTTAGTTGTAAAAGAATCTATATATGTGGTGTTTGATGAACCACATTATGACACTACTGAGCTGGACAAGCTTAAGGAAGATGTATCTCAAATGAGTGCCAAAGATCACCAAGTAAGATATATTGATGGAGTCCCAATACCTGCTGATATGGTTACTGAAAACAGAACATAAGTTTCTGCATCCAGGAATACAGTACCGCATGATACTGCACAGCAAGCAGGTGGAATACTACAATCCAACAGTAACCACAATAATACTATTGACTAACATGTTACTGTTCATCAACCCGCTTACAGCTTTGAGCCAGATAGAACATGACTCAGGAATCACCCAAGAGAGCTCATCATTGGAGATATTAATGAAGGTGTAAGAACAAGAAGATCAAGTCCACAAGAAGCAATGTTCACATGCTTTATATCTCAAGTAGAACCCAAAAGTGTTGAAGAAGCTCTTGAAGACAGTAATTGGATACAGGCTATGCAGAAAGAGCGGAATGGTTTCGAAAAAAATCATGTATGAAAGTTAATTCCAAGGTCTGACCATCAAGGAGTTATTGGAACAAAGTGGGTGTTCAAGAACAAGCTGGATGAAATCGGAACAGTAGTCAGAAACAAAGCGAGACTAGTGGCTAAAGGATACTGCCAAGAAGAATGGATCGATTTTGATGAGACATTTTGCACCTGTAGCAAGATTTGAGGCAATTAGGATATTCTTAGCCTATGTTGCTTACAAGAATTTCAATATTTATCAGATGGATGTCAAGAGTGCTTTTCTGAATGGTCTCTTACCTAAAGAAGTGTATGTAGAGCAGTCACCGGGATTCAAAGAACAAGCAGAATAAAAAGTATTCAGATTGGAGAAAGCTTTATATGGTTTAAAACAAGCATCGAGATCTTGGTATGATACCTTGTCCTTATACCTCCTAGAAAACAACTTTCAGAAAGGGACAATAGACAAGACTCTTTTCAGAATATAGAATAGCGACAATATTCTGCTTGTACAGATATATGTGGATGACATTATCTTTGGTTCTACAAACAAAGATCTATGTGAAAATTTCTCAACCCTCATGCAGAAAAAGTTTAAGATAAGCATGATGGGTGAATTAAGTTTCTTCCTTGGTCTACAAGTCAAACAGCTAGACAATGGAATTTTTATAAATCAAGCCAAGTACATCAATGAGTTAATCAAGAAGTTTGGAATGGAGAATGGATTATCAGTAAGCATTCCCATGGCCACATCGATCAGTCTTGACAAAGATGAAAGTGGAAATGATGTGGAGATCACAAGATACATGAGGCTCATTGGTTCTCTACTGTATCTTACAGCAAGCAGGCCGTATATTGTGTTTGTAGTAAGAGTATGTGCAAGATTCCAAACAGCACCAAAAGAGTCACATCTTGCAGCTATGAAAAGGATTATCAAGTACCTGAAAGATACTCAAGATGTTGGCTTATGGTATCTAAGGAATGAGGATTCAGCTTAAAGGGATATTCAGATTCTGATTTTGCAAGATATAAGATTGACAGGAAGAGTACAAGTGGTACTTGTTAATTTCTTGGGGAGATGCTAGTTTCTTGGTTTTGTAAGAAACAAACATCCATATCAACGTCAATTGCTAAAGCGGAGTATATAGCAGCAGGAAGTTGTTGTGCTCAAATTTTATGGATACAACAACAACTTAAGGATTATGGGATTACAGAAAGAGAAACTCCCATTTTGTGTGATAATACAAGTGTCATTGCTATAACACACAATCTTGTCTTTTACTTTAGAACAAAGCACATTGATGTGAGACATCATTTTATAAGAGATCATGTAGAGAAGAAAGATATTGTGCTTGAGAATGTGCACACTAATGTGCAATTAGCAGATATATTCACAAAACCCCTATGTGAATCAAGATTTTCTATGCTTAAGAATGAGCTTGAAATTATCAAGCTATGAAGGATAAAAGAAGATAGGTTTCTCAGTATCGGAAGCATGAAGTAAGGGGGAAGTAGGCAGGATCTCAGCTTTCAGTATTGAAATACTCAGTATTTCAAGATACAACTGAACAGTATTTAGTATTATGTTTCAGAATACAACTGCAATCAAGATACAACTGCAATCAGGATACTGCAAGCGGCTTACAACATTTAAGAGATCTGTAACCTCGTATCAGGAATAGTAACCCTTAAACGCTAATCATTTAAGCGGTAAAATTAACATCTCGTATTTAATACAAAATCTATTTTTTTAGAAGACGAACAAGTGCGGATTATCCATCTGACATAAGAAGTTTTGTTTATTGAAAAAAAGCCCTTCCGTCTTTTTATCTCAACCGTTAGATTTCACGCCTCTCACATAAGTTATTTGATCGGAACCGTTGATAAAAACTATCTCTTATTTGAAATATAAAACTACTCATCATCTCTATTTCTACTCTACATTTCCATATTTATCTCTCAAAAAGCAAAAACTGACTCTCTGTGTTTTCAAAGTGCTATCTACATTTCTCTCTTACAATTCTATATATATCTCTCATACATTCATCAATTGCTAGTGGAAGGAAAACGATAGTGTTGGAAGGACGTCTTGTCAACTCCAATATTCTGATCGGAGAAGAAAGCATTTATGATAGGGATGTTATCACCAAAGTTTGGAGACATATTGAGAAGAGATGTATCTCTAGCGTTCTCACCATATACTACAGCGGACAGTCAGTCCCGTCTGTTCGAAGGTTTTACACCTTCTTCGAGTTGTCCAACGACTTGAAGACAATCCATTTCAGGATAAGTCCTGATGGTAAGGGGTATACATTAACGGCGAAGGGCATCGCCTCCACTTTCGACATTTCTATTGATGGTCTACAACCCTCAGAGCTGGAGAAGTATGGCTCTGAGTTTATGAAGGAAAGTTGGAACCTGTTCAAAAAAGATTCCGTCTCAGAGCCATTGAAGAAGAGCTTTGAGAAGAAGAAACTGAAGCCAGAGTAAGAGTTTCTTCATGACATCTACGTGTACTCCATTGAAGACAGATATAGAAGTTTTGATAGATGCACCGATCTTCGGATACGGTTGATAACTGTCATTGTCAAGAAAGAGATAGTCAACTGGAGCAGGTTCCTCTTGCGGAGGATTTGGGAGGAAGCCTCCAAGAAAACCTTCAAGAAGAGCTTCGGGATCACCATCACTTTCATTCTCTGCAAGAAGGAGATCGCGGTGGAAGAAGTCGTACCCATCACCCCTGGTTGGTACTTAGGCGTAAAGAAGGGCTTCTTCAGGAAGAAGGTTGTGGGGATGTATCAGTAACCAAAGAAGAAGAAGGTTACTGCAAGAGACAAGATTGCAGAAAGTGACTCAAATGCGGCCGCGCTGAAAGAGGAGCTGCTGAATCTTCTTCATCCGATGGCAATGATGATGATATGCCTGCTGGGAGGCCGGTGAAGAAGGTTAGCAAGAGAGCTTTATTGAAGAAGAACCCATTGAAGAATCTCAATGTGGTTGTTACAGCAACTATAGCTTCTAATCAGAAAGATGATGATGGTCAAGAAGCCAAGTATACTAGTCAGGAAGCCAAACATACTGATCTAGAAGCCAAGCATACTGATCTGGAAGCCAAGCATACTGGTCAGGATGCTGATCAGGAAGGAGATGAGGAAGATAAAGAAATTGCTTGCTAAGAAGAGAAAGAGGATGCATAGCATCAGACCTAGAAAGTAAGCAAAGAAGTAAAAAAGTACTGATGGATAGAGATGAACCTGACGAGCCAATCAATGAGATCCAAGTCTGGTTTGATCTTGAGAAGTCCATCAGAGATATCGACTCAAACAATGATGATATATCCTTACAGAATCCACTGAGTCGATCTATGAAAGATTCTTCAGGTTGTATGAGCTCTGGAGACAGATGCGACTCTCTAGGGGAAGAGTGTTGCTGCAATGGAAAGACTTTCTAAGAGTAGAGGACTTAGTCTTTGGATGGGCCAAGCTTTCTGATTCAGATAATATATTACCCCTACTCCAACCAAAATATGTTGATTCCTGTCGGGATGCTAAGATTCAGGAGATCATTGATAAGCATGAATTTCTGATGAATCACAGAGCTGATAAAGGTAAGAGTACCTTCAAGGATGCGAAGGGTGAACAGTCGATGACTGCTAGAGAGGACAATACATTGATGACCCCCACTGCCGAGATTGTAAGGAACTCGTCAGAACTTGAGCTTGTTGAAGCTTAATTAGCTCACATTAATGCTGAGGAAGCTAATCAACAGATGTTGCAGCTAGGATTACGAGCAAGCTTAACAGAACCTATCAGATAAATCCTACGCACACTGCAAGTTGGAGAAGGACCAGTGCTGCTGAAGGTCATAATTCTCCTATATTTTACAATGTAGTAGCCGCACTGTCCCCCATTGTGAGCTTAGATATAATGGAGATCGACGAACAAGAGTTGGTCGATTATGAAGATTTCCCGGAGTACGTGCTTATAATATCTAAGGAGGAAGCTTCAGAGAAAATTCAAGGAGTCCTGGATAGCTTGAATTAGGAAATTGCCGATGAAGCAACCACGGAGGAAGTTGCTGAGACAGGACTCCCTGTACTGACTTCAATAGCAGTACAAAATGCTGATGGCGAACAAGATGCAACTGATGCTAATGTTGCAATCCTTACAGCACTTGCTGAAGAAATCTTCCAGTTAGTACTTGCTGAATCAGAAAGAACAGAAGATGATTATCTTCTAGTGGAGCTACAACGAATGATTGAGCGAACATATCTTGATGCTCAGAATCTTGAACTTTTTAATGCTACCACCAGAGTTGCTGAAGCAAGGATGGATGTTGAAGATGATGTTGAGAATGTTGTTGAGACAGCTTCTCCTATGAAGACCTCGGGCTTAGTTACTGCTGAGACAATGCTGGCGGGGGATATAGAAGGGAATCCAGATGAGGAAAGAATGCCTCGAGGAAGTAAAGATGCTCTAGTTGCTGCTCCGGAATAGGATCCTGATGATGATAGAGGAGATTCCTCAGATGATGATGATGAAGGTCCTTGAGGAGATAGTCCACTCAGTTTACCATTCTGGATTGTAGAACCTACTGATGCCTTAAGAAGAAGAATGCAGCAGTATGCTGAAGAAGCAACACAGCAACATGAAGCCAGTCAGAGTCAAGCTTTGGTTCATTACATTCAAAAAGTTATGGAACCTACTACAGCTGTAGCTATGACTCTTATTGATGTACAGGAGCAATCCCTCCAAGGGATAATGGATGTAGTTAAAGGGCTTATTCAAGCTTTGAAGATATATGAGATGAACTAACAACATTCACATGATCGACAAATCTCACTCATCCTTGATGGAGAACCTGCGAAGGGAGCTATCTGAACTTCATTCCTGCATTCAAAGCAGGCTAAATGATGAGTGAAATGCTCAGTATCGTGAGCGGAAGAGAGCTGAGCGTATACAACAAGTTACCAGTCAAGCAAGGGATAAATCTATCAATGAGATCAAAAACACCCTTGCAGCACAGAATCTAGTGCTCAACACACTTCAGGAGAATGCCACAACTCAAGCTCGTGTTGCTCAGAGCACAAATGACAGAATTTCTAATATAGAGTTGTTTGTTAGCAAAATTGGGACAATTCTTCATCGTGTCTTTCCTCATCATGTATCCACTGAATCAGTATCTCCTAGACCTGCCCCTGTTGATGATGACAAAAGGGGGAAAGCAAGAGGAAATCTGAGAAGGAGATGAAGACTGTAGTGGAGGAAGTTGAAGGATTTGGAGGAAGATGATGATGATGATGTACCTTTGGTCATGAGGAAACACATGCACGCGCCTCGCGATGTTCATATGGCAGCTATGAAACGGATTTTGAGATACATTCAGGGCACTATTCGGTTCGGCCTTCATCTTAGCCGATCGCCTACTGACTCCATTATTGTCTATACGGATGCTGACTGGGGCGGTTGCCCAGATACTAGACGATCTACGTCCGGGTATTGTGTTTATCTTGGAAATAATCTTATTGTCTGGTCTTCTAAGTGCCAGCAAACACTGTCCAGGTCTAGTGCTGAAGCCGAATATCGGGGTGTTGCTAATGCTGTTTCAGAGACCTGCTGGGTTCGCAACTTACTTCTCGAGTTGCATGTTCCTATTACACGGGCCATTATTGTCTATTGTGATAATGTGAGTGTTATGTACTTATCGAGTAATCCGGTGCATCATCAACGAACAAAACATATAGAGATGGATATCTTGTTCGTTAGGGAAAAGGTTGCGTGTGGTGAAGTTCGAGTTCAACATATACCAACTCGATTCCAGATAGCTGACATTTTTACGAAGGGAATTCCAAAAATATTGTTTGATGACTTTTGAGATAGTCTCAATGTTCGTAGTCCTCCCGATGCGACTACAGGGGTGTAATAGATATGATATATGTATATATGGTTAGGATATATATTAGGGGTGAAGAATATCTTCCCAGATTAATTCATATCTCTGTAACTGTATAAATATTCCCTTCAATAAATGAAATCACCAAGGATTACATTCCTATACCAAAGTCCCTAATCCAAGTAAAGGAAGGACGATCAAGATGAAGGAGGTGTAGGTGTTGGGGCTACTGCTTCCAAAACAGTAAGCAACACTACAACTCAGCAAGGAACGATCAGAACTGCAGCTATACCAACTCAGAAAAGGAGTAGCAGGCAGCAGCAACCTGCTTAGAAAGATAAACCATATATGAGTGTTGCTGCAAGCAAAAGGCTGGGCGAAAAAAGATGAAAACAGCTGAAAGAAGCTAAAAAGAAGAGGATAAAGGAAAATGAGGATTAGATGTCGAGATTAGGTATGATCGGAGAGAAGAAGTTAGAGCTAGCCAAGAAAGTTGATGAAGCTCTGTGCAAATATCCACCTCAAGATATTCCCTATCTTAATCCAGATCAAGTATCTGCTGAAGTCTTTGTTCTACTGGATCTAAGGCCCCATAAAGAAAAGATTACATGGGATATGAAGATGTTTGACAGGGTGTTGCTGCCAAAGAATAGAAACCCAACATTTGAGGAAATCATGTCAAACTAATCATTTTATAGGATATCCAATATGTCTTGTTGCCTTGGAGAGATATGAACAATTGGCAAGGGATGGAGAGTTGGATACTCAAAAGGAGCTGACATAGAAGGTCAAGCAAGAAGCGCGAATCCCTTTCTGTGAAGATTTCTGGCTCCGATGGATTCAAACTCCTAACATCAAGAAAAAGCTTGAAGAGATCTATCAAAAGTCAATCCTGAATTGGTAGAAAGGACGAGATATAAGAAGGGAAAACCACTTGGAGATGACTATGTAAAAAGAAAGCTCTTTGGAAGAATAGAATCCTGAGGAAGTAACGGCTTACTGCAGTTCATGTGAAGATTTATCTATAAGCACTTCCTGTAACTTATTCTTTATTCTTTTGACATATTTTTTCAAGTTACTTTTCTGGAGCTAATAAGATATATAGTTTTGATGATAGCTCACTTGTACTTTTCTGTACAAAATTTATGTATCTATGTATATCCGTATATGTTGTTTTTGTAAAGATTTTGTCATGATAAAAAAAGGGGAAATTGTTGGGATATTTCTGTATAAATTTTGATGAGACAAAGTAGTTATGTATAAGGATTTGGAGTACCCCATTTTTCCATGATGTTTATGTGGAAACTTAGTTTTTGTTAAGTTTCTGTTTTGAGATGAAGTATAAAGAATTGTAGAAATCAGAAAGATAAAGGTTTCTGATAGCAACAACATTCTACAAATGAGCGCTATCAAATACTGCTAAACAGGAAGCAGTGAATCAGCAAACAGCATATAGTAAGTAGTAAAGAAGACTAGAAAGCTTTCTGATGGATTAGAACAGAAAGCAATTGCAGAACAGAAAGCTAGCGCAGAATAGGAAGTGGTTACTGTATCCTAATCAGGGAGCAGGAAGACAACATTCTTAATACTGTAGTATGAGGAAGATTAATGCATACGAGGATTGAGCCTTATCAAAGTAGCCGATAGATAGAAGTTAGCAAACGACAAATGATGTGTTGTCATCTAGACCGAGAACCTGCAAATGGGCTGTTGCTGAGGAGTGATGTCATTAATGCCCTATAGAGAAGGACATACACTTTTTTCTAGTTTTTCAGAAACATTTAATGCGAAGATCAAATGAGATCTAGGATTTCAAATTCAAGATGGAGTGTGTCTCTCTTCAACGAACACATTTTCCTACAAGTATTTAAGAAGGTAGAGTTGACTGGAGAAAACAACTGAAAGTACTATCTCTCGAATTCTCTTAAGCAAACACAAGTTTTCTTTCAAGTTTCAGTCACTCAACCTTAGTGAAGCAGCTAAGCCGACGAGTTTCCAGAACTTCAAAGATCTCAAGGTTGTCTTCGAAGCACCAATTGAAGAACCATATACTTTTAACCATTTGTGTTGTGTGCTAAGTTGTTTTATCGGTGTCCTTAGTGGGAATGATTTAAATCCTAATTAAGTGTTAGTTTTAAGTGTTTTTAACACTTGTAACTCTGTATGAGTTTGTTGACCATGTGTGGGATTAGCCTAGGAATTTTTCTGATTCTAGTAGATGTTAACTTGTTAGGAATTGGTTTCTAAAGTTGAGACTTGTAAAACAAACTTTCCTAATTGAAGTTCCTCCTTAGTGAAGGAGAAGAGAGGACGTAGAAGGATTACACCACCTTCAAACCTCTATAAACCTTTGTGTGCTTTATCGCTTTCTATTTACGTGTTGCATTTTATATCTATCTTGCTCATACTGTATAAACAAGTTTAAGAAAGCCATACTTTGAAAAGAAAACGTTTTTCAAAAGAAACTCTATCTTAGTATTTTCCGCTGCATACTGTAACTCTGAAACAGTAAGTTGAAATAGTATTTTGCCAGCTTACTGATTTGGCCAAGTTGCTTCTGTTATAGAATTCGATAACTGCATTACATAAAGTTTTAAAAAGTTAAAATTTGATAGAAGTCCATTCACCCTCTGAACCTCTAACCACTTGAGACCAACAAGTTAGATTACTCTTACACCTTCTATTCATTCGTTTACTATTTGAGGTTCTTTTTAAATCTAATGAAGAAGATTATATTGTATTTTTATTTGAGTAATGGATATTCTGGCATAAACCACTATAAAAGTGGGCAAATATAAAAATATCCAATTAAACATAATTTCATTTCCAAATATAAAACTCTAAGATTTTGAAATATGTATACATATATCTTAACTTCATAAACTACATAAAAAAAATACTGAAAATCAAATTAAATCGAAAACATACATATCCTCTCTAAGACTTAATTTCCTCATAGATGTTATATCCAAGTCCGTACGAATTTATTTTTCGACTCTCCTTAAAAGACCTCATATCAATTAAGATAATAATAATATTTTACATATATAATCGAATTGAAAACTATTTATCGAATTGAAAACTATTTAACAATCCAAATAATTACGTGTTAACCAATAATATTTCATTTCACTTTCACTTGGTAAAAAACTGGAAAAAGGAAAAAAAAATTGAAAATGAGAACAAACAAGCCCATACTCTACAATAATGGACCGGGCTTTAGATAAGTGGGCTCTAATTCTTTAATAATCTGTTAAAGAAAATTTCATTATAAGGCTTAGCCTATATGGAAAAAAAAATTCTTACCCGACTAAATAGTCTAACCCAATTATTTTTCTTAATTTTTTTTTTGATATATAATCTTTTATAGCACCGATGTGTAAAATCCGATTTCAATCCATTAATATTTTAGAGGCATATAAAGTTAAGTTTTAGCTAACTCAAAATTGCTTCATTTATCTCATGTGGAACAAGTTTAATTGGACAACTCGAGATTGGCTCACAAAATGAGCATAAATCAAATTATTTATGTAAATATTTATATAAAAATTATAATATGACATAAAAGAAATTAATTATATTCCTTCTTGAATAACATTTAAATCAGCACACTATCAATCATAGCAATAAATTATTTTTGATAATTTTTATCAATTAAAAGAGTACTTTTTGTATACCATTTTTGTGATGTAAACATATTCATTATTTGAATAATTTCTTTTGAAGATTTATATCTATTTATTAAAGTTAAGAAATTTTCTTGTTTTTCTTCTATTTCTTCTAATTCTTCATTTCTTATAGAATTATTATTTTCTATAATAGAAATTTTATTATGAAGATTAATATTATAATTATGAAGATTTTTATTTCATTTTAAGATTATTTATTTATTTTATTAAATCTTCAATAGTTGTAGGATTTTTATTTCCATATTTTTGTTTTAAAAGTTTATGAACTTCTTTCATAGAATATGTTTGATTTTGGCTTGGAATATTAATTTCTTCCTTTTTAGTATTACTTGTTGAAGGTGTATTTTCTATTTGATCAATATTTTTTTATCTTAAATCAGGATCTTTAATATTTTTAAGTAATTTTATAAAAGAATTATTGTCTAAGACATTAATATTTAAATCCTGAAATTGAGATAAAAGTTTATAAAACTCATCTCCTTTTTCATCAGTATTACTGATATGATTTATACAAGGTTGTCCTTGTATACAAGCATCACATTCTTCATTTTCTGAAGTAAAATATTCATTATCTAGATCTCTTATTTCTTCAGAATAATAAGATGATTCTTCTTCTGATTTATTATCAGAATTTTTTGTATCAGATTCTATCATGATATGTAATAAAGCTTGTTTGATATTATCATCAATCTTCAATTCATTTATTTTTGTTTTTTGTCTAACATTCATTTGCATAATGATCCGGTTTATGACATTTATTAGATATAATATGTCTTTTATCTGTTTTTCCTTTATTAATATTAAAGGTTTCTTTTCATCTTTTCTTTTTCTCCTTATGTTTTTCAGAATAATGACGTTTTTTTATAATATTTTTCATTTTTATCTCTATAATCTCTAGAATATTTTTTATTTTTAGAATATTTTTTATCTTTACCTTTATTAGGTGTATCCATACCAAATTGGTCACAAAAATATCCTAATTATTTTCTTTCAATAATACTTTGTTTTTTGATTTGCTTGTTAAGCTTCAATTCATTGCAGAGGGCTAAACCTTCTTGGACACAACTACTAATTAAATTTCCATATGTATAATTATCATAAGAAATATTGAGATGTCTTTTCTAAAAATAATTTTAATTCTTTCAACAAAAAGACCTGGGAGACCATCAATAAATTTAGTCTTCCAATGACTAGCATTACAGTCATGGAGTTCAGAGACTCTAAAAAGAAAAGAATCTTTATACCAACGGAAATCCGTCAGTGTTTTACATCTTAGATTAATAAGAAGTGTGCGAATATTTTCACTATTATCTGTGAATTTTTCAGTAAAATGTTCTATTATAGTCATAATTAAAGTATAAACAACATTTTCTGCTGGAATGTTATTTTCAATTTTTATAGAATTTAAAATCTCATTTTTCTGTGTTTGAGATAAATAATTATCCCACCAATCTTTAAGTTGTCCAGTAAAACCTGTTATAATCATTTTAGCAATATTACTATCAGTATTTCCTGTTGTTGTACAAACAGTGTTGTACATAAGCATTCTATGAGCTAAATTATAGATGTGTTTATCAGCACATCCATCTAAATTCCATTCGTATATACTCTTCCCATTATAACTCTTTTCAGAGAAATAGTCTTGTTCATCATGAAGAACATCAACAGGAGTTGGTCTACTATAGTAATATTTTTGTTGAGTATGTATATCAGCCCATTTCATTTTATTTATAATATCTTTATAAGGTTCTTCATTACTTAAAGTAGAAATATTTGACTCTTAAATTTTTCAGTTAATTCTGTTATTAATTCTTCTAAATTATTTTTAGATGATTTTAATTTAAAATCTTTTATTTCTGGAGGTGGTTGTATAGATGAAGCTGCAATTGAAACTATATATGTTTCTTTCTTAACATCTATATGAACATCTGGTTTTATTTGTTTAGTAGTAGAAATTATTGTTTCTATATGTAAAGAAATTAATTCTTCTCCTATAACATTAAGATATAAATTAGTATAATTTTGTTTTTCCATTAAAACATTTATATGTTTTATTGTAATTTGTAAAGTATCATTTTCAATTAGTTTTGAAAAAGCTGTAAAACTCATTACTTTATTTTTTTTTTCCATTTGGAATGAAGTACTAGGTGGATACAAAGATTTTTGTTCTTGCCCTGTTGTTAATTTATATATTCTTTCTAAAATCGAAATATGGTTTATAACATATGTTTTTATGAACCAAGGAACAAAAAACATTATCATGTTTTTGTCTTTACAACATTTATAAAATTCTTCTTGAATTTGTTCAAGGTTTTCAAAGAAATTTTCAAAAAACCATTTCCTGAAGAGTTTCCATTATGGATTTTTCAATTCTTTATTAATTACCTGTCTAGCAGGTGATCCTTTTGAAAAATTAATTTTTTAAATATTAATCATTAAAGACTAAATGGGGCATCTGACATAGTGTCACTTTCTTTATGGATATTTCCACAGTTAAAATCTCTAACAATATTGTTTCTATCTATAAAAACTTCCTCATTAGGATTTATTTTATTTCTATCAGATTCTAATTCTTCTCTTATTTGAGAAGTAGAAGCTCTAGAAGTCTGTGGTAAATCAACCCAATAATCTAGAGGTGAAATATAAGAATCTATTGTTCTAGTTTTAAACATAGAATTAGTTCTAGATAATTTGGATTAAGGTAATAATTTTCTCTGTTTATTTGTAAATTGTATTTGAATAGTTCCTTCTTTTGTTTGAATTATATTTCTTAAATTATTATTGATTAAAGGTTCTTTATAAACAGTCTGTTGTATAATCCATTCTTTTGGAAAGTTTATTTCTTCTCATTTAATAGCTCTTCTAGTAGTGATATTGGATCTATTAAAATTTATTTCAATTAAAATAGTTTCATTTATCATTTTATCCAATAATCTACATCTTGGATTCATAGTATATAAAGGTTTATAATATATTCTATAACAAATACATATTAATATAATCATATCCATGAGTTTTAACATTTAATGTTAAAGCACTTAATATATTATTATCAGTAACAGATAAACATAGATCGGGATAAACATCAAAATAAACTAGTCCATGTGCAAGACTAGATTGAATTATTCTCATAAGAGATTTATTTCATGCTCTATTTCTTCCATCTCTTAAAGCTACTATAAAGCTTTCTGGTAAACCTTTTAAAGTTAAAGGTCTGAATGCAATTTGTACTAATCCTATATGTAAATATTTATATGTCTTAATAAAAGGCAATATATCCTTTTTATGAAGTTAATTTAAAATTATTTCTTGATTATCAAGTTGAACCGAGGATTCAGTGGTTTTTACCAACTGTTTAAATCTCATTTTTTCAAAGGTTCCTATATGATAGATAGTTTTAGGTTCTACTTTAGGAATAGTCCATTTGTTTAATAAATCTAAATTCTGAGGAATATCATACTCCTCTGTCATACTGTTTTTAACAGTTTCTTGTACCTTGAAAGGATTTATATGAATCAAGATTATATGTTAGATCATTACTACTTTCTTTTTAAACATGGCTCTAATACCATTTCTTACCCAGGATTAGATTCGGAATTTGTACGTGGCATTGTTACTCATTCCAGACCACTGTTATTTAGACAGTATTGGCACGAGAAAAATATTTCAGCCTATATACTTATTCCAAAAGATAATCAAATCTTAAGATACATGAAAATTAAAAGAGTAAGGATAATTTTACAGGACATTTAAACTCTGAGGATTTTACTGAGATATAAAACTTTGATGATTTTAGATTTTCCTTCAATCCAACAAACGCCTGAACGCCTTTCTGGCTAAAATGGCTAAAAGGATGAACATTAGGAATTTATAATCATCTTAGTCGTAAAGCTTAAACCTGAGTGTCTTAACCTTTCATTAATTTTCATGTTTCCATATTCAATTTTAAACATACATGTTCAAAACCAGTAGCTATGATCTAACACATATAGATCTAGCCCACCATAGTTGGGCCTTATAAGATAAAATAAATGTGCAAAAATTTAAATACTTACAAGTCTTGAAGATCGCCAAGAACACAAATATATATTAAACACAAAGAAGGTTTTACAAGGGTTGAGAGTATGGAGAGAGAAGAGAGAGGCGAGTACTTTACTCAAGCATGTCTTCTTACAATGAAATTAAAACCTATAAATAGAGAGAAAAACTATACTATTACAGATTGCTTTATAAAAACAAATAGTAAAGATTCTTTAAAAATTGGACTTATTGTCCACTATCTATTACAAGTGGGAAATAATTGAGCTCTTTTTCACAACTGTCAAAAATCCATGTCCCATCTTATCTGCCACTTCTTTAAAATATGTTTTTTTCTTCTTTATCCCGTTTAGGTAGCAAGAAAAGAGCTTTGAGCCTCAAAATGCTTCAAAGATTCTTGAAGTTTGAACAATTCTATCAGTCTTGCATTATTTTGACTTGATCTGAATTCTGGATCATCATTAATCAAATCTTTGAGTTTCTTTATACATCTTCGAATAATTTTGATTTTCATTTTAATAGTGAAAACCCTATTATTGCATCCATTTCCATCTTCTATAATCGGATTATAGTATGGTCTCCATAAACAAGATGGATAATTTTCTTGTATCCAATGAAAAACCATGATCAGTCTTTGAATTTCTCTATTAGAGATTTCTTTAATATATCAAAGGACATACTAATATTTCGATTATCTTTCTCTGTATCTTGTGCTTCTTGGTCTGAGAAAATGTTCTCTGTATCTTCTCTGTTACTGGAACTAGATAACATAGAAGTATCAGATTTTGAACCTGTATTTTCAAGAATCCTGAAAAGATCACTTTTTATTTCTTCAATGTATAATTCAATCATCTTCGTTTTTAAAAATGTACCAGAGTATTTC
Source organism: Scutellaria minor (assembly GCA_954870855.1). NCBI lineage: Eukaryota > Viridiplantae > Streptophyta > Magnoliopsida > Lamiales > Lamiaceae > Scutellaria > Scutellaria minor. The sequence continues at coordinate 15,252,988 of OX940731.1, read as the reverse complement.
TGAAAAATTCTTTTGAAAGGACTTAGAGAATCCTTTTCTTCTTCATTTTTATTTTGAGTCTGTAGCTTATAAAGCTTTATCAATGGTAGATTGAGAATTTCTCCTATACTTGGATCAATTCTTGTCATCTTATCCCACATCTTGGTATAACCAATCCTCGAAAGATAAGGAGTACCATTTTCGGTATAACCGAATTCAGGTGTCCATTTCTATATCTATGGAATGCTTAATTCTATAAAGAATTGACAAGGGGTTTACCCTTAATGAAATTCTTTTGAACAGAGGGCGAAACCAATGTCCATTCTTCCATAGATTTTTGAATTTCTCTGGTAGAATATCTACCGTTGTTCCAAACATTTTCCACCAATCATAAAACCAGTTATTAACTGGATGATGAGAACAATTTCCACATATCTTGATAAGCCAAGTATGTTTGCGTTTCTTATTTTCAAAGAAAAGAGTTTTATAAAAACTTTCAATATAATCCCAATAATTAAATTTGAAATTATGTCTTTAAGTAGGATGAAGAGCTTCCTTTTCAATGAGTGGAGATATTCTCCATTCTTCAAGAGATATAATCTTCTTGATAGTGAATTTTGAGTAAGCATACTCATTCTGTTAGGTATTTCCACAAGTAAAATATTCAATATCAACACTTTCTAGTGTTATAAGCACTTGTTCATAAAATCATCTTGGTTTGTAAGATCCATTTGCAAATGTTGCATTTGAAATATACCTATCCATAATAGTCCATGGGCTATCCTTCCATTGGATATCTCTTTCTTTTATAAGAAAAATTAAATCTCTATGATCATTTTTCTTAAAGAGTATATTACTCTTTTCTTCTTCTGTTGTCATATTAGCATAAGAAGGTTAGGAAGAATTCGGAATATCATCCTTTCCTTGTATTTTCTTTTTAAGAAAATCTTGAAATTCTCCATATAATGGATGATCTTTATCAAGAATATTTCCTAAGGATATTCCAGAAATATTCTGGGCAATTAGTTTTTGTTTACCCTGTTGGGCAATGATGTGTGGGGTTCTTCCCTTTCCTCTTCCGAGTAAGGAAATAGGATCCTCTGCCTGGCTGACTCATATCTATAGTTATGAAAGAAATTCTCTTGTTAAATAATCAGGCAAATTATTGTTTTTTCCTTGTTTATAAACAATTTCGAAATCAAAAGGGGCTAAATAAGCATGTCATCTAGCAAACATTTGTTTAGAAATGTCATGATTAAAATCTTTTTTAAAAATTCCTTTTGCAGCTTGGCAATCAGTTTTTATAATAAATTTTTGATTATATAAATCATCTTGAAATTTTATAACACATTTGACTATAGTAAGAATTTCTTTAGATACAGTTGCATAATTTTTCTGTGCAGGATTTCATTTTCCTGAATAAAATCTAACAAGAATTTCTTATTTATCTTTTGGATTTACTTGTTTTAAAATACCTCCAAATCCTATATCTGAAGCATCTGTTATCTATTTATATTTAAATTTTAAACAATTAATCGTATATTAATCTACCAGTAGGCTCAAAAACTTATCTGGCGGTTAATATATTTGCTTTTTGGGCCCAATCTTATTGGATTTCTAAAGTTTGTAAATGGGCTTTTAATTGTCCAGAAGAAGTCCCTAAGAATGCTTAAGCCCAATTACTTTATTCACAAATCACACTCGTACATTAAAAATATCTGTTCTGCTTAAATCATTATCACCAAAATAAAAATTAAATTAAATAAATAAAGGGAAATTCGCTTGCCTAACGACTGATCCCAAATTAGCGGGTAGAATTGGTAGGTATCCGTTAACCAAATTCCCCAAAACCATGAACACAGCACTCACTCTTACTCTCCACCCTAAACCCTTCCCTAAATCTCTGCTCTTCCGCCCCAATTTACCTCGAATCAATCGGTGCAGCAGCTGCCGTTCACCGCTTTCCGTGAAATGCCAGGCCGTCGGAGAGCCGTCGGAGTCCTCCGCCGTCTACCCAGGCACCTACGGTCCATGGAAAGTTGAATCATCCGACATTCAGGAAGTGGTTCTCTACCGATCGGGGCTCGTCACCGCCGCCTCCTCGTTCGTGATTGCTTCTTCGACGGCGTTCCTCCACAGTAGTGATTTGGAATTGTTTGAGCTGATCAGGAGGAATTTGGATTTATTTTATGGAATTGGAGCTTGTGGATTGGGATTGTCGCTGTTTTTGATTCATATTTATGTTACGGAGATTAAGCGCACGCTTCAGGCGCTGTGGGCTATTGGTGCCTTTGGATCGCTAGCAGCGTATGCGGCGTTAGCTCAGCCGTCCGGGGGAAGCTTGGTGGAGTATGTTGTTGATCATCCGAGTGCTGTTTGGTTTGTTGGTCCCCTGTTTGCTGCTTTGACTGGCCTCGTGTTCAAGGAAGGTCTGGATTTTTTCATTTTCCTTTTTTCCTTTCTTTTTTGATTGCAAGTTAAAGCATGTTTCAGTAATTAGTGCTGTGTCGTTTAATCACTATTGCCTAGTATTGATTTCTCTCCCAAATACTGAATGAATGAAGAGAACTCATCATCTTAATTATTAAATTTTAATATCTAATGCATTAAAATCTCCTAAGTGGAAACTTTGATAAAAGTGTGGGGGTGATATTTGAACAGAGCCTTTGGTTCTGAAAGCTTCAACTGGTGAAAACTAGTATTATTTTAGTATTCAATTTAATATCTTCAACACTGAATAATGAAATTGTGATAATTCAACTTGGATAATGAGCAAAAGGAGTGATTTGGCGCTTGTAAGATGACAGTTTATTTGTAAAGGGGCGATATGGTTCTAGTCAAGCGAATAACAAACTGTTCCACTTCCATCTTAGTTTATGGTATACTTTTTACACTAAGATTGAGATTGCTTGATCATTTAAATTCGATTTTGAACAAGCTGAATAAGTTTCAGTCAAGTCCAATACATGACAAGTTAGAGTAGTTTCATATTTATGATATGTTAATCTGTTTTTACTTGCAGAATAAGCTTTGAAATATACATGTGAAAAGGATATACTTAACTTTGCAACAATTTTTTGCTAGAGTTCTGAGTAGTTGAATTTGTTTGCCAAACATGTGTATTTGTGATAGGGCTTTGCTATGGCAAGTTGGAAGCTGGTGTATTGACATTTATTATTCCATCCGTTCTTCTCGGACATCTGGTATGTTTTAAACTTGATCCTTAGTATCCCCTTTTTGGTAGTGCATTTTTCTCAAGTTTCATAATACTCCTTACATCCCACAAAAAAAAAAAAAAAAAAAGGAATTGTATTTGAAATGTCAAGTGTGAGTTTTTAATTTAAGTTTTTAAAATGCCCTTATAAGTTATAACAAACTTTGGATAATGGATTTGAGTTCATAACTGAGATTTGATGACTTACTGAATATTGTACTTTCATTTAGTTGATCAAAAATCAAAAGTTGTACTTTGTTGAAATTTTTTTTTTTTTCCTTTCAGACAGAGGAAATACTATTTAAATGATTTGGTGTCTCCCAACTTCTTCAAGATAAAATTCTTGAATTTCTTCGAGCTTGAATAATTGCTTTTACTCAAATAATGTAACTTTTATGTCTGTACAGACTGGTCTCATGGATGAAGGTACAAAACTCGCTCTGTTGGGCGTATGGATGGCGCTCTTCATCGTGTTTGCTGGAAGAAAATTCACTCAGCCTGTTAAGGTAGTATGATTCTCTTTATTGCTGCTTTTATCGCCACTCCATTTCTAATGCACAACGATCTTATCCGTTCTGCAGGATGATATTGGAGACAAGTCAGTCTTCATTTTCAATGCCTTGCCTGATGAGGAGAAGGAAGCGTTGATTCGAAGGCTAAAGGATGAGCAGAACTATCTTGAGGATCTCGATTAGGTAGGCGAGTAATTTTGTGTAACTGTTTGCTACAGAAAATTAATTAACATGATCATCAAAGAAATATATGGATCAGAAATCCAGTGGCCTTAACTGCTTTGCATTTGCTTTTGATGAAGTGGTTTCAAATAGATATGAATTCATGCATCTTCACTGAGATTAGTCCTATACTCCCAAAACTCTATTGCATATCCATTGATTTGGGATGAGTGCTTAAATTTGTTTTAATATGATTGTTAAGTAATTTCACTGAGATAAGAAATGTAATATCATAATTCAGATATATAGATGTCATAGAACACAACCTAGGACAGAAAATCTTGGCAAAATAAAACTAGGTAGAAGAAGGTTGTATAAGGCCTTTTTCTGAGCATTTTTGGTCAAAAATGGTTTAATTACAGCAAAATTTGGTGCAAATGGTAGAGTCAGTCTACAATGATTTACACCAAATTTGAGCTTAATTACTAAATGTACCCCAATTTTTTAGGGTTTTACAATTTTTTTCACTACCTTATAAAATTTTGTCAAACCAATCACGACCTTTCATAAACTTTAACAAATATATCATTCATCCATTTTTATGTTCATTTTATTTAACAAATTTGATTGCAAACTTATTAATGAATTATAATAAAACTATAAAAACTTTTAAAATTTGAAAATAACGACAAAAATCTTAAATTTATTTAATTTTTAAAATTGAATTACAATATGAAACTTCTATTGTAAACTTTTTATTTTTAAAATATTTTCATATTTTAATTCAAAAATATCTCAATAATATAAACCAATTTCAGATTTCTTTATTGTTATTTTCATATTTTAAAAAGTCAGGTTTGTAATTGTAATATTTGTGTATTAGATTGTAGACATTTTTGAATAGGTCGGCTGAAATGTAAAGAGAAATTAAAGTATGATGGATTGGACAAAATCTTAACAAGGGATTAACTTTATGTTAGTAAAACATAACTTAAAAATTGATGTATTTGATAAAATAAAAAATTTGTGATTAATTTGGCAAAATTTGAAAGATTGTGAAAATTGTTAAAAACTAAAGGTCGGGATGCATTTATCAACTAAGCCCCAAATTTTGCACAAATTGGAATACTGCACCAAAATAAAAAAGTGAAAAAAAAAACTCAGTTTATTTCATTAACTTTTATTCTATACATTTATGTAAATCAATTTTATAATTGAGGATAATAGTAAAAATAAAAAGTTTATGCAAAAATATAATAATAGATTTCAATATTTAAACTGAATGTAAAATAAGATTTTATGAAACTTGAATGAGATAAATACAAGATTAAAATGATGATTCTTTGATACGTATTACAATGGAAATCTAAAACTTTATTATCATAAAAGGGGAATGTTCAAATTAAAGATAAAAGAAATTGAATCAAAAAAGCAAACGTGGTGCAACTAAACGTGTTCACAGATTGCCACTTTTACTTCAATCAATCTTGGGGGATCATAATTATACAGTCACGGTTTGTTTACGATTTCATTAACCCTCGAATCAAAAATAATAATAATAATAATAACAACAATAATAATAATAATAATAACTATGCGTATATATTTCAATGAATATTTAATTATATAATAATCATATATTCATAACGAAAAAACAATTAGAATTCTTGAGTTTAAAAAACTAGAACAAGTTTGGAAATTGATGTAGAGAATAGAATTTAAATTAAAATCATATAATATAAAATGTAATTTAAAATTTTACAAATCACAAATTTACAATTTAGAAAGTACAAAGATCTTGAGCTTAATTATAGGTTAGAAACTTTAAAATGAGATTTCTACATATTATTGTCCTCATTTTATATGTGAATCACCTTCATTTATGCCAAAATTGACACTTTAAATGCATCCTTTGATCTTTGTTCAATCACAAAACAATCTTGATTTTCTAAGTTTTCAATAATTAATCTAGATCTTGCATTCAAGATAGACTTGCACACTAAACGTTTGTTCACAAGCAGCGAAATGCTAATATTTCATTTGCAATCAATGATACTACAAAAAACTGTAGTCATCCTCAATCACCACACTTGAAAAGATTGGAGTGCTCTTACAAATGCACCATACTCAAAAGTAATCAAATAATTTCAAGTACACCCTAGCAATTAACAAAATTGCATTGGGTGCCATTTTAGTGTTCCCTTGGTCAGAGACATCAAATATAGGGTACAATATCAACTGCAATCAACAAAAACCCAAGATATACAAAATAATCATACATTTTGTTCACTGCATATCGTTGAAAAACAGACGACAAAAAAACATGGGATAAAGGCCAACCCAATCATCATAATATACTTCCAAGAGGATACTGTTTCAAAACATGCCAAGAGAAACTGTAATATCAAAATATGTAGTTCATATTACCCAGAGAGAGAGAGAGATTCCCTATACTAGGCAGCTACTGTAAAATAAAAGATAGATAGGAGAGCAAAGAAGTAGAAATAGAGATGGCATAAATAAGCATCTGGCACCATTCGAATCTTCTTCTATCATCATTGCTTCTTGGCAGCATCTGAAGCTAATGCGCCTCAGCCTTCTTCCGCTTGTAGCTTCTCTTCGGTTTCTCAGCTTTTGCAGTTTCAGGATCGCTGCAAGCTTTCTTGCGCTTGGGACCTCTTTTTCCTTTGGAAACTTGTTCCGCTTTGGTATCATCAGAAAGCTTCTTCACTCTGCCTCGACCCTTCTTTTCTGCTTTTGGAATTTCAGCATTCACATCGCAATTCTCTTTATCTTCAGCAACAGTGTTTTCATTTTCATCGATGCTGTCAGAATCCATGCCATAAGACTCCTCCACGTCTTCATCAATTTCCTCATCATCTTCGGCATCATCACTTGCAACGACCTCTTCCTCATCCACATCAGCCACAGTTCTGTCAGCCTTCAACTTTTCCTCCTCCTCCACCTGGCTCTGTAGTGTTTCAATCACATTCATCACCTCCCTGTTGACCTGCACACAAAAAAATATTCTTAGTAAGCTGAGGAGGCATAGCATATGAGACTTATTTTTTTATGCTTTCAGAGGTAACATCAATAAAATGAATATTAATATTTGCAACTGTACCTGGGGATTCTGAAGGAAATCAGATATATCATTTTTACAAGATGGACATTTCATAACATTCTTCTGTGTTCGCAGTGTCCTCCTTCCTCCACAGGTCCTCTCTTTTACTAAAGTTTGACCAGCAAAAGTGCTCTCTAAGCATGCCTTGCAGAAATTATGAGCACAGGGAGTAGTGAGCGGAAGAACCATCACATTCCGGCAGATGAGGCAACTAAATTCTGCATTACAAGTGACAGGCCTCAGGAACTCCTTCAATCAATAATATTAAGACACAAGAACTACAAATTAAATTGCCAATCAAAAACTAGAACAATGTCATATATGAGCTTCAAGAAATTTTGGAGATGACCAGTAATTAATAGCAGTGTAAAAATGAAAAGATTACCTTTCAAAAGCTTGTCTTTCACAGATTTATTTCCTCGTTTCTGACGTTTTCCTTTCCTTTTACCCTGACCATCAACATCATAATCACCTGGGTTTTTGCGACTTGGTGGTTGTGGTCTCATCCATATCCACTTGCCCTGCTGCTCCTGCATCAAAAGTTTTGAACAAGAGAGATCTTTAGAATACTTATTCTAACAGTAGAATTGGAGGGTAGAGTGCTCACCACATGCAAACCTCAAAAAAAAGCACATATAATAACAAGAATATTATAAAATTACTCAAGTCAGATAATAGTATCTTACATCATAATCCCAGGCAGGAGGCTGTTTTCTTTCAGTAATATTAATAGCTTGCTTCAACTCCGGAATATCAGGAAGTGAGGATCTAGGGAGGTCACCTTGGTTGTCACTACAGAAATTGAAAAACATAGTTTCATATACAGCTTAAGCATATATAGGATAAAACATACAGTGGGTGAGGCAGTTGATGCAATATTGAAACAATCTACCTTGTCCATGGCGCAGGATCATTATCACAACGAACAAAAAGGTAACGACAGAGCAGAAATCCCTATAATAATTCAACAATAATGTAGTGAGAGGATATAAATGATGAGTAAACTAAAGTTACTTTCTTGGCAAATTTGTACTTCTTCTCCTTTCTTGCGCCAACATTTTTCAACCCTGTAAACCCCATCATACCGCACGCCTTTCTCTAATGGTGCATAACAAGACCGTTTTTCTTTTGAGGACCTGCCAATGAAAATAAATATTTCTTGTGGCAAAGATCAAGCTGCTTTGAGAAGTAAAAAAAATATGCGATTAATGAGCAAGCTGCAATGAGAAGCAAAAAAACTAGTGGAAACTAGAAAGCAACTCTCTAGCACTGGATGAAGCCCTTTACTGGCAGTGATTTACAGAACCAGAAACAGTGATCACCTTTCCATATATTCTAAATAATGGAAGAATTGACAGTGATAACTGTTCATAGTTTCCAAATAACTATAAAAGTTTGAAAAGCCACTATAAAAACAAGTACTTACTAACCAATTGAAATACTGGAGACATTTTCTCACGAGGAAGATATAGTTTCATTATCCAATTTCATCTCCAGTATACAGTTAATGGAATGAGGAATCATAGGAAAATGATAGTCTGATATTCTTTCCCCATCTAAACAGGAAACAAAAGACAATTCTGCCAAATTTAGCATCACATGCGCTAATCAGACAAAGAGATATGCTGGAGAGAGACTTAATTGGATGTTCATTATTCACAAGGGACATCTCAAAACTTAGCAACCATCATATTACCATAAGGTATTTTCATTTTTCTTTTTAGAGTAAAGATTTCATGATAACTGCATGACAGGAAACCGAAAATACAAAAATTGTGGCTGCTCTGCACAACATACGACATTTCTGGGTCATATATATATATATATATGACCATATTGTTTTTTTACATTTTCTCAGTATAATAGCAGCCTACCTCACAACTCGTACGGGATAACCCTGTATGCAACTGACTCGTAAGGCTTCATTTGAATTTGTAAACTTCTGGTCAAATGACTGATTCTTGTTCGTCCTTTTATTCCCACTAAGATCACGTCCGCCACTGCAACAAAGAATAAAGTAAATAACTTAAGACAGTCATTATCGGTGAGAAACACCTCAGCACTGAACACAAGAAAGTGAGGTATAAAAAAGATATATAAAATCCAAATTGTCAATAGTTATTAAGTAAAAGTAAGTTAATTTAACATCAGCCAATTCAATAGATATGATAGACAACGCACAAAACTAGTGGTGCATCAAGCAACTCCATAAGTACGGACCAAAACATATGATCATATATTGCTAATATCAAATAATTTACCCAATTGCTACCAACAATTACTTAAACTAATTCATCAGCACACCAAAATACCCGTGGCAATTGACCACATAAAGTCATAGTATTAAAAGCACAAAAATTGGAAATACAGTAAAAAAAAAAAAATTGTCATGCATCATCTTGAATTGATTCACACACAAAGGGTGACCCTCACAGTAGCTTATTAACATTGATAAACATCAACCAGGTAAGTCTTAGACAAACCTAATCACAATAACTTTAGACAGATTCAGAGGAACACATGAAAGTTCAGGTGTAAGATCACTAAAGGATAACAAAAATACTAATATGGTATAGCAGCATTTAATACCTTCCTGTGTAGAGGAACCACTCTCCATGATCCTCGTCATCTAAATAACCCCCAGACAGTGCAACAGACTGGGCACCATAATCTGACTGACCACATATACCTGCAACATGTGGAAAGTGAGCCCCCCATTGCCTGCAAGACATCCTATCTTCCCAAGTTTCTCCAACCAAAACACCTTGGTTCCTGGTAGGATCGTGCTCTGCTGTAATCGGACCAAAATAATCTGAAGGAATTGTGACAAAAATCTTCCCACTGCAAGCATTCGCATTCCCAGATTTTTGTGCTCGCTCAGTGGTAAATGCTTTGTCGGGACGATCTTGGTTGTGAATAAAATGGTACGTCTTTGGAGGGCCTCCTGAAAAACTAGACTCCGAAGTTTTGGCCATTCTGATTGCCATGACAATAGCAGAGTTGATCCGAGGCTCATTTGCAATCCATGACGGAATTATCTTGCGACAAATAGCACAAGTCTTCTTGCCCTGCTGCCCAACCCATTTTTGAAAGCATTTCAAGCAAAAGTTGTGGCCACATGGTGTCTGGAAAAAGAATCAAGAAAGTTAAATTATCATAGAGGCTCTTCAATATGTCTGCATGTCTTTTTTATTGTACTGATGAGAAATAAAACCATTTCACCCTTATTATATCATAGCGATTAAATGTTGAATCCACACACAGAATACCATTCCCTCCATAATGATGATAGCCCAGTCATACAACCGGGCAAGAGACCATTATTGTCTAAATGTTTTGCCTATTAGAATATAAAAACACACAGCCATTATAATGCAGGTGAACTATTTAACTATGCTACTATGTATACTGAGCATCCATTCACATTCAATCATTTTGAACCAAACATAAACACTACATCAGGGAGATTTTCACATATTATAGAACAGCATTGGAATAATTCAAAAAATATATATCACCCCATGCAAATAGTTATACAAACATTTTGTTCAAGAACTATATAAGCGATATTACTTTATTCCACTAGAGATGACTGAATTGGTCAAAAATTTGAAACAAGTGTCTATTCGGCTTTAGAATCCATGTTGTCATCCTTTCCACCACAAGATTTTTCTATAAAAATAAAAATTGAAGCAACCAAAAAAAGGGGCGGGGGAGGAATGGGATTTTAATGAATATAATTATAAACATTTTAAGCAACAAAAAAATCCAATATCATTAAAATGCCGATGAAAAGCAGTCCATACACCCTAAAACGACACCGTTTACTCGACGATACCAGAGACAACAGTCAAAAATGTTCATCATTTTCGCCGCTTCAAAGTCAAATCTCAAAAGATTCCCAAATCGAACACAGATACAAAAATTTCAAACACGGAGAAGACATTTGCGCAATCGAAAAGAGGAAAAAGAGCAAACCGTACCGAGACAGGCCGATCGAGAAGCTGCATGCAAATAGAGCAGTCAAACTTATCCCCTAAAATCCCCAAAACACCACCGGCGCCACCACCATTATCCACATCCTTCTTCCCCTTCCCATCGTCCGCCCCAGCCCCGCCGCACAACAGCTCCTGCCGGCGCTTCGCCTTCTCCTGATCAGTCAGCGAAGCATCAGACTCGATCGCACGAATCTTCTCGACCAGGCCTCCGCCGCAGACGGCCGGCTTGGTGGCGGCTCCGGTGAGATCTGAACAGTCCGGACACTCCCATTGAGCAACATCATCTAGGGTTTCGGGGCGGGTGGTGAGGCAGGTGACATGCCACGGCGTGACGCAGGTCTTGCAGGTGAGAATTTCCCCCTCAACGGCCTTGTGCTTGCAGACCATGCAAACTCCGTCGCCGTCGCAGGGGAGGTCGCTAACTTGCGCCATTGGGTAATAATAGCAATAACAATAAAAAATTGATGAACTGTGATGAAAGTGGAGTATGGAGTGAGTGGTTGGTCCTGGGAGTATGTGCTTAAATACAGGACACAAATTGGGGGCTGTTTGGCGCGGACTTGAAATTTCTTATTCATTTTTCAGGAAACTTTTTGAATTTTTTCATTTTTCGCCTTTTTCCCTCTTAATTTCCTTTTTAAGGAATTACAATTATTTCACTTTTCCTTTTTCTTTTTCATACCAAAATTACCGTTATGTATTTTGCAGATATTATAAGTTTGTAATCCATAAACCATAATCCTTCAATTTTGACTCGAAAATTAAAAATTAGTTGTTGTGAATTATGAAAATGCCATTTCAAGTTAATGTGTGTGGATTTTATAATTACTAAATAGTGATATATTTTGGTTCAAAAAAAAATATATAGTGATATATTTTGTAAAGTGCACTTAATGTTATTCTAATCTTGTAATCCCATATATATACTACACACAATACAAAAATCTACTAATTCGTTGTTATTCAAAGATTTTGAAATTTATGAAACATTAATTTGAACTATTTTGGTAATAATATTAATTTACAAAATCTTATTATTTTATAATACAAACCAAAAGAGTTTAATAGGAGTAATTTCATTTCCAATTTAGATTTTCATTGACCATAGTGCAAAAACAAATATTCAAACATATATAAAGAAACAGAGATTTTTTTCCTACTAAAAAGATCATGTCTTTGGATTTTATAATTATGATAGTGACATTTTGCAAATTGCATTTATTAATATATTTATGTAATTTTCTTATATATATATATATATATATATATATCCGTGATTTAAGGAATATTAATATATTTATTGTCCAGAAGATTAAACGATTAACGCAATAGACCTAAATTAAATTTCTAATCCACGGATCATAAAACATCATAAATCACGATTATGAATATTGTAAGAATAAGGTATAGAATCCAACAAACAAAGAATAGTAATGATGTCATGGCCATTTTAAAAAATAAAATATTAATTTTTGAAATGATGTCATTGATGAAAGTCAATAAATCTTATCTCAAATGAATAAAAAATATAGGAAAGAAAAGGGTAAATGATATGGATAGTTGTTGGTAATTTATTATGTAAATTTATTGACAACCGTAGGTACATCCAAATAACATTACTGATATTGCGTCAAAAAGAAAAACAATAAATAAATAATATTATTGGTATGAAAAATAAACAAACGAAGAATAGTAATGATGTCCTGTCCATTTTAAAAAATAATATATAATTTTTGAAATGATGTCATAACATGGAAGTCAATAAATCTTATCATAAATAAATAAATAAAATAGAAAAGAAAAAGGTAAATGATATGGATAGTTGGTGGTTATTTATTATGTAAATTAATCAACAACCGTAGGTACATCCGAAGAACATTTATTGATATTGCGTCAAAAAGAAAAACAATAAAATAAATAAATAATAATATTGGTATGAATAATAATTAGTTGGGTTTGCTAAAAGCTAAAACTTTAATATGCCTCTTTCAATATTTGTAAGGATTTGGGCTTGGATTGATTTGTTAGATCCATATCAGATGGATTTATTTAGACCCATCAATCTCATTTTATAAATTGTAAATATATGTATTTATATATATAAATAATTAATTGCTAATTGAAAAAATCATTTTTCAAAAATTAATAACAATCATACACAGATAAATTAAGATACACCCCCAATTTATTTAATTATCTCAAACTCGACTCATAAAATTTACGGATCTAAGAAAAAAGGAGTCATAACATGTTGATCTAAGCCTAAGACAAATTCACAACATCACTAATAAGAAAATTTAAACATGAAATAATAAGTAAGTGTGCTTTAGTACCTTGTGTAATTTCTGGGAATGAGATGTAGCTAAGCATAGCTGAAAGTTGATTTGACGATGGAATTGGTCGTTTTTGTCGATGATTTTAAAGATGAACGATCGTTATCGAAATCGGTAAGCGAGAGGAGAAAAAAAGATATATAATTAAAAGGAAAGGTGTAACGTCTAGGACAAAACGATGCATAATTGGCTAATTAAATAATTAAACTTCTAATTGTTTGATTTAATTACATGTGTTTCAAAAAAATGAAATAATACGATTAATTTACCAGGTGTATTTTATAATCAAAAAGTATAGGTTATATTTTTTTTAAAAGGTATCGTAGTCAAAAACCGCAAGTTAAAACTTTAAAGGATGACTCGTTAAGCATTCGTGGACAAAAACACGAAGAATACGAAAAATAAAAAATCTTTATATATATAAAAATAAGATCACTAAAGACACTTGGCATGCTCACATTATTTTAACATTAAATATGGCTAATTAATGATTTCAAATTTTATGTTGTTAAGAAAAATTAATAAATAATTTAGAAATGTTGACTTAATATATCTAAATAACATATGCTAGGCTTCAATATATGAATTATTTACATATTTGAATTTGTTAAATTTAAAATTTTAGAGAAAAAGTATAAATAAATAAATAAAAACACTAAAATAAATATGAGCTTATTGCAAATGATTGTTCAAACTTCTAATTTAAATTTATTGATTAATGAAAAATTGAATAATTCTTTTTTTAATTTGTATTTTAAAATAAATTATAAAATTTATTTGTGATATTTTGACTTTCAATTTTTATTATTTAATTGAAAAGAAAAATTGAAGATTGTTATAGACATTAACAATAAAAAACAAACTAAAAAAATGATGAGTGGGTTGAAGAGATAACAACCTTTGCAATATATGTTATTTTCAATAATAAATAAATAAAAACATTTATGATCATCTACAAACGCAACATATATTCTAACAATTAGATAATTATTTAATCATATTACAATATATTTAATGTTGCGATACTTATTACAAATCATAAATTTAAATTTACTTATATATTGCATATATAAAAAAATTCTAATTTGCTTAAATTAATTTTTTTTAAAACTCGTGTATTACACGGGCCCTATACTAGTATATATATATATATATATAGTGCGAAACGAGATGTAAAAGTAGAAATTGAATCAAAAAGTAAAAAAATGTAGACTTTTCTCTCTTCTCTCTCTTCTTTTTTCGGCCTACGGCCGTCGGGCCGCCGGTGCCGCCACTTCCATCTCCGTTTTAAACGATCTTCTCACCCCTTATAACTTTCGTTGAGCCCGTTCCAAATCCAGGCTCGATTTTATGTTTCGTCACCTCCTCCGCCGACTATGGCCGGTCAAAGAGCGACCAAACCCTCTTTCTCTCTCCTCTCTCTCCATTTCTCTCTCTTCTCTTTCCCGTCAACTTTCTCTATCTCTCGTCGGACCTCCGTTGTCGTTGTTGTGTTGTGGGGTGTGTTGGTGTGAGTGTTGGGGGAGACGAGCGCCGCCGTAAACGGCAACGCTGTGACAGTTCTGTATGTGTGAGTGTGCGCAGGTGTGTGTGTTTGTGAAGGCGACGCTGTGCAGCGCCGTCGTGCTCCCTGTGTTGCTATGGCCGGCACAGGGTGCGCCAATGTGAGGGTGGTGATGGGCCGGTACCTCGTTGCGCCGTCGTTGCTGGTGGTGGTTATGGACGGCATGCGGAGTCGCGCCGGTGTTGCTGGTTTGTCAGGGCCGGTGCACGGGTTGCGCCGGTTGTGCTGGGTGAGCGCGCGCATGAGGTTCGGGACGGGGTGTGCCTCGGCCGCACGCGCCGGGGGGGTGCCGGGTCTACGCTGTGTACGCACCGGGCAAACTTTAGGGCACGCTGTGTGCGTACCGAGAGCGTCGGGGTGCGCTGTGTGCACGCCGGGTGGGAGACGTCAGGTACTGGGTGCACGTGTGCGTGGTGAGTGTGTTCAAGTGTGTGTGTCGGGGTGTCATTGGCGATGGGAGATCGCTGGCAGTGAGTCGGGATGTGTGTATATGGCGACGGGGGGGAAGACGGGAGCCGATCTATAATTTCGTTAAACTCGGGGACCGGATCGCAAACCCTAAATTCTTAGGATTTTACAAGTTAGCCCTCCATCTTTTGAATATCTCGTCTGTTTTTACATTTATACCCCTGGTCAAAGTCAACTCTTTATCAAATTTTACGAAAATGCCCCTGCACCTTTAAACGCTCCATTTAATCTCGTTTTCCTCCGTTTTAGCCCATTTTTCCTCCGTTCAAACTCTAATCGTTTCCCTTTCACCCTATGATCACATGTTTAACCTTCCACGATCGTTCTTCATTCTTGATATCTAAAGCATTCGTTTTATTTCATTTACCTTATCGCTTCTGAGAGAGAGGGAGAGTTTATATAATTAATTATGCGTAATTATCGTAATAACGAAACTAAGAAACCTCTTTACATGTGTAGGCTCTCAATCGGAAAAAACACTTTAGAACTTGATACTTTAACTTACACGAGGTTTACCACTGAACAAGGTGCCGTGAATACTATGTGTATGTTATTATAGTTAGGGATGAACTGGGTCATCCGTAAATGCACCAATAGTCAAGGATGAACTGGGTCGTCCGTAAATACACTGATAGTTAGGAATAGACTGGGTTGTCCGTTAAGGAACCGATTCACGTGGTGTGCAATATATGTGTCGTGTTTAACTACTGTTCTGATTTATGATTGGTTAATTTGTCTGTTAACGAATTAATGAGCTTAAATTATACGAAATTATCCCCACAAGTGTATTCAACGCGCTCACCCCTATTTGTATTCGCACTATAAGAAATGACGAGAATTAAGATCCGTAGAAAGGGTGGTGTCATATCAAGTCTTCTCTTTCTGCTTTTTCAAAACTTGATGTCGAAATAATATTTTAATATTTTACGTTTGTAAAGCTATACTGTTTTTCTTTTGATGGATCCTGTATGAGATTTTCTGCTGCTCAAAGTTTAAAACATTTTATTTCGGCTGGTGTCGATGTATTGTATATTTAAACCTTTCTATCGTCTGTTATCTTCTTCTTCTGGTTTAAAATGTATACTCTTGTTCTCTTTCTCTGCATGTCCGTTATGCAACTTTGATAAAAATATGTTTTAGAAATGGGCGTGACGAAAGGTCCATATTCAAAGAACAAATCTTCGAAAATGGAATTATTTTTTCCGGAGAGAAACCCCTCGTTCTTACTCTCAAAACCTAATAGTACATATGAAGTCGAGAAAATGTCCGAGTTCTTTTATTAAATAGGTCAAATAATCGTGTTCTTGTAAAGTTTTTCAAAATGCGATTTATCAAAAATAAATACTAAAATAATCATACAAACTAATTGTTTTTTGATTTTTTTTTTACTATTTGAAGACCTTGACTAGCATCACGACATAATTCTTGAAACGCTTTTTGGTAAGCGCTCTTTTTCTATAATCCTTTTTAAAAGTGCAATTTTCAAAATGAAATATCAGTTATACAAACAAGTTAATATATTATTTACTTTTTTTTCCGGTTGTTTGATCATTTAATTTGATTAACACTATGTAATTCTTAAAATACATATTACAACAACAAAGAAATCAATATTTTTATATATATAAAGATGAGGATCGTGTAACAAAATAATTGTCAGTGTAAAGAAAAACTAATAATACATAAATTTCATGATTTATATATTAATTGACTCAAATTATTTTATCACCGTGTTATTCTGCACTAGTATATTTAAAGTCATTACTCTATATGAGGTGATGCAACATTTTGGCACATAGCATCATTTCGTGAAATTATATTTTCCATTTCAGAAACTTTTAATCATTAAGTAAATTATACACTCTCCAAGTTCGAATTAAAATTTCAGTTTTCAACTTATTGTAAATATTTTCTCCAGGATATCAACATGACAACATATGAAGAAAAAAAAAAGTTCTATATATGTTTTTCCATTTCTACACATCTAGTATTATCATAATCATGAATCTATCAATTTTACAACATATATATAGAATTTCACCTCAAGATTTGAAGCACAACACTAAAAAACAACAACAACACAGCAAACCCTAAACTACAACACTTCAATCGCAAAATCAAGCAATAAAAAACGATCAACACTCGCAAGATTTAAGGTGGTTCGGCTCGCCACATCGGTCTACATCCACCATCAGAGAATCGAACTCAATCCACTAAGAAATGTTGCTGAATTTCAGCTTACAAAGAACAAAACCCCGAATTAGGGTTCTATCGCATACACATCAACCCTAATTCTCTCAGCTCACAAATTACAATGAATTCTAATGATCTGCTCTCACTAGACATACATATATATATGAAGATCAAGATCCCTTGATCAATTGCTGAAACCGCTTAATAGATAGAAAACTAATTTCAGTTCCAAAACCTGAAACTGCGCAACTTAGCCCTGGACCGACAATTATGACACTAGCTCCAGACTCCGGTTCACCTCGTTTTAGCCCAATTTCTTGCAATCTGATTCCGGTTCTGAGCTCAGTGAATTATTTCCGAGTTGATATGTTACAAATCTCCACCTCAACAAGTGAAATCATTCAATCCTTCAATTTGAGTCTTCGATTATGCTTGATGTACTTCTGTCCAGCCTTTAAACTGGACCAATTCCCTGCAAAACACAAACTTGGTTCCTGGAAGAACCTTAGTTAGCATATCTGCTGGATTATCAGCAGTTCCAATTTTATTAGCCTCAATTATACCCTTTTCAACTAAGTCTCTCACAAAATGTACTGACATCTATATGTTTGCATCTGTCATGAAACATTTGATGTTTAGTCAAGTGTAATGCACTTTGGTTATCACAGAAGATGGATACTCTCTTTTGCTTCACATATAGTTCATTTAGAATCCCTTTCAACCACATAGACTCTTTCACAACTTCTGTCATTGCCACAAACTTAGCTTCAGTGGTGACAATGCAACTGTGGATTGTTGTATAGCCTTCCAGCTAACTATTGTGTCATATAATCTGAAAATGTATCCTGTTGTGGACTTTCTGGTATCTGGATTACCTGCAAAGTCTGCATCAACATAACCTTCAAGAGGGTTAGTGGAATTAGTTTGCTGATAGAAAACTAAACCCAAATTAGACGTCCCTTGAAGATATCTGAGCATCCATTTAATAGTTTCCCAATGCATCTTTCCAGGATCAACCATGAACCTACTAACCCTACTCATGACATAAGCTATATCTGGTCTACTACATACCATGGAGTACATCATACTCTCAACAACATTAGAGTAAGGAACACTTAGCATATACCTCTATTCTTCTTCATCCTTTGGCTTCTCTTCTGTTGTGAGTTTGAACTGAGTTCCTAAAGGTGTGGTTACAGCTTTGGACTCATGCATATTGAACTTCTTCAATACCTTTTTATGTAATCTGTTTGATACAGAAATATCCATCCTTTTTCCCTGTTCCTTTTAATATCCATCCCCAACATTCTTCTTGCATCTCCAAGGTCCTTCATCTCAAATTGAGATTTCAATTTATTCTTCAATGCTTTTATTCTTTCCATGCTCTTACTAGCTATGAGCATATCATCAACATAGAGGAGTAGATAAGTGTAAACAACCTTATTTTCCTTCTGCAAATAAACACAGCTATCATAATTGCACATTTCTAGACCAATGCTCATCATGAAACTGTCAAATCTCTTGTAACATTGCCTGGGGCTTTGCTTTAATCCATAAAGTGATCTTTTGAGCAAACACACTTTATGTTCTTCTCCTGGTTTCTTGAATCATTCAGGCTGATTCATATAAAGAGTTTCATTCAAGTTCCCACGTAAAAAGGCTGTTTTTACATCCAGTTGTTGCAGCTCCATGTTTTCATGTGCTACCAATGCCAACAGAATCCTTATTGACACATGTTTTACCACTGGAGAAAATATCTCATTGTAGTCTATTTCTTCCCTTTGTGTATATCATTTTGCTACTAACCTAGCCTTAAATCTTACTTGTTCCTTGACTGCTATCTCTATTTTTCTTTTGAATATCCATTTGCAGCCAATTAACTTCTTTCCCTCAGGTTTGTCCACTAATTCTCAGGTGTTATTCTTCTCTAAGAACATGATTTCTTCTTGCATAGCTTGGGCCCACTTATCACTGTCTTTAGATCTCATAGTTGTCTGGTAACTGGCTGGCTCTTCATACTCAATATCCTGAGCAATACACATAGCATAATCAACTATGTCTGCTTGGCCATATCTAATAGGAGGATTTATTCTCCTCCTTTGTTTATCCCTAGTTAAGTTGTAATTGGACAAATCCTGAGTCCCTCCTTGTTCTTAATCTGTTGTTTGATCATCATCATGATCTCCATCTGTATCACTGGAATCTACACTTCTCTCTTCATTATCCATAGTATCACCAGTTTGAAGCTCCACCTGAACCTCAGTGTGTTGAGAGTCTAATTCTTCTTCTTGTTTAGTTGTGGATGCAGATGATTGATTGATTTTCTTATATCCCATCACATCTTCCTTAAACATAACATCCCTGCTAATGAAACACTTTGGTGTTCCTGATTCTAAGCTCCATAGCTTATATCCCTTCACTCCAGTTGGGTATTCAATAAAGATGCATTTAATGGCTCTTACTTCTAACTTGTCATTTTTTATGTGTGCAAATGCTAGACACCCAAAGACTTTAAGAAAAGAATAGTTTGGGGCTTAGAATACCATACCTCATTCGGAGATTTGAATTTAATGGAAGAGGAAGGGCTTATATTCACCAATAATGCAGCTGTTGTTGCTGTCTCTCCCCAAAATGACTTTGGCAAGCCTGCATCTAGGAGAAGATATCTCACTCGTTCCAGCAAAGTCATGTTCATGCGTTCAGCAACCCCATTTTGTTGGGTTGTTGCTACCACAGTTCTATGCCTAGAAATACCTTTCTCCCTGCAAAAGCTTTGAAATTCTTTTGACAGATACTCTAATCCATTATCAGTTCTTAAATGTTTGAGCCTTTTACCAGTTAAGTTTTCTTGCTGAATTAACCATTCCTTAAATTTTTCAAATGCATCTGATATGTATTTAAGAACATAAACCCATACATTTCTGGAATAGTCATCAATGAAAGTGATGAAGTGTCTACCTTCTCCATGGGTTTCTACCCTTGCAGGTCCCCATATGTCAGAGTGAACATAATCAAGAGTACTCATAGTGGTATGGGTGGCTTTTGGAAATTGAGATTTTGTTTGCTTTCCCAGAATATACTGCTCACACTTAGGAATTTTCAATGCACTTCCATTTCCTATGAGCTTCTGTCTTGATAACTCCAAAAGTCCTTTTTCTCCTATATGTCCAAGCCTCTTATGTCATAGATTTGCTTGATCTTCTTGAATTACAAGAGCAACATCACCAGCTACTATTGACCCTTGTAGAATGTACAGTCCATTTGACTTGATTCTTTTCATGACAAGTGTTCCAGCTTTGGTGACTTGTATCTCACCATTATGTGTCTTGAATTCACATCCTGCAGCATTCAGCAATCCAAGAGAGATTAGATTTCTTTTGAGTTTAGGGATGTGCCTTACATTGGTGAGTTTTCTGATTCTTCCATCATGAAGCTTGAGCTTTGCACTCCCAATTCCTTTCACTCTACAGGAATGATCATCCCTTAGTAGTACTGAGCCTCCTTCTTTGAATTCCAAGTCTTCAAACCAAGATTTGATGGGACACATATGGAATAAACATCCAGAATCAAGTACCCACTCATCTTTTATTTCAGAAGTTAGAACACAAAGCATATCAGCACTATCATATTGTTCTTGTGCCACTGCAGCTTGTTGTGAATTGTTATTGGCCATTTGTTTCTTCTTTCTTTTTGGACAGTTCCACTTGATATGACCTGGCTTATGACAAGAGAAATACTTCCTCACTTCTGATCCATCACCCCATTGCCTTGAATTTGAGTTTTCTGATTTGTTTTGGTTATGATTCTGATTTCCTTTCTTGAATTTTCTTGTTTTCACATTCAAACCTTCACCGAGGTTTTGGCTCTTCTTCTCTGATTCAGTGCCTAGCACCCTTGATCTTATGGCCATTTAAAATTCTTCCAGGGAAAGGGGAACCATCCTTACATATACTAATGCATCCTTGAAAGATTGATAAGACTTTGGAAGTGAGTTTAGGAGAAGTAATGTCTTATCTTCATCCTTCTGTTTCTCCTCGATGTTTTCAAGATCATCCACGATCTTATTGAATTCATCTAGTTTCTCAAGGATCTTCTTCTCATCTAATATCTTTAAGGATATCAGTCTTTGCTTCAAGAAAAGCCGATTTACTAGTGACTTTGTTTGGTATAGAGCCTCCAATTTCCTCCAAATTTCCAGTGCAGTATTCTCCTGATAAACCTCTCTTAAAATTTTCTCTCCTAGGCATAAGATGATCGAGCTCTTTATCTTTTTGTAGATTTTCGATCGTTCTTCAGCTGATAAAGATGAAGATGTTAGTGGTTCATCACTAATCGCATCTTCCCAGCCTTGCTGTATCAAGATCGCTTCCATCTTTGTTTTCCACAACGTGAAGTCCCCGTCTCCGGTGAACGTCTCCACATCGAGTTTCATGCCTGACATCTTGATAATCGGTGGTTGGCCGGAGTTTCCCACAGACGACGCCAATTGTAGAATTTCACCTCAAGATTAGAAGCACAACACTAATAAACAATAGCAACACAGCAAACCCTAAACTACAGCACTTCAATCGCAAAAATCAAGCAATGAAAAACGATCAACACTCGCAAGATTTAAGGTGGTTTGGCTCGCCACATCGGCTTACATCCACCATCAGAGAATCGAACTCAATCCACTAAGAAATGTTGTTGAATTTCAGCTTACAAAGAACAAAACCCCGAATTAGGGTTCTATCGCACACACATCAACCCTAATTCTCTCAGCTCACAAATTACAATGAATTCTAATGATCTGCTCTCACTAGACATACATATATATATATATATGAAGATCAAGACCCCTTGATCAATTGCTGAAACCGCTTAATGGATAGAAAACTAATTTCAGTTCCAAAACCTGAAACTGCGCAGCTTAGCCCTAGACCGACAGTTATGACACTAGCTCCAGACTCCGGTTCACCCCGTTTTAGCCCGGTTCCTTGCAATCTGATTCCGGTTCTGAGCTCAGTGAATTATTTCCGAGTTGATATGTTACAATATAAATATCACTTGTCAAGTTGGTCACAAAATACAATGCATGCTAATGTGGATTGCATTTGTGGAATATATAATCTATCCATTTATACATTGTGATAAATTAAGGTGTAATCGAGATGGAGTAAAAATGGCTTGAGCCTATTTAAAAATAACTTAATTAGCTGAATTCGAATTTAGCAACATCTGGTTCGATAGGCTCGTCGAGTAATTTTCTATTTTATACTAATATATTTAGTACTTAATTCTATATACTGTAATTATGAAAAATGTGTTTTCGTTTGACCAATAATCATAACAAAAATAAGCTTTTTATCCGCTTCATAAAAATAAAAGTAAAAAACAAGTTTTTTATTCATTTTTTTAAATAGCTTAGGGTTCATTTAGATAGGTGGATTTGATGAGGGATTTGAAATCCATGATTGCAAATTCATCGATGGTGTTTGGATAGATGTGGATTCCAAATCCACAATTTTCATTTTGAACTAATTTTGGAGTCATTTTGGTGGATTTCAAATCTACTCAAACTTGAGTGTATTTAAATTCATTCATTTGAAATCTAAAATTTCAAATCATTCTATACAAATGGAGCATAAATGTCATGGAGCATCATGATCTAGCCTAATTTTTTTTAAATGACTTAAATATCCTGGAGCTTCTTCATGATCTAACATGAGTATTATGATTTGAGTGAGTCTTGCTTGGAGCTTCTTGATCTAACATGAGTATTATAATTTGAGTGAGTCTTCCATAAAATCGTCTCACATATCTCATTTCGTGGGTTGAGTTATAAGAAAACACACAGATACAAAACAAAGAATATGTAATACTTTTGCGTGTATTAGAATATGAAATATGAAATACTTTTGTATTAATGTGAGATTCATGAGGCGGGTTGGATAGGTTCAAACATTAAAAAACACGTGGATCCAATTATTTTCCCTCACTCATGGGTCATGTAACATGTTATACTTTTGTGTGTATTAAACAATACTTTTTTGTATATCAATAATACTTTTGTATTATGTACATATACTACATAATACTATTTAACAAAACTATAATTTCTTACAAGTATACATGATACGCATAAAAGTATGATGTGATCCTACATTGGTC
Organism: Scutellaria minor; assembly: GCA_954870855.1. Classification (NCBI taxonomy): domain Eukaryota; kingdom Viridiplantae; phylum Streptophyta; class Magnoliopsida; order Lamiales; family Lamiaceae; genus Scutellaria; species Scutellaria minor. Next base: position 15,229,291 of record OX940731.1, on the reverse strand, counting down.
GACTTAACCTGTCTCATGAAATGAGATCCATGAGACGGTCTCACCAAAAACTTTGTCTCATGATTTAACCAAAGTTTCGTTATCTACCCTTAGTTCATGATCTAACATGAGTTTTCTGATCTAACCCGAGTTTCGTGATATAACATATGTATTTCATGATCTAACATGAGTTTAGTGATGTAATCCGAGTTTTATAATCTAACATGTGTTTCGTGATCTAAGATAGAGATATTTTAATGATCTAATTATCACTATCTAACCATCATAATCTATCCCGTGAGCTTTATATTCTTGATTTTAATATAAACTTCGTTATCTAACTCGTAAAACATCACGATCTAATATGAGTTTTATAATTTAAATGAGTGAGAACATATATATTTCCTTAACATGCACCAACTTAAATTTAAGGGTAATTATATAATTTAGTCTCAAATTTAGGTAGAAAAAACAATTGTTTTTACAAAAGAGATATTTTTCATTTTTTTTATTAATATCGGATGGAAACACTATCGATAATAAACTCGGTAAATGTAAAGATACATGTAATTTACATACGCTATACATACTTGTTATCATTACGAGTTAAAATTATTTATCATAAATCTATATAGTTCAAACAACTGGAAACGGATTCTTACTGTCAAGCATATTTAATTGGTTAATTGAATGTATTGCAGGAAAAAGAATTATTTTTTCTTTTTTTCAATATCAACAACTTCAAAATTTGAAACTGCACTTAAAAAAACATATATAATAATCCAAAATAATAATATTAAAAAACAAGTACTACATTTTTCAATCATTTATGTTGTATTTCCGTTGTGTTTATCAAACGTTTTCGTCATTATTTAATTTTCAAGTATGCCTATTATCAGTAAAATATTGAATAATTTTTTCTTCAGGGAAAAGGAAAGAATTGAGGTTCCAAATGGTCATGAATTAAAATATGATAGACCGTGAGATGAAAAAGAACAAAAACGCAAAAAATAGAAGAGAGCGGTTGCTTTGACAAGAAAAAACTAGGCCTAAAATTGGGGCTTTAGAAATTTGTTTGAGGCCCAATCCAAGGCCCATCACATTCATTACCTATAGGCCCAAGATCTAGCTAAGCCTCCCATGTCAATTCTTCTTGAAATGAAATTCAAATATAATAATTGTGTATTTTATTATCATTATATTTATATTATTTTAATTTATATACAAAGTTGGTAGTTCGATTTAAGTTACGATAAATAAAATAAAATAAATAGATTATCAAACTAAAGTAAATAGATTGAGTGTAATGTTCACATTGTCATTTACAAATTTTTAAATATTTCTTTGTAAGCTACATTCGTCGCTCTATTTCTTTGTCCACCCTCTTTATCATATATCAAAATTGTGTGTCTTCTACTGTTGTTGATTTTGAAAATTGCGACATACAATTGTCCCCTAATCTATCACCAGTGCGTTGCATAAGTTATAATTTAATAAATTTTATGTTCAGTCAATAATAATTATATATTTCATCATCCTTGAAAAATCATTTTAACCCAAGCTTACGATCTCTTTAAATAATTTGTAAAATATTTAAATATTTATGAGTTTATTAGTGTTTGGTATTTCTTAAAATCCAAAATCTTATTTTGATTTCAAAATAGGATGTTAGAGGATTATACTTTCAAAATAAGATCCACCAACAAAATTTCTAACTTGCTTTAATATTCATAAACTATTTAGAATTTAATTTAATTTAATGGCAAAACTATCATAACAATTTTCTTAAAAGTCTTCATCCACTTATCAAATCAAAAAACAATTTATTTCCATAATAGATATAATATAAATTTATATATATATATATATATATATATATATATATATATTATGTGTAGTGAAAACTTGTTATAAAACATATATTGACTTATAAGATGTTTTTTGGAAAAAATAGATGAACGTTGATCTCTTAACCTTTTGATCTTTATTTGTTATTTGTATAATATTATTTCTTTAAATTATAAAAATTATAAAAAAATTAATGTTAACTTTAAATTATGAAAAAACTTATCATGTACTTAGATTATTTGGTCTTTTAAGTAGAACTTATCATGCAAGAAATTCATTGTAATACAATTGGGGAATGAAAGTTCTCAAATCAATGTTGAAATAGATCAAATAATTCAAAGAACAGAATATATCTCGTTGTCTATTCACCTTTCTTCTCGCTTCTCGCTAATTGTTGGACACTAGTGCAACGTGAAGAGTTAATGAAGTTTTACACCACAAAAACATTATTATAATAAGAATAATAAAAGAAAGAATTGTAATTATTAATAATTTCTTTTCTATGAAACATAGATATTGATGCAAATTTTTGCAGTCATTTATGTTGTTTAGAAATCTAAGTACAATTACACCATCAAAAACCAAAATGAGGCAAAATGTATTTTCAACTACACTCAAGAAGTAATATGTCATTTTTATAAAATATGAATGTTGTATAGTTTCCATTATTTCAGTTCTTGAATTTATAAGAGGATCCCAAAAAAAATTGGTTTTTTATTCTACTGTAATAAGCTATCCATTTTTTCCTATGTTTAATTAAGAATCACCAATCAGATTCTAGCAACCTCATAAATCTCGATCTTCAATATAAAAAGGACGACATTGATACGAGGAAAATATGTGCAATTTTGTGGTGATTAATGTGAGATTTTATGATCGTTTATTTGATTGGATGCACTATTTTCCTACATATACGTGATTTGAGTCTTCAAATACTTCATATATTATTTTCTTATTTATTTTAGGGATTTATGGAGTGTTTTTGAGTAAAAGAAAGATTTAGAGAGAGAAAGGAAGTTAGGTTTTATTCATAGTTTCTTTATTTTAGGAGATTAAATGGAGGAAGGATTTTTCAACAACTATTGTGGATTCAATTTCGAAGATGCTCGGCTAATTTCTCAATTTCGATTAACAGGGATGTTTGAACCCGTATATCTATCTATTTTCTAATTAATCCCGTATTTCCTTCTCGATATTTGATTGGAATTGATTGTGTTATCTGCGTATAATGTTCTCGATTATTAATGTTTGATTTAGCTTGATCATCCAGGTTAAGTGTTTGATAATTGACTGCTAGAATCTTAAAGCATTGTTGTGGTTTAATCTTCATAAAGTGGTAAACTATAGGTCGTGCATCTCTAGGGTAACATAATCCTAGAATTATCGAATCACGCATGTTGATTTGGAGTCTAGTTCATCCTATCGTCTTGATGATTAATGCATTTGATGAATTAAATTTAGAGAGCGTATCCTAGGTTATTCAATTAAATAGGGTTAATTAGCGAGTGTATCCTAATTTAACTAATCTTAAGAGATGATTCGGTTTGACGGCGCGTAGATAATTCCATGATAATCTAAGAGAGGAGTAATACATTAATTAGGGAATAATTGATATTGGAGGATAATTGAACTGTTAACTGGAATATTTGCATACATTAAATCTTTATTTAATTTGCTTGCTAGGTTTATTTCATTTAATTTAGTGATAGTTAATCAATCTCAAAACCCCCCATAATTTGTTATTTCATTGAATTGAACATAAGTGGCATAGTTAATTATCACTCCTCATGGGATCGACTCTTACTAGCCCTAACTACTAGTTGGTTAGGTTAGGAAATAAATTAATTAATTTTATTGCGTTACGACGCGCGGTCAGCCTGTCAGACATCTAACACATTATTAAAAGAGAAAATAATGCATGATATTTTTTTTGTTTCTGGATGAAAATAACATTTGGTTGTGAACTAAAGTGTTTTATTAGTTTTTTACGGATAAATGTTAAATTCGAAATTAGAGATAGATATGTGTAGATTGGAACAGTTTCATTTTTCGAAGAGGAAACATCTTCTGATGCAATTTAAAATTTAAAAGGACGGTTTTTTTAAAGAAAATGTGTATGAATTTTAAAATTTAAAAAATATTGATATCTAATATGTGTAGATTGGAAAATATTCATTTTTCAAATAGGAAACATCTGGATATGGATTCTCTGCTGGGGCAAAAAACCCAACACTTCATGCTGGGTACATACACCATGTTTTTGTGATGTTTTTTCTTTTACTTTTTTTTTATAACCGTTTTTAATTTAAAAATCAATATAACGTGTTTTGGAATGTGATACACGTGTGGTACATAGATATATAGTTTAGAGTATTTGATTTGTCCAGCACCTCATGCTGGTTTTTTGACACCAGCGGAGGATCCATTTTCGAAACGTCTTCTGATGCAATTTAAAATTTAAAAGGACGGTGTTTTTTAAAGAAATTGTGTATGAATTTTAAATTTTAAATAAGTAAATTATGTTACTATTTTCAAACTATAACGACATTTAAACTACTGAGAAAAGATACATTAAACATTCTAATTATTGTAAATAGTTTTAGAAAATAACTTACCTCTTTCTAAATTCTTTTGTTTGAGGATCAATGAAATTGACAACACACTTGATAGCATGAAACGCGTTGCTAACTTGATTAATTTCTACAACACATGGATCAATTAAAAAACCATATACAAAAGCTCATACTAATTAATTTGACATTAAGATTTGAAATTTGTTTATGCGAATCAGATTGAATAATATAAATATATCATTAATAAGTATGTGAAACAGGTCATAATAATTAATATGATATTTATCAATCAGATTTTAAATTTGTTTATGCGGATTACAGATAAAACAACATATATATATTATTATTAATAAGTGTGTAAACCAGATCAGAGTAATTAATTTATGCGAATTAGATTAAATAATATAAATATATCATTAAGTACGTAAAACAAATCATAATAATTAATTTGATATTTATAAGATTTTTTTCAAGAAACAGTTATATATATGACATTTGTTATTATATATAGAGAGAGATAGATATAGATTTTTAAATGTGAATATGCCAATATTATTTTTTTTGAAAATGGAGATTGGAAAAGATTCATTTTTCGAATAGGAAACGTCTTCTGATGCAATTTAAAATTTAAAAGGACAGTTTTTTTTTTAAAGAAAATGTGTATGAATTTTAAAATTTAAAAAATATTGTAAAATAAATTATTTTTTAAGATTTTTTTTTAAAGAAATTGTTAACTGTATGACTGTTGTTATTATATATATATAGAGAGAGAGATAGATATATATTTTTAAATATGAATATGTTAATATCATTATTTTTTAAAATGTATCCAGAAAAATGTAACTAAATACAAGCGGTTTTTTGATTTTTTAGAATGAATCTTAACAAATATAATTTTGTACGGATAATATCCTATTTTCCATTCATAATTTATTGGATAAGCAGTTTGCATTTATAATTTAAATTTTTTTGAAAAAGTATCATTTTTTGAAAATAAGCATTTTCTAATTTATGATTTGTTAAAAAGTATCAATTTTCGAAAATAAGCAGTTTTCTAATTTCTGATTTGTTGAAAAAATAAACGATTATTAACAAACAAAATTTTCTACGGATAGTATCCAATTTTTCTGATATAATTTTTTTTGGCAATAATTTTGAAAAAGAAGCTATTTTCTGATCGTGATTTTTAAAAATTGCGTGAAAGGAGGTAGCGGTTTTCTGATCTTCATTTTTAAAACATGCATAAAATGAATTCTTTCATTTTTATTATCCTTAGAAATGATGAATTACGAAATTGTCCTTAGATTTTTAATAGAATTATCATTTTACCAAACTGACTTCTGTTATTTTATATATATATATATAGCGGTATTTAGTAGATTATAACTTATACATATAAAATTACTCTATCACTCTCTTTTTCAATTGCTAAAGATACAATGGATAATTAGATGACTTACTCCAACAATTAAGACAGAAGTAAAGTTGACAATCAAATTGTATTTAATTTGATCGATTTGATGAATAAATGGAGAGATGTAAAAATACAAATAGATGATATAAAATGTTATACTTTATTTAGATGACTACTTTGCTTATTTTATTTGAAGAAACAAGCTTTTTTCTTGTTAAGCATGATACAAGTACTTCAATATTTTATTATTCAGAAAATAACAAATAAACGAAATTAAATTGTTTCGTTAAATATTTAACGACATATATAATGAAATGGTGGGAATATTATCAATTAATTTTGTTTGAAAATGTGGAATCATTTCATAAATCTAATTATGTAAGATGAATCAATAAGACCATGTTTATTAGTGAAGTCATGCAACCGGTTGTAACTAAAGGATAAAGAAAAAAAAAAAAAAATCAAAATAGATGGCTTTTTTCACGAACGGTCGACTGCACACCCTCTCCATTTTTTAGGGTGTGCACACTTTCCAAGGACAATCTTATCAAATTGATGCCACTTGTCAAATTAGGATTGGTTTATGTGATTTTTTTGAGATAATTTTTATACACTCAATTATTTATAAAAAAAAAATTTACCAAAATTCGTGAATTTTTTTCCTCTATAAATAGAGACTAATATTGATACATTTTGAATCACAATCTCAAATCATCTCTTTTGTCTACTATCTTCTATAATCTCTCATAATTTATATCATATTCTATTATTTCTCCTAATTTCTATTATCGATCCAAGTAACCCAATTTTTTTTTCAAACTATTCAAATTATCCAAACTCTCAAAACTATCCAAATTTCCAGTCTTTTTTGAACAACTATCAAAACTCTCAGTTTTCTCCAAATCTGAATCAAGTTCATACATCTGAACAAGCTCAACCATCGTAAAATATGGGTAGCCAAAAGTACTTGAAATGTGAAAGAAGATGTGGCCGTCATGTTATCTTGGATCTTCGTTAGCGAAGATAAAACACAGGGCAGATTTCAAAGGACTGGCTCGTTTTGGGGAAAAATCCATAAGATGTACAAAGAAGCTCCAAGAGAAGATCCAAAAGAAATAAATGAAAGAAATATAGAATCACTAAAAGATCGTTTCACATGACTTAATAAAAATGCCCAGAAGTAGATTGTTGCTAACATTGAAGTACATCGTCGAGTAAGAAGTGGAATGAGCCAACACGATGTGGTGAAAAAAGCTCATCAATTATACGATGGTAAGTTCGCCGACTTGCATGTATTTAATAAAGTTATGAGTAAAATTCCCAAGTGGGAAATAAAATTTGATCATGCTTCAAGAAGTCGTGCTAACGATGACAAGAGTAACAAAGAAAGTGGTGGTGGTTCAAAGAGAACAAGAACCAGTGAAGATGATGAATATTTCAACCCCACTAATGCAGAAACTCCAGACAGTGGTGGTTCAGCTATTTCACATCCTATAGGTAGAGATTAGGCGAAAAAGAAGAAGGGAAAAGGTAAGACATCGGAGTCTTCATCTAATATTGAGGTTGTTGCAGAACTTTGTGCATTAAGACTCACTAGAGATAGTGAAGTTCAAGTGCTCAACACACTGGGAAGAGAGAAAATGGAAATAGAGAAAATGAAGATGAAACACTCTCTTTTGATGGCTTTGTTGGCGAAGGATTTCTTATCCCCAGATGAAGAAAAGATGAAACGTCATCTGTTGTCATTGTTTAAGTAATGTTTTTAGTATTGTCTTGTAAGCCTTTTTATTTGATGACATGTGTTTTAGTATTGTCTTGTAAGCTTTTTTATTTGTGTGATTTTTATTAAATCGAGTAACTGTAATTTTGTATTTCAATTATTGTAATTTTATTTTTGTTATTGAGATTGTAACTTATTTTTAGTTATCATATTTTTTTTTATAATTACGAATTTGAAATATCATATAATTTAATATATTTCGTACACATTTCAAATAAAAAAAATTGATTATAAAATATATGTAATTATTAAATAATTAAAAAAAAAGTTTTTTTAGGTTGGGTTGAGTCATTGATAAAGTGTGAAAATTGTAGAGGTTAGGTTGTATTATAGGTTGTGTATGTGGAAGAGAGAAAAATGAATTTTTTATTAAGAGGTTGGGTTGTGGAAGGTTGTTAAGAAACATAGTCTAAACGATTCAGATCAAATTTATTTGTTGGTAATGAATTTCATTAATGTAACTGAGGCAGGGGTGGAGCCACCTTAGGGCCAAGGGGGGCACTGGGCCCCCCTGAAATTTTAAAAAATAGGAGGGGTATTTTAGTAATTTCACCATTTTAATTAAAAAAAAAAAGAAATAGGATAACAAACACTTTCTTCCTGGTCTTCCACCCAACATAAATCCCTCAGGCCTCAATTTTGTTTTTAGATTTTTTTTTTCTTTCTCTCAATCTCTTTCTATCTAATTTTAACATAAAATATTATTTTTATATAATTTTTATGGTTTATTTTTTCTTTATTATTGTAGATTTATTATATCTTAAATTGTCTATGTGATATAATGATTAGATGCAAAAGATTGATGAATGATTTTGTATTTTATTTACAAATTCTTTATCCATACTTATAGTTATGGAAAAAAAAAATTATGGTAGGTAATTGTCAAAATATTCTTTAAAATTTGTAGTTTTTGTATTCTAATAGTGATAAACAATATTTAAGTTTAAATGAAGTTATAAATAGAATTTATCAAGCATTGAGTAAATGAAGAAAGTGAGATAAAATTTTGTAATTCAAGTGTTAGATATAATTAAGTTACTAATTTTGGATTTTATTATTTTATAATGTAATATATTAACTTTATCGAAATTATGATAAATTTATGTGTTTAGTTTAAAATTATAGTATTTTTTTTTACAAGTTGACGTGGGCCCCCTGGATCGAAATCCTGGCTCCGCCTCTGAACTGAGGGTAGTTTTGTGGTCATACTTTTTCCAAATAAGACTTTCTTTTCCTCCAACTAACCTATTATTATTATTATTATTATTATTATTATTATTATGAGAGAGTGTGTTTCGCCTTGAGGTGGACATGCCATCAACTGGCAACACAAATGCAGCTATCATTCGCCATTGAAGTACGCAACAACAATCAATATTCATATTCATATCATACAAGTACAACTGCCATACTCAACAATATATGAATTCATATAAATATATTTATTTTATTTATTTGCCACCCGTTTCTCTTTGAACCCCCTAACTGAAATTTATATTTAAATTTTTGATCTTTTTCCTACTCAGTGCTCTGTCTTAAATGGCAAGATTTCCAAGAAGGTAACTCTTCACCAACATCTTAGTACGACTTCCCAACTGCTTAAAACCCTCCCCAATTTCTTCAATGAATATATATTCTCTCTCGTTTTGGAGGTTATGAGTTGAGGAAAAATGGAGTTTTTCACGTGGGGTCTCCTGCTTCTGCCTTTCTTTCTGGGGAGCACTGTGGAGGGGATTGATCGCGGCACCGTACGTACTGAGAGAATTTCAGGTAATCTTTTCCGATTATGATTTCTATGCCCCACATTTTATGTTCTTTTTTTGTCATATTTAGCCTTCTACTGTTTGTCAAAATGTCAGAGAGAAAAAGGAGCGACCATTGTTTTCAGATTTTGGTTGACATAATTTTATCACTGGAAAATTGTGTTGTGGGGTTTTACTTAGTATGTTGCTGATATATATATATTTTTTTTTGGAGAAGTATTTCTGTCATGGCGATGAGCTGAATGTGTTGCCTATTTTAGCCCACAATGCTGGGAACAGTAGTTTTTGATGTGTTGAACTTGATATAATTGGTTAGATTGCTAAAATTAGTGGAGTAATTGTCCTCGAAATAATGTGATCTGTAAAATAATTGTGTCTCTCCTAAGAGAATTACATACTATAGTGATTAGAAACTCCATTGTTGTGGCTACGGATGATTTAGCATTGAGAATTTACTCTAACCGCTGAGAAATGAGTTAACAGATCTTTGTCAATGATTTAGTTTGCTTCACCACCAAATTAATGTTGTAAATTTGACGTTTGAAAAGTTTGAATGTTGGCTTCGCTTCGTCAAATGAATTCGTGGAGGTTTCAACCAAATTCTGTAACCTTGGCACCAATGAGCTCATTATAGGACCAAGAAATTGTGAAGCTTTGAAACACATTACTTGAAATAATTTTCAAGACCCTGGTAATGGTTTTAACGTCTGAGCACTACATATAATGAACAAAGATTAGATCCAGATATAGTGAAAAAATAATACTTGATAGGATATGGTGAGAGCTTTATATTAAGTTGGTGTAGCTCAATTTAGTGAAAGTTTGTGCAGCAATTGGTGGAGAGTACCACTGAACCCCATCAATGAATTCTTGCTATGGATAGAGAGTCAGTACAGCAAGCTAATTTAATAAGTGAAAAAACTTGTCTTTGATGAGAAACTGTCTAGATATATGGTGGGTATGGACACCATCAGCTGATTATCGACATCTTAGAAGAATAATAGAATCTTTTTACTTCATGTGGCATGTGGGGAGATTGATGTTCCATTACGCAATGACCTTTGGTCTATAGAATCCATGTCTAGTACGATTCATTGTATTGAATTGGATTTCATTCAAGGTGCTCCATCTCTTGTTCAAGCCCCTGTCAATTCCTCTTGAGTTTTCTATGCTCAAACCTATTGCTTGAGTGGTTTCACCTTACGTATTTCCTCATGCAAACAGAAAAGCTTGGATCTCCAATTAATTTGTCAGACATGTCTTGTAATTCTGCTACTGTAAATATATGTAGGAAGTGCTGGTGATGTCCTTGAGGATAACCCCGTGGGAAAATTGAAAGTTTATGTGTATGAACTTCCAAGCAAATACAACAAGAAGATCCTGCAGAAAGATCCACGTTGTCTAACACACATGTTTGCTGCTGAGATATTTATGCACCAGTTTCTCTTATCCAGCCCCGTTCGAACTCTTGATCCCCAGGAAGCAGATTGGTTTTATACTCCTGTTTACTCAACCTGTGACCTTGCACCTAATGGATTGCCACTGCCTTTCAAATCTCCAAGAATGATGAGAAGTGCAATACAACTCATCTCGACAAGATGGCCTTACTGGAATCGTACTGAAGGAGCTGATCATTTCTTTCTTGTTCCCCATGATTTTGGTGCTTGCTTTCATTATCAAGTAAGCTCTTTGCTTCTAGTATCCTCTTTTCCTTTGACTTCATTTCATATATTAACATCACTGGACATGAGCAGAAGTATATGCTATTTCCCATTTTTTTGTCTGCTTGAGCTATTAGGTTCACTGACTATATGTCATATAATTTCATCCTACATGCATCATGCAGAAAATAAATCTAATTTTGTGTAATTTAAATTAGAGCGTAATACGCCCTAAAAAGTATTTCAGTATAACAAATTTCCAAGTTTGAATGCTCCGATGGACTTCAAATGCAAATATTTGAGAATAAAACATGATGTGTTTGGATAACAGAGGGATAATTTTTGTAAATATGATGCTCATTATGCATGATATAGAGCCAACTGAATATCATTTGCATCAGCAATGCACATGAATTTTCCTCGGACAAAAAGGTTTGCATATTCTCTCTTAAATCTAACTGCACTTCCAGCCATCCAAGCGACATAGCTGAGCACTTAATGATATTGCAATTTTTGAATGCTTATCAAATTCTTGCTCACTGAGGACACCATATGATAATCCAGTGGGTTTTCCTGTTGTAGGAAGAGAAAGCTATAAAAAGAGGCATTCTTCCTTTACTTCGACGTTCTACCTTGGTTCAGACTTTTGGACAACGAAACCATGTTTGTTTGAATGAAGGTTCAATAACAATACCTCCATATGCACCTCCAGAGAAAATGCAGTCTCGTTTAATTCCTCCAGACACTCCAAGATCCATCTTTGTCTATTTCCGTGGTTTGTTTTATGATGTAGACAATGACCCTGAAGGTGGTTACTATGCAAGGTATGTTTTTACATTATTGTCATGTGCTTACATTAGAAGAAATGAGAGATGATAAGAAGTTTCTTGAGACAGTTCGTAAACATATATATGGAAATTAATCTGTAACCTCGTAATATTATTCATTGAAACTTATTAACAGTCAGTGATATATTTTTATCTTCAGAGGTGCAAGGGCATCCATTTGGGAGAACTTCAAGAACAATCCACTCTTTGACATCTCAACAGACCACCCAACCACATATTACGAAGACATGCAACGTGCCATTTTCTGTTTATGCCCTCTAGGCTGGGCCCCATGGAGTCCTCGACTTGTGGAAGCCGTGATATTTGGTTGCATACCCGTTATTATAGCAGACGACATAGTATTACCATTTGCAGATGCTATTCCATGGGAGGAAATCGGTGTGTTTGTAGCAGAGAAAGACGTCCCTTACTTGGATACTATTCTTACATCTATCCCAGTTGAAGTAATTCTAAGAAAGCAAAGGCTTCTTGCAAATCCTTCGATGAAACAAGCAATGCTGTTCCCTCAGCCAGCTCAACCAAGAGACGCTTTCCACCAAATCTTGAATGGGTTGGCACGTAAACTACCACATGATAAGAGAATATACTTGAAGGCAGGTGAAAAGTTTTTGAATTGGACAGCTGGACCAGTTGGGGACCTCAAGCCTTGGTAAAGAAGGATATGAAGTTTCTTGTGTAAGTATGGTTTTGTTGTCCTTAAGAGCCCACACATGAGTGCTGTGAAAGGTAGATATCAATCAAGGCATATGAATTCCTTTTTTTGTTTTTTCTTTCTGCCACTATCTGTGTTTTGGTTGGTGCAGAAAAATAGGTGATTTGTATGTAGATGTTTGAAAATTTTCAGCTATGGTTGAAAGAGATGTTTGATCGGGTTCAACACTCTTGTTGGATCATTCAAACATCATATATGGGCTTGTTAACTAATGGATAATATAAATACATATTGGGCCGTACCAGTTATAGGCCCACTTTATGGGCTGTGATTTAGACTTTTGTTCAATTGGTTGGGCTCAGATCTAGGCTCAGACACTTACAATTGGATTATGCTTAACTGGGCTGGGAAAATATTGATTTGAAAATTCTGAATTGAGAATCTTGATTAATATTGAAGTATATACTACCCCTTCACAACAAAATAGACATGATTACTATTTTTGTCTGTTCTACAAAGTTAGATTTTTTACTACATTGATATGTTTTTTAATTTTCAATTCCATATGTCTTTAATTAATGTACATTGATATTACTTACTTCAACTTCCTATATTACCTTTTTTGGAAAAAATGCTTCCAATCTCTATCAACTAGAGGAAGTCTCAAACTCCGCTTGCATATGTAGATTCTCACTCAATGTGTTTCTTAATTAATGAAAATTTAAGGGCATAAATGGAACTTTTAATATTTTAACTATATAAACTACATTTTCTTAATTTGTGTGAAAATAATTATAGGTTTATCTTTGTGGGACGGATTAATTATTTATTATGAGATTCTACATGGTAATATTGTATTGTATATGCTATATTAATGTTGGAAAAAATGGATGATTGTATTATTATATTGTGGTAAGATATGTTGTGAAATGTGGAACAAGGAAAGTTGGGTTAAATTTTTATTTAAAATTGTAAAAATATATATTAAAAGGTGTAAGTAATTATAATAAGAAGTATAATTTTATTGGTTTAGAAAATCATTTTACATACTAAAGTTTAAATGAAACATAGTCTTAGTTATGAGTTTTAGGGACCACTGGACCAGGTACCAATGTGCCATCATATTGAATATTTTCATTGCTTATTGTCCCCTCTCAACACCCAAAACTAAATAAAGAAAAGAAAGGAAAAGTTGGTGAATATAAACAATCTAGTATCAACAGCAAAGGATGGGAATACTGTACAATGAAAGTGGGTAGGTGGTGAATAATCCATCATTAAAATCATTTTATAGGATTTAATAAATTACATTGTCCAGTGTGTATTGTAGAATTCAACATATTCATGTATATATATTCAAATTTATAATCAATTTTTTCCATCATTTTTCTTTTACAGTTTCCCTCAGAATTTTTCTTTTTTGGGATAAAAACAAACAAACAATAGCCTACGGTTTTGTATCTTTGAATTCGGGCAGAAAAGGCCAAATTCACGCACTACTTTTGCTGGGTCGAATCATACACTCTTGATTATTTCAATCTAAAATGAATTTTATTATTAATTTGACCTTATTTTTTCCAAGTGAAATTTTGTCTTTCCATATTCACACCCATCTTCAAATATTAGATATTAATTTCTTATTAATCCAAAATTTATTCGAAGAAAATAAATCCGTTAAATGCATTACTTAAAAAAATCATATATTTCAATTTTACAATTTGTTTCTATTTTTATCAAACCAAACAATATATAAAAATTGGTCCAATATTAATCAAGACCAATCTTATTAAACAAAATTTATCACAATTTTTAGACCAAATACACTTCACAATCTTTAGAAACTAACCATTATAAGTTACAATTCCAAAAAGAGATTTGATGTTCAGAAAGTTGCTCAAATTGAAACTAATATTAATATGGAGAAACGTATCTTTCTTTACACATCAAATGTACTTTTTGTTGGAAACTATTCACTTTGAACAGCAGTATATTAAATTAAAATAAATCCTACGAGATTTAATAATTGTTTATTCTTAAAATATATAGCTGTATTTATGGAACACGGGCTATGGACCTATTTTGCTGTTGAGGACATGGAAGAGGACTATGTTTGTCAATGAATAATCATACGAAAATATTTTTTCAAAGGATACGGCGGAATAAATGAATGATAAATTAAGAGCCCATCTCATTTGATTTTCAAACCCTTTACTTTATAAATATAATATATATAATATTTGTTGATCTTAAATAGGTGAGTCTAAGTCTTAAATAATGAGATTAGGGAATGATTAAATTAACCTTAACCTTATCTTTTGATAAATGTTGGTAGTCATCCTAAGTGATGGAGAGCTTACACTTCTTGCAAATGGCAATAGCATGAAATTTCATTTTCAGATTGATTTGGATGTCGAATGCTTCTTGGTTTAGATGTTCTAAATTTTTAATTGATGTTATATATAATTGTTAGAACTTATAAAGACAATATATGTTTAGAAATAATTTTGTCTTATTGAATTTCTACATAGTAGAAAGATTAAAAAAAAAATCAGTATATTTGAAAATGAATTTAATGAGTACATTTTCACTTTAAAGTTGGAAAACAAATTTTTAATACAAAATATGTTATAACTCATGAAAACAACAATGTTATGGATTTTTTAATAATGATATGTATGGTTACGTGGAAATTGAGGATTAAAAGACATTGAGAATCGTATTAGGAGTTTTCTTAAAATTGAAAAAAAAAAGAAAAAAGTTAAAATATCTGCATACTGAAATTTTTCTATTTTACAACGGTTTGTAATATAATTATTTTGCTTAGAGATATGGTTAACCATCAATATTGGATAGTGAAGTAATTTTTTTTTTTTTCATTTTTTTTAAATAAGTCAAGGGCTCAAACTCTCATTCAACTAATTTTAGAATTGAAAGCCACCTACATTTCAGTAGTTGTGTAATAACTTGACATGCTTTGAATCAATTTACAATCACAAACACTAATAATATCACTTTATTTTACCAAACACTTTATAACAATCAAACCAAGCATTAAATTATTTATGATTTTGGATTATTTTGCATTTTATTCTTTTGAAAAACTTAAGTAATGACTCTATCATCATTGCACAATATGTCTGATAAAATAAGAAAAACAAAATAAAAAAGTTCCAAATACATAAAAAATTATATAAGTTAGTCTCAAGAATATAATTTTTTGTGATGAAATTCTTTTATCCGAAACTTGAACTGAAATTTTATAAAATAAAAATTCATTTCATGGATTAGATTGTTAAACATACACGAGACTTACCAACTACCTCACCAAACAAATTATAAAAATTCCGAAAATGCCCCTTACAGGCCTTTTCATGGCATATACAGGCAGGTCAAACGAGAAACAACCCTTCATCTCTTGTTTAATTACTTGTTTGTCACTCTGCTATTATAACCCTAACAATAATACTCCAATAAGCGTCTCTTCCACCTTCTTTTGTATCGCTCCCCCATTAATCACCATCAATACCTTGCTTCAACAATTGAAATCACTCAGCCATGTCTTCCATTTCCAAGCTCTCCACCTCCAATTTAGCTCATTCTTCCGCTGATTTAAGGCCCCGCACCAGATCTTCGCAGCACCCCATGTGCTGTGTTGATCTCCGCAAAAGAATCGCCTCGCCGCTTTCATCATCGAAGTTGAGAGTGCGCACCAACCTCCCTATCAGAGCTTCTTTGGTGTAAGAATATTTATATTCTTCCCCACTTTGTGTGTGTGTGTGTGTGTGTTAGCAAGATATGTGTGTTGTTAATTTTGTATTGGGATGATTTATTTTCGTGTTTATAAAGATTCAATTTTATGTTGTTTGATACACGGGGATGAGAGAAATTAGATGATTTGGGTGATCTTGTTCCTATTAGAATGTTTTGGAGTGATTAATCATTTTATAAAAAATTAGGATTGCTTGCACTTGAACCTCTATAGCATGATTGACTTAATGATTTGTGAAATCTTCACCTTTTATTTATTTGCATGTCTCTAATTTGGAAGTTATTGGTCAGTGTTAGATGCTCACAAATTGGTGGGAATGGAAGTAGTGTGAAGAGAACCACCCTGCATGATCTTTATGAGAAGGAAGGGCAAAGCCCATGGTATGATAATCTGTGCCGGCCTGTTACCGATCTTCTTCCGTTGATTGAAAGTGGGGTGAGAGGTGTAACCAGCAACCCAGCGGTAAACGGCCTTCTCCCTTCATCAATGCCATGGATATTTTTTGCTTAATACATCTAAATAAATCTTTCTATATAGATATTAATTCTATCATGATGTGTTTGTAAAAGGGAATTGCGAAAATACTGTTTATCTAGCAATTTTCTTTAGGCTTTTACTAATGTTGTGTGTTTATGATTGCAGATTTTCCAGAAAGCAATATCGACTTCAAGTGCATACAATGATCAATTCAAGTAAAGAGATGATCAGATTTGTTTTTAAATAGTGATTTGTGTCTGTCTTCAAAATCTTGTAGTCTATTGTGGTAGCTGAATTGTTGAAACATCCTTTTCTTCTCTACTTTGTATGGTTGTGTAATTGACCAAAAAAATATACAAAGAAAACATAACTTTCAATTTAGGTTGATGAAGGCACGATGTGAAGTTAGTATTAGGGTGGTTAAGATGACTGACTTCTTGTCCACTCTTCCTTATGGGCAGTTGTGTTGTTCTTTATAAGTCACTTCACTTGATCCTCTAATTTGTCTCCACTCAAAAATTCTTTGGTCGTCGTTATTGTAGCTTTGGACTTTCTATCTTGATTCTTCCACAGTGAAGTTACCATCAATTTTGGTTGGTTTTGAGAAAGAGACCTGAATAAATTCTCCACTGTAATTCAATTTATGTTCTAATATGACTGCAGGGAACTTGTGCAATCTGGAAAAGACATAGAAAGTGCATATTGGGAACTTGTGGTGAAAGATATCCAAGATGCATGCAAACTTTTTGAGCCAATTTATGATCAAACAGATGGTGCTGATGGATATGTCTCCGTTGAAGTTTCGCCCAGACTTGCTGATGATACTAAAAATACAATAGAGGCTGCAAAATGGCTTCATCAATGGGTTAATCGTCCTAATGTCTACATAAAGATTCCTGCAACTGCTGCATGCGTCCCTTCGATTAAGGAAGTTATTGCACTAGGAATAAGCGTTAATGTTACGGTGAGTTGATTCTTACATCCGTACAAGGGTCTGAGTAATTCAAGGTGTTTATCTTTTGGCAGAAATGAGCAATGATGTATTAATTCTATAACTCATCAATTCTGTTATGTAGGGCGAGCAAGTATTTTGCTTGCTGATCTATGTTGTATAAATATGCGCTTCTGAATGCGAAGTCTATCCATATCTAGTGTGTGGGTTTGGAATTTTATGTACTGGCTATTTGAAGTTTGAAATTCTCTTATGCATGAAAAAATGAACAGATTACTCCTTTGTTCTCCTTTTCACACTGAGTATTAGCCAAATGCATGGGCAGGCACATATAAGGGGTTTCATGACGTATGCTGCAGTCAAAAGTCTAGCATTATTACTTAGATATTGACACTAACCCTAAGGCTCTATGCAGCTCATTTTCTCTATCTCTAGATATGAAGCAGTCATTGATGCTTACCTCGATGGCCTCGAGGCTTCTGGGCTCAGTGATCTCTCCCGAGTTACAAGTGTTGCCTCTTTCTTTGTTAGTCGAGTCGATACCCTTGTTGACAAGATGCTCGAGAAGATTGGAACACCAGATGCACTTGATCTCCGGGGAAAGGTATTTAAAATACAATACGATTAGCCTCTCATGCTTCACAAGGTATATAAGAAAATATCAGCTTAGAACTCCTCTGAGAGCGACTTGTATACTTTTGCAGGCTGCAAATGCTCAGGCAGCGCTGGCTTACCAGCTTTACCAGAAGAAATTCTCGGGCCCAAGATGGGAGGCTCTGGTAAAGAAAGGAGCCAAGAAGCAAAGGCTTCTCTGGGCCTCAACAAGTGTCAAGAATCCAGCTTATCCAGACACCCTATATGTGGCTCCTCTTATTGGACCCGACACAGTAGGCCATCTTATCTTCACTTTATCACATTTTATACTCGTGGTCCAGGGAAAAACACCATCACTTTCATTCTTGGCTTCTAGCATTAATACTGTTCATTAATGCTTATAGGTTTCTACTATGCCTGATCAAGCACTCCTAGCATTTATCGACCATGGGACCGTTGGAAGGACCATCGACGCTAATGTATCTGAAGCTGAAGGCATTTACAGCGCACTTGAGAAGTTGGGCATTGACTGGAGTTATGTTGGGTCACAACTTGAGCTGGAGGGAGTGGATTCCTTCATCAAGAGTTTCGATAGCTTGCTTGATAGTCTGCAAGAGAAGGCGAATTCTCTTAAGCTCGTTAGCCTGTAAACCACACGACTCTTTTGGTTGCTAGAATTGTGGGTTAATAAAGTGACTGGGTTTCTAGTCCTTGGTGTAAAGCCAATTGTGGTGAGTGTTGTGTAAGAATACTGCGCTGTAAGATTTCATTTATCGGTCATCTTCGGAAACATTCAATGTTGTCTCTGTTGTGTTGTTGTGGAGGGAATGGTTTCAATAGATATGCAGAATGCAGGAATGCTTGTTAAGAGATGGCATCTCTGGTTTTTATCTTTTCATTTTTATTTTTGTAGTATTAACAGGCATGATGATATAAAAAGGCATGTCTTTGTCATCAACGGAAAAAAGGGAAGGGAAAATTAGCACACTTGGATTTTTTACATATCTTGTTATATGCAAGGACAAAAATATCGGTACTTTAATTTTACGGAAATATCGAAATATCGACGGAAATATCGAAAATATCAAAATATCGGTACTTGAATTTTAAGGAAATATCGGGGAAATTTCGGAGAAATTTCCGGATATTTTTGTCCATGGTTATATGTTGATATATAAAAAGATTAAAAATAAAAATAAATTTCTGTTGAATTTTTTTTTTATCATCTTTTCAAAAATTGCAATTTAACCCTATTTTTTCTTTAAATTAACAAAAGAATAAAGGGGTTCAAATTGTATTTAATTTGACGTATAAAAACTTGGTTAATAAAAAATAAACACAACAATATTACAAACACTAACATTTATGTGTATCAGGTGCATAGATCATAATCCATGCAATTTGGATTATATAATCCAATTGGGTCATATAATCCAAAATGTGATTTTCAGGTTCCAAATGCTCGCTCACGTGCCCACACGTGTTTCCATGCGCTCCATGTTCGCATCCACACTAAAATATGATTTTCACGTTCCAAATGCTCGCTCACGTGCGCGCACATGCGTTTCCATAAAATGTGATTTTCACGTTCCAAATGCTCGCTCACGTGCCCACACGTGTTTCCATGCGCCCCCAATCCGCACCCACACTCTTATCCCACATGCTTAACCTTTCTGTTATATTGATGTAACTTTTATGTTATATTTGCGTCACATTTATGTTATGTTAGTTTAACCTTTACATAATATTACAAATATATAATACCTATGTTATAATAATTTAATTTTTATGTTATAATAATATATCTTTATGTGGTATTTTAAAATATAAAGGTTATACTAATATAACATAAAAATTAAATTATTATAATATAAAAGTACAATTATACTATATGAATTTTTATACTAAAAAAAGTCTAAGTATCATCACTTAAAAGTTATGCTATTTGTATATCAAGACTACCGCATAAATTGAAAAATAATAATAATAATAATTTGAGAGCGAATCTGATCCGATCCAACCCGTATGCTCAGTTGGTGCACAGAAACACTACTCTTTTACAATACCATGTAATAAAACGAGGGGCAGAATGGTCATTTGATAAAGTGATCGCTTGAGGGGAAGCTGAGGCCGTTATCTTCCCGCGAAACAACTCCCCGTCCAACCAGACACTAGAAACTTCTCTCTCAAAATGATTACCTCAATCTCAACCGTCCGATCTCTTTCTAAGCATTTTCCGGCTAACTCCCCCGCGTTCTATCCGCCGCCGCCGCCAATTTCAAGTCTGCACATCGTTTGTCGGAGTTCCATCAACTCATCAACCTCTTTTGGTCAGTTTACCATTTCCTTTCTTCCTTATTTCTCCTTCTTATGTTGTATCTGTATCTTTATTTCCTGATTCCAATAGTTATATCTGGTTATTATATCTCCTTTTTTGCTGTGCAAATTGTATTGTTACTGGATTGAAGAAGAAAGTGGATGCCTGGAGCATAAGCCTCTGATTGATCGGAGACAGCTGATAATTTCTTCGATAGGATTATTGGCAGTGCAAATTTTCGATTCTCTGAGAACTGAAGCTTCAATTGCATCTGAATACGCTGACAGTAATTTCCATTGCTTTCTCTCTCTCTTTGTTAAACCTTATTATGTTCTGCTTCTTGCTATAGCTGTTTTGTCAAAGAAATCGTCTGCTTGTCTGTAATTGTAATTTTTATTTTTATAATTTGTTTCTGTGGGCCGGCCAGCGAACAAACTTCACTAAGAAAATTCCAAGATAAGTTAGATTCAATGTCAGTGAGATTCACTGAACTTACTTTTTTTTAATCATATTTCACTATGATTATGGTTTCGTATAACAATTTCGACCAAAGTATTGAAGGAACTAACTTGCCTATGATTAACAGATTCACCCATTATGTTTATATTAAAATATGCCATATGGATGGGATGAAAGTACATGTAGAGGACAAGAAAGGTTTAATCCATTGGGTAATCATATTCTTGAGTGCTAATTTGATTTGCAGTCCTTTCTAATGGATAACAGAATGGATCTCTCAGTTCTTTGAATAATTATATCACTATTACGTGCAGCCTAGTAGCTTTGAAGACTAATTGTAGGCTCACTGTTTGAGCATACAGTGCCAGCTTTGCGTGGAAAGGATTATGGAAAGACAAAGATGCGGTATCCTGATTATGTAGAAACAAATTCAGGTCTTCAGTATAAGGTCACCTTTTGGAAGCACATTCTTGGTAGTTTGTGTAGATCCTGCACTTCATATTTCTAGTTCTAATTGCAAACATGCAAAATTTTGCAGGACTTGCGAGTAGGTAGTGGCCCCACTCCAAAGAGAGGAGAAATTGTAGTGGTAAACTCATCATCTATTTGGTTGAACAATAACTTACTCGAAAGACGATTCATGGAAAAATCTTCAAAAGTTTGTATTAGATGATTTAAGGCTTAGTGCATCCATGAAATTTCATTAAATTTTATAAATAAGTTTTTGGTTCAAAAGCCAAATATTTGTTGTGAGATCTCAAGTTACTGAAAAGCATTTCTTGAGAATAGCATAGGTAAACTGCAAAAGAGAAAAAAGAGCATTTAGATTCATTTTACTTCATGCTACAAAATAACGTGAAGTCAAATCTGATAACAATGCATGCTAGGTTGATTGGGATGGTTACACCATTGGATATTATGGCCGGATATTTGAAGCTCGCAACAAGACAAAGGGAGGCTCTTTTGAGGTATTTCCCTTTCTGCTATTGAATGCTGTTCCACAGTTGCTTGAATTTTTGCTCTTCTTTTCTTGTTTGTGCTTTTGATATGATTCCTTATGCAGGGTGATGAAAAAGAGTTCTACAAATTCAGATTAGGATCTCAAGAGGTAGAGGATCACTCTTAAATAAAGTTTACCATTGACGAGTGTTAGATTTTATGGCAAACTTTTCCATGATACACTGGTTCAGTAATTCATATACTTATGTCCATGTTTACATCTATATCAAGCCAACATTATGCTGTGAACTACAAGGGCAAAAAAATAATAGAGCTGGCATATACATCAGTGACCTAAAAATACGGGAAATTTTGATAACGCCACCCTGGCACCTCCAATTTGGAAAAATAATCATCCAATAACTATTTTTGTCGTGCGTATAGACACACAGAACCATGGTCTCGTGGGACCATGTGCAACTATGCTCGCGAGTCGCGACTATGGGTGTCATTTTTGAACAAAATTAATGTTGGAGGGATTTTTTGCTACAAGTGCTATGTCAATGTGACATTTGTGAATTTCCCTAAAAATATCTGGGAACTGCTCTATTGGATCATTTCAATAATCAAACGTCCTCAACTTGTGAAGTTCATATTATCATTCCAATGTATCGCTTCTTTGAGGAAAAATAACGAACTTACCTTATTCTTAATAGTAATTTGTTTTAGCATAGCTTGAATTTTCATATAGAAGCTTGTGTTGTGTAGCTTCTTTGTTTGGTGCTTTCTGGTCTGATAGGCACTATATAAGATGTGCTGGTGATTGTGGCATACAGCAGTTAAGCTGTCTTAGCTTCATCTTTGGCAAGTTTTCATGTGTTTTTTTTTTTTTTTTGGTAATGGCACTGGTGGTTTTTGGATATCTTCAGGTCATTCCGGCTTTTGAGGAAGCTATATTAGGCATGGCTCCTGGTGGTATAAGGAGGTGCTATATCTTTCTCTATTCCCCTCAACTTCAATTTGTCCTACTATATTATTGATTGCAAGCGAGTTATGTAGGCTACAGGCCAGCTGAGCTAATAGCTCAATAGTACAAGTAATTGAATTAAGGTTATTTTCCATAAGCATATGCTAGCGGATATTAGAATACAATCTTGAAATTAGAGTAATATCAGTTATATTGTCCAGGGCATATCCAACACCGTGACAAATTCCATCGGATGCCCCGTATCTATGGTCTATTTGCATAAAAACATTGACATATATGTGTGTAAATCCATCAAGTGTATGTGTAACATATACAAGATCCTATCTTACATTGTTTTTGGGCAATATTTCAGGATTATTGTTCCACCAGAACTAGGATATCCTGAAAATGACTACAACAAGAAAGGTCCAAGGCCAACAACATTTTCGGTACTCTTTTTAATATTTCATCAATCAATTTGTTGATGCATTAGTTTTCTAGTTGAATACTATTCCAACTATAAATAAAGGTGATCTTACATGATTCTGTATGACAGGGACAGAGAGCATTAGATTTTGTGTTGGGGAACCAAGGATTGATTGACAAAACCCTCCTCTTTGATATTGAGCTCCTAAAAATCGTTCCAAATGCAAGTGGTTGAGCCTCTGCTGCTGTTCTCCTTAAAAGATTGTGTGTGTGAGAGAGAGACAAAGAGAGATCCTGAATTTATCACACTTTTTACCATCTGAGAACAAATTATAATGCCATTTAACATTGTAGATGCTATTGTGCATTAGTTTTTTCCATTATTATATTACAAGCTGTAAAAGGTGTTGCCAAAGGCCCCAATCAAAGGGCTCAAAATCCTGCAAATTTGTTCCTTGGCACCCAGATAAAACTAATAATTCATAAAAGATTAAATGAAAACATGAATCAGCAGTGAAACAGGACAAAAGCACAAGGAGACTGCACCCTAAACATCGAATGACAAAAAACATCTTAAGCACAACAGCAAAACGAAAAGCTAGAAAAGAAGCAAGAAAAGAGAACAGTCTGAAGAAATGTGGTTAATCCAACCAAAGGATGGCACTAAAGCTGAAAACATGATCCAGATCTTTCGACAATGTGATCTGATTAGTTGAGAGAAAGTTCCCTGCGTTTGTACCGTACCATCACTTTCCCCTTCACGCCCACAACCATGGCGTTCCAATCAATCTCCGGAAAAGGTGAAAGAAGCTCCATTTCAAAATTTCTCAGCAAATGACTCCATATTGCTTTGATCTGCAGATAAGCAAACGGCTCACCTAAACAACCATGCCTACCACCACCAAAAGATATGTAGGAGAACGCTCCGGCCGCCTTATCCTCGTCTCTCCCAGGAGCAAACCGGTCAGGGTCATAACTGTCCGGATCCTTGTAAATATGTGGGAGCCGATTAGCAAAGGCTGGTGATGTGGCCACAATATGCCCCTTGGGAATGTCGTACTCTGTTCCTTCCTTAGTCTTCACACTAAAATCACTATGTGAGCTTCTCAGAAGCATTATCAATGGAGGGTGGAGTCTCAATGCTTCTTTTGTACATCGATAAAGAACTTCCATTTCGGAGAAAACGTCATAATCGACCTTGTCCCCATGCTTTGCCACCAAGTTCTTCTGCTCGTTCACCACAGCCGACATGTATTTAGGGTTGCATAGGAGATGGGCCCCGGTCCAAGTGGACGTAATAGAGCTCGTGTGCTGGCCAGCAAACAGAGCAGCAATAAGCAGACCAGTGATCTCCGCCTCAGTTGTTGGCCGTCCATCTTTGTACTTAGAATCGATAAAGCACTGAAGCAAATCGTTCTGAGCCTTTCCTGTTTGTTTGCGAGATGCAATGATGTTTGCGAATATCTGAGCAAGCTTCTTACGAGCTTGGTCACGACGACGATGTGCTGGGATTGGAAGGTACGGAAATATGACGCTGATTGGAAGCATTCCGCTATCAAGGTCATGGAAAAGAGCAGAGACATCATCGAAGAGCTTATTGCGAACCTCTTCGCCTAACAAGCATCGACTGGCTGTCAGTATGATTAGATGCTCCAACTCATACTTCAGGTCCACTTCACCACTGTCTCCCCATTTCGAAAAATATTCCTTCAAAGTCATAGAATGCAAAATATTTAGATTGCTAGTTTGCAGAAACATGATAATGTACCCAATAACATGATTATGATCGCTACTATCACATTATCAAGATCAGGCATTAATCCAAGTACCACAACATTTCAACTAAGAATAATCACAGCAGTAAATTATTTCCTATTAGTAATATCAAAACTGTCAAAATTTTCTCATCTGTCCCTTTTAAAGAAAACAGTCAACATCAGCCAACTGCCCAAAACATGAAAGCAGTAAGAAATTGGGTCAATTACCAAAAAATCCAAGAACTTTAATAAAACTATACAAGAAAAGAAAACAGAAGCAGAAAGGAGTGTGAATACCTGAGCCTCCATAACCATCTGATCAACATAAGCTTTGAGCTTATTAACCCTCAAGGCCTCAGTGAAGAACCTGAACTGCTCTTGCCTAATGGAATAGTCCACATCAAAGACCACCCCAGGCCCGAATGTAGGCACATTGAACTGGTACACCTCTTGCTGGCTGAGATCAGATTCAGTGGCCTTGAAGAAATGGGCCGAAACCTCCGGCCCGATCAAGAAAGTTATCTTCTTGTTCAGCAATTTCAGAGTGAACACACTCCCAAGCTTAGGGTACTCCTCTCTCAGCATCACCACCGGTCCTTTCATGAACCGGATTAAACCGCCGATCACCGGCCACGCGCTCACCGCAGGCGGAAGCCGCTTCTTGGATCTGGGCATTATCAGTACAGATATCAGTTTCGCCGCCACAATAGTGGCCACCAACAGAAGGCCCACATTCAAGATATTGGTCTCCGATTTTGTTGCTTCAACTACCTCCATGGCTGCTACTCGGAATTTGTACACCAAATGCTCTGCAGTTTGAAGGGACCAAAAAAGATCAGATTTTTGCGAGAATAGAATCTTTAGATCCAACTGGGTCTTGATAGAACAACTAAGAATTGAAAAATGTTGAAAATTTCAGAACGTCTGTTCTTCATGCAAAAATGTGATAGATTTTTCCACATTAATTTATGTGAATAATAATAGAATTGAAGAAAGAGCAAGGATATGCAGTATACCTGATTAGAAGATGATGATTAATTGGTTAAATGAGGAGAGGGACAGAGACTTGAGAGCATGAGTGTTAATAACACTGTGTTTAGTGGAGCTCATTTGTCTCTGATTACAAGGAGGATTTTATAAGGAGTCAAATCCCTTTTTTCATCTTTCAAATATATAATATGTATGATAAAATAAATTCTTCTTTCATTCTAAGTAAAACATTTTCCATGTAATTTTTTTTTTCAGAATTTTAAGTAATTTTTAATTTTTTTATGACTGAAATAATTCATAAACTGAATAAATCAACTATAAATATTCATTAAAAAATATAATACCCTTAATATTTACTATTTACTTAGTTTTATGTTATATAATTGTAATGTTTAGAAATTTGATAGTATTGAATCATTTTAAAATGGGTGTGTTTAGTAATTCGAGTGTAATTAGCAATGGGTGGGGTGTGCATAGTCTCCACACCTATAAAAATAGCACAATGAAATTACTTAAAAAATTAAGAATTAGATATTATATTTTGAAAATGCTCACAAAAATATATCAAGAGCACATCTCAATTTGAAGGTAAATATCACATTTTCTTAGATCATGGTATATGAAAGTTATAATAATATTAGATTTATGACATGATTTGATACATTAATAAATACACAATTGAAAGAAAAACCCAATAATCTATGTTCTTTAATTTTTTAAGAATAGATCACATATCACTCATAAAATTACTATGAATCTACCACTTTGGTGAAAAAGGAGTGGAGAGTTTGAGGTGGATTTTTGTGAGTTAAACAATGGGCCTAGTGACATTCCAGAGATCATGGTTTTGTGAATCTTGTCTTTTCTTCCTGGGAGGTTTTGGACAACCAAATTTAAATGAAAATTAAAGGGATTTCTTTAATTTATTTGTGGAGGATATCTTTTAGCTTTGCTGGCTTCTCACCATCTTTTGTTTTTATGCTCAACTTTTAATTCAACAACTGTCGTTAATCGTTATAGATTAAGCCTTTAGTTTTCTATTTTTTTGTCTTTTAAATAATACAAACCTTATTTATGATTAAGATTTGAATAGAAGTTCATGAGCCGTGCATCTCTGTTCAAATAAAAACGTTAGCATAAAAAGGCGGCTATAACAATAGAATTAGTTATCTCGATCGCTTGCCCACTAACAAAAACAAACATCTACTTAAAAAAATAGGGTTAACATATTCAAGCAACTCAAGATAATGAAATTCCAAAATGAACTCCAAATATCGACCATCTTCTTCACTTTTATTTTAAAAACAACACTTGAAATAGCAAAACTCCTAATACAGGCCCATAGCTTCATCCTTAGGAGAAGAATATATTACAAATTAAGAAGAATAAATCTTAGCAGTTGGCATTGTTAAGTGGGAAGTGCTCAGATTCAACTAGCCTACTTGCTTAATTATTCTCCAACTTAGTAATCAAACGTGTGACTGACAAACCAAATTTAGAATTAGATTACTAAGCTTGGTTGAATTCAATTTGATAAAACTTAATAAAAATGCAGTAGCAGAAAACATTGATGTAGTAGGAGATATGCATACTTAAGGTACAGAAAAGAAATGATTCTCATCAGGCCCAAAAAGGTTTCTTAACAGTTCAACATGCTAGTACACAAGAAATATGGGCTTCTATAGTCAAGTATGGGCTCTAAACTATGAGTATGTACAAGTACAACTATAATCCTAATGGGCCAGGGTAATAACTAAGCAAACTATTAATGAGTTGCAAATCCATTAGGTTGCGTGGATTGAAAGAATTGCAATTCGTAAATTGATGTTTGGATTGATTTATATTAGAGGTCTATCATTTTCATTTTAAATTGATTTTTTTGAGTAATTTACATAGATTCTATATACACTACACTCTAACTCAAGTGAATGCCATTGCTATTTATTTCAAATCACTCTATCAAAATACAGACAAATCAATTCCAACAACTTATACTCTTCCTTTTTGTCATTAAAGTTTTTTCCGAGTAAATAAATAAAGGTATGAACGGAAATCTGTGGATAAAATCAACTTTTCCAAATACATTAAACTAGACTATCTTTATGGACTGTCTGAAGTAATAAAGTTGTTACTACACATCTTGAGTTGATCTCTAAATCCTTCAATCCAAATACAATTGGAAATTGAGAGAAAAATTATAAATAGGCCTTAACTTAGTAAACACATCTGTATCCCGAGAATTAAAATCCAACCAATCAATCACATTTAGGAAAAACAATGGAAAAAAGTTGCCATCTTTGAGAGAGAGATAAAAAAATTGACTTGGGAGAAAGTGGTGGGATTTTGTTTTGGAAGCCAAAAGGGAACCAACTACTTCCTCCTCAGCTGCTACAATAAATGTTGCTTACTTTACTTACATACTTCTTCATCCATTTATTATGCTCTTACTCCACATGTTAGTTGGCTCACTCTTTATTGTTCCTATCACACATTTATTGCATTCATTAGCATCACAATTGTGAATAAACCAATCAATCATATAATAATAACCTTTCCTTCCTTTACCACTACGATATTTCATCATATACTACATAATTAATCATACAAGTTTGCTTTTCAAGTCATTGAAATGTAGAGGTACGTTTCACTGCTGATTTGCTGCTTCAATCTCTCTGAATATCTCTGCAAATCTTTAGTATAGCTGATTTAATTTTAGTTGGCTGGCAAAACGATTCTGAATATGTAAAATCCCAAATTCCCATTTCCCAACCATTATTGCAGCTGTGTATTAATGAGATGTGGTCTTCAGTTTATCTTAAAGTTAGTTGTATTCTTCAATAATTTCCAGCAGTATTGACATCAGACCAATGAAGAATTGATGTGAAAATACCAAAATTTGTGGCCACATTCAATATATATATTGACCTCCAAGTAAACATCATTCGAGCATGAATATGAGAGAAATTAAGTCACCAGAAGTGTTACCTGATACTCCGGCTAACCTCGATGGAACTCACCGGAGGAAGAGGCTCGGAATGTATTTTCTCGAGTCCGACGATAGGCGGACGGCTCTTGGAGGCGGCTACACCGCCGGAGCAACGCCGGTTAACATTCGTGGAAAGCCACTTTCTGAGCAAAGCATGTCCAAGACTGGTGGTTGGATTGCTGCTTTCTTCATTTTTGGTACTCTTTAACTTCTGCATCTAGATATCATTATGGGGTTAGAAAAGGTAGATACTTTATATAACCTTTTGCCTGAGCAATTAAAATTTGTGTGCAGGGAATGAAATGGCAGAGAGAATGGCTTACTTTGGACTCTCAGTGAACATGGTTGCGTTCATGTTCTACGTTATGCATCGGCCTTTCGAGAGCTCTGCTAATGCTGTCAACAACTTCTTAGGAATCTCACAGGCTTCATCTGTTCTTGGTGGTTTTCTGGCTGATGCATATCTTGGTAGATACTGGACTATAGCCATCTTCACGACGATCTACCTTGCGGTAATTCATTTTTTGCTAACTTGTATATTCGTACTCGTCTCGTTCCATTGCTTAGCAGCTAAACTAGTAGTTTTGGTTCCTGGAGGGTCTAACAGGGATAACCGTGGGTGCAACCATGACAGTTCTTATGCCAAATCAAGACAAATGTGATCAGATTGCTATTCTTTTGGGCAATTGTGAACCTGCAAAGCCATGGCAGATGCTTTACCTTTACACAGTCCTCTACATCACTGCATTTGGGGCTGCAGGGATTAGACCCTGTGTTTCTTCCTTTGGTGCTGATCAATTCGATGAAAGAAGCCGGGACTACAAGGATCACCTCGACAGGTTCTTCAACTTCTTCTATCTATCAGTCACTATTGGGGCGATTGTGGCGTTCACAGCAGTAGTCTACATTCAAATAAAACACGGATGGGGTTCGGCATTTGCTTCGTTGGCCGTTGCTATGGGCATGTCGAACATGGTTTTCTTTCTGGGCACTCCTCTTTATCGGCATAGGTTGCCTGGTGGAAGCCCACTCACCCGTGTAGCACAAGTCCTCGTTGCTGCCTTTCGAAAGAGAAATGCTTTGTTTGAGAACAGTGAGCTTGTTGGATTGTATGAGCTTCCAGGCAAAAGATCTGCCATAAAGGGTAGCAGCAAGATTGCCCACACTGAAGATTTCAGGTAACTATTAGACCCCATTTCCCTTCTAATTTCCGTTTCGTGATTTTGAACATTCTGAATCTGCAGATGTTTGGACAAAGCAGCTCTGAAACTGAAAGAAGACGGGGTCAACCCAAGTCCTTGGAGGCTCTGCACTGTGACACAAGTTGAAGAGATAAAGATTCTTCTGAAACTGCTTCCCATACCAGCTTGCACCATTATGCTCAATCTTATCTTAACAGAGTTTTTGACATTATCAGTACAGCAGGCATACACATTAAATACTCATATGGGCCATCTCAAACTCCCAGTCACCTGCATGCCTGTCTTCCCAGGCCTCAGCATTTTCCTATTGCTCTCACTCTATTACTCAGTGTTTGTCCCGTTATCCAGGAAAATCACAGGTCATCCTCACGGTGCATCTCAGCTGCAACGAGTAGGCATTGGATTAGCAGTCTCGATCATGTCTGTGGCATGGGCTGGAGTCTTTGAGAGATACAGAAGACATTACGCCATAGAACATGGGTACGAGGCCAGTTTTCTGACTCCCATGGAAGACCTGAGTGCATATTGGCTGCTCATACAGTACTGCCTGATTGGGATCGCTGAAGTGTTCTGCATTGTGGGATTACTGGAATTTCTATATGAAGAAGCACCAGATGCTATGAGAAGCATAGGATCGGCTTACGCTGCTGTTGCTGGGGGCTTAGGATGCTTTGCAGCCACTATACTCAACAACATTGTCAAATCTGTGACCGGAAATACGGAGAAAAGAGACCCCTCTTGGCTGTCCCAGAATATAAACACTGGCCAGTTTGATTATTTCTACTGGCTTCTCACAGTCTTGAGTGTGATCAATTTCTGTGTGTTCTTGTATGCGGCAAATAGGTATCAGTACAGAGCAAAGCAGGTGACTGAGATAAGAGAACAAGCAAATGTGCAACTAAGCAGCAAGGAGAATATAGTGCCTAAATAGATTTAGCTTTATTTACTTGCTTGCCATTTCTATGTACACAAAGTTGTACATACCTGGCTGGTGTCATGAATAGAGCACCGGAGAGTATAAAAATTGTCAGTTTCAATAGCTCATTTGCATCATTGCTTAACTATTTATTGTGTCTGTCTATATGGTATCAAATTTGCTCCACTCTTTACAAGGGCTTCATTATATCAAACCAAATGCTTATAACAATGTAAAATAGTGAAATACAAACGATCAAATTCTGTTAAACAACCACAGGCAAGTTACAAAAGAATTTTCAATATTCTAAATATTTGGAGAAAAATAACACAACCATTTGAAAGCCTCAGTACAAAAAAATAAGAGGTAAAAACTAGGAAATATTACTCACCAACTTCCAGAAGCAACCTGATCTTCCTAAAATCGGGGTCTTGTCAACCATGACTCCATGAAGCAATTGAGGCAGCCAAGGAGGCCATTATTTGGGAATGTATGTGTGTTTATGTGCGTGCATAATATTCTATTTATATTGTTTAAAGAGTGATTTTATTTCTTTTTTAGGAGAAAGTGGTTTTATTTTAAATTTAAAGATCAAATAAATTAGTAACTATACAAGAGCTCAAAAGAAAATTAACATTGTATTGGAAGTAGTGGGATAAAGTCTAATTAATTAAGAGCCAAAAAAATTAAAAGTTGTTGTTGGTCCTTTTTTTAGTTATCAAACATTTATTTCTCTTGGAAACTATATTTACTTCTCTTCAATTACTTATGTAATCAAACATTTACTCAGATCTTTTATCAAGGGCCCCATTTTTCCTTGACATGGCCCTGCCTAAAATTACTGATAGCAGATTTAGAAATAGCTCTGAAGTAATTGTGTAAACTGATGTTGGAGGAACTTACTTCATTGCTTGATATTTATTTTCCCAATCCCATATACAAGATTTTACTCTTAATCCCTTTTAGCACATGACCCTACACTTCTCATATTGAAAATGCTATTCAAGGCATATTCATCCAAGAAGTCTCATCCATTCTCCTTTGCTCACAAGACAAACCCTAATGTAGGAGTACTTTAAACAGTAGGAACACAGAGAGATACAAGAAGCAGTAAGACATTACATGTAGAGCTGCATTGACCCTCTCAGAATGCCTTGTGGTTGAGGTTTCAAGTACTCAGACTTGGGATCAGTTTGAGCATCTTTCTTCTCGAAACAATATACAGGAGCCTGCCACTTTGCATCCTCAAGCACAGCTCCCACTTCAAATGTCATAACGTGGATTGATCTTCCTGCAATTCTAGTGGTAAACATTACGAACAAATGCAAACCAATTCAAAGAGCATCAACATGATCATCCCTCCAGACAACAAAAGGTTATGCAACACCGTAATTTTCACTTATACTTCCTCCGTTTCAATTTACAACAGATTAACAAGACATTTAATTGCTAATGCGTATAAAATGACCATAATATTCCTTTTCCAAACTCTAAAAGCACTGTCTAAACTCTAACAATACATTTGTATTTCCCAGAAACATATATACTAAACCTAGCCTGTGTGGTCAGTGTTCTGCCTTTAAATGATATTAACGGGCCTTAAATATTTTTCCAACAACTCAAACATTTAATTAAATCACCAATAATCAACACAATTTGATGATCCCAAAGAACATTAAAGAAGAGTAAAGAGAATGCGATTACCAGTGTAGAAAACCCAATGAACAGGGCGTTTGGTGACAACGTCCTCATAATACCAAATGAAATCAACCTTCTGCCAAACATTGCAGAGAAAACCGTCGACGTTTTGCTGGCCGAGGTAAACGGCGCCGTCGAGCCAATTAGGGCGAAGAATCCCGACATCGAGCTGAGCGGAGCGGCAGTTTTTGCGGGAATCGAGAGAGTAGAAAAAGGAGGTGCCGTTATTCCACTCGAGATCGTACAAGAGGTCGCCGAGCTGGTCTTGTACGATGTTGAAGTTGCGGCCATTGGGCCAATCGTACCAGAGGTCGATGATGCTAAGTGATCCACTGTAGTTTACGAAGAGAATTGAGTGGAATTGCAGTGGCCACGGCGTCGGCTTAGGGACGGCGGCGGCGGCGAGTGGCGCTAGGAGGAGGAAAGCATAGATGAGAGAGGAAGTGGAAGCCATTGCTTGAATTGATTGAAGGTTTAGAGTATTTGTACGTTTTTTTACCAGATGTTGTACATGGAGCAAGAGACGTGAATATCAACATGGATGGAAATATCGTAACTTGTTATCGGTGAAAATATCGATATCCTAATTTTACGAAAATATCGAACTTTTTTTTTTTAAATATAGAAACTTTGTAAAAAAAATTGAAAAATATATTTAGTAATTTACAGAATATTATAACTAACATTAATATATATATTGACTTAAATTCCAAATAAAATGATATGTTTATAACAAATATATAGATAAACTATTATATAAACACTGTCCGTTATGACAACAAATGATATGACTAATTTTTGAATAAAAAATCTTATCTCCATTTTTAATAAATGATGTGGAAAATGGATACAATCTATGCAACAAGCACATGTCATGTAAAGTCATTATCTAATGTTCCACTCAATAAATTCATAAAAAAAAAACACTATATCGCCATGTTTTTCACCAACATATGTATAAGATCTATATACCGCCAATATATCGACGATATATCATGTTTTTATGAAGCGACTCATGGAAATCAAAATTTGAACGATATTTTACCGAAATATCTGTGATATTTTGACCAAATAAAAATTGTTGCGTATTATTATTTCGATTCATCCATTTTAACGAATATGGCCGAAATTTGACATTTTCGTCCCTGCATGCACCTATCCCCTGCTCACAAAGTAGATCGGGCTAGATGATGATAAAGAAAGTTATTAGAAATACACGTGTAATTTACACAATGGTGGGACTATACACACCCAACCACTACTAAACACACCTATATTTAAATATTAAAATATAAAATCCAAAATATATTCTCTCCCCCTTCCTCTCCTGTTCGATTTTTTTTTTTTTAAATTGTAAATGAAAAGAATCATATTCATCCATTACAAATATCTATTTAAAGCTAAATTGATGAGATTTTTATGAAAATATGTAAAAAAAAAAGTTTGAAAATCAAAGTGTTTTGATCGTTCTGTTCAATCCTAGTTGATCGAACACATATCAGGGGTCAAACCGAAGAAGAAAATTTGACCATTAAAATTCGAATAAAGTGTGTTCGGCTAAAGTTGTCGAACACACAGTGTAATGTTCAATCTCGATATATGTTTCCAACATTTTTTTTATTAACATCTCTGTTTTCGAAATATTTAACTACATTGTATAAAATTATGAAAATGCATGAAAAGTCTTGAATTATATATTTCCAAATATATCTTCCATCTATCATTTTAATATTTTCTTCACAAATTAAGGTTTCCTAGATATTTTTAATTATTTTAATTTAGGGTTTGAGATATATATAGAAGATGAAAATATAGAAGTTAAGAGAGAAGTATTTCATTTATTTAAAAATAAGGGCATTGTTGGATCCTCAACAATCCGACCCGAACTAGGGGCCGACCTCAGGCCCAAGTAGGGTCAAACCGAGCCGAGGGCCGACCCGAACCCGAGCCAGGAACCAAACCCGTGCAGGGGTCAAACTGAGCTAAGGGTTGACCTGACTAGGAGGTCGATCGAGCCGAGGGCCGACCCGAGCCTAAGTCGGGGATCGAACCCGAGCAAGGGTCAAATCGAGTCGAGGGTCGCCCCGACCAGGGGGTCAACTGAGCCAAGGGCCGACCCGAGCCAGAGCCAGGAACCGAACCCGAGCAGGGATCAAACCGAGCCGAGGGTCGACCCAACCCTGAGTAGGGTGCGATCCGAACCGGTCGCGCCGAGCCTTGTCCATGGCCAAGAGATGACCAGAGATCAAGGCCATCACACTAAAAGAGCATTTAGAGTCTCACAAGAAAAGATTTACAAAGAATGAAATAAATCTACAAGCAAATCATATACAATTTAGATGAGATTCAATCTGATTTTTTCCTTATATACACCCTAAAATCAAGTGATTTAAGTCTTATTTTCCAAGTTTCATATCTTGAACTTAGCCTATAAATAGGGCTTAAGCCTCATTTCGGGGTTCTGAAATTATTATAATTCAAACAATTAGAGAGTTTTTTACTCTCAATCTGATATAAAAAACGTTCTCGCCGGCCAAAACTGACCGACCAGAGTAAGCTTAACTAATTTATTCGACCAAAATAAGTGTAACTTCCAAAACTGACCGACCAGAGTAAGCCTAACTAATTCGACCAAAATAAGCCTAACTAATTTATTCGACCAAAATAAGCGTAACTAATTTACCCAAGTAGGCACCGGGCACCGTCTTTCGTCTTTTCTTCATCCCGAGCCCGAGTAGGCATCGAGCACCGTCTTTCGTCTTTTCTTCATTTTAGGCACCCTCTTTTCGTCTTTTCTTCATTTTAGGCACCGACACCGTCTTTTTTTCATTTTATTCAATTTTACTACTATTTATTCGGTTCAATCAATGTAAGTTTGACTAGTCGTTTCTTCATTTTAGGCACCGGACACCGTCTTTTCTTCATTTTATTCAATTTTATTACTATTTATTCGGTTCAATCAATGTAAGTTTAACTAGGACAAAATCTAACGTCAACATGCATTATAGTCTTTTCGATTTTATTTACTTTCCATTTATTTTATTGTGAGGAGTGTTTAATAGCGAATGGGGTGTGTATAGCTCTGCCCTCTATACAATTTAAATACAAGAGTCTTATCTGTAATATAGACACCAGTACAAGGGTGATATAAGATATTTATTGGAATAAATATGTTTAAGAAAATAATAAACAATAGGGTGCGGCTATCTGCACCCCATAACTTACTAAACACACCTCATTTCTATACAAATGAAAAATATAAAAACATTAGAAATGAGGTGTGTTAAGTAAGTTCTAACCGCACCCTAAAAAATAATAATTTTGAGAAAGAAATTATAATTTGAAAAATAATTTCCATTTATATAAATAAATTTTTTTATGGTAATAAAAACGATTTTTTAGGAAATAATTTTCTGACGTTTATTATGAGTTTTTAAGATTGTCTAAAATAAAATTTGTAATACACGTACTTTAAAATTAAATTAAAATCAAGTAGTAATAAGACATAGGATACAATAGTTGTAGTGTTTCTCTATATATCTGTATTAAAAATATAACAAGATCCAATAAATTTAGCACATTTAATTATTTATCATTTAAAGATAGATTTAATAAAATATTTAGGACTTAGGAGTGTATTCATTAATCCATGTTTTGATCGTATATTTTAATAAAAATCATCAAACAACGAAGAGTAAAAATGGATTTTGGAAATTTATTTATGTAAATGATTAAACTTTGAAATACATAATCAAGTTTAAGTGTCACCCCATCTCTTTGTTACCCCACCTCTTTAAATGTATTGATTGTAATGACTAGGATATGTAAGTTTTCTAGCCACTCCAGTCTCCCTCTAAGTTCCAACTCATTAAAAAAAAAATTGAAATACATAAATAAAGATTCAAAAACCTCTACCAAAATTAAAAAATGGCAAGATTAATTTACTTACGATTTTATTGCCAACAAAAAAAATTATTAAAAATATTCAATTTAAAAAAAAAAAAAAAAAAAGCCCTACCATAATCTAGACAAAATAAAACTAATTCATTTTATCAGAAGCACGCTGACAGGATTCCAGTCTGGTTGGTACTTGAGATGATATAAAAGTACAAGTTTTATCATTTCATTTAATTCAGAAATTACTTGATTCAATTACACGTTTGTTATAAAAAACAAACTAGTTTTTTATACCTAAAATTAGTGTGTAAGTGCCAATTCAACATTTGATATGTTGATTGTATAAATTGAATTGGGGCATTGATTCCTTGCATGTATAGCAGAGTTGACGAGCAAGCAATGTATAATAGAAATACAAGTAAATGAGGATGTAATCTTCTTTCATGTTCTTACTTGTATGCAGTTGCTTCTGGCAGTTAGTTAACCCAACCCAACCCAGCTCATGCACCTGAGGAGAGAGGCCTTTACCAAAATCTCATGTGCCAATCTAAGCAACAAAAAAGGGTAAAGTCACAACACATTCAACATCCTTTCTAAATATACTTCAACCCTGAAAGATGTTGTTGTCTCGATATTAGATACTGCGCCAACGAGTATATAACTCCAAGCAGCCCCAAAATCTTTATCTTCAGTAAGTCTGTCATTATCACCGATGGCAGATTCAGGGGTATGGTAAGCAACGGACTCGAGTCTGCCTGTTTTGTGAAGCTCCAAACGAAACGGTTGAAAAGGATGTGGCTCGGGAATGTTAGAATGAGGAGGGCCAAGTTCTTCACTGCAAAGATCCAATCTGGTCCCCCGATGTCAACACCCCACCCCGTGTTTCCATGCCATACTTCTTCCCATGTACTGTACAACGAAGTCAGGATCAAGTAGCCCGATATTGCCACAGTAACTGGGAAATACCTCTGCTTATCGCCAAATCCAGCGAAGAAATCTGAGTCCTGGTTGAGTAGTAATAGAATAGGTGCCAAGAAAAATATGGCACGATTTGAGCCCCCTGTGAGATGCATGTTCAAGATCAAGCATATTGCAAAACACATCACAGTGGCAACATTGCCAACTGCGGGCATCCAGGCTCCCTCTGCAGCCATACGTTTGATAGTAAATGTGGGCATAGTTGAGGCTCTTCGTTGCTTCATAAATCTCAATCTTGGAGGGACGGTGGCTGAACTGTTTTCCCCGGATTGACTATGTCGAAGTCCACCTCTTTCCGCAAATTTTTCACGCATAAGTGAAGCCAACTCAAACTTTATCTCGAGTGCTATTAGCATAAAGATTGATGCGTATAAACCAAGAAGAGATGTCCTGGCACCCTCAACAGCAAGTAGTGTTGCAATCTTGTTGTCCTCCTCGGCCATATCTTCAACACCAGTCTCTCCTAGCCAACTCTTGTTTATTCTGACCTGGCCCTCCAGTAAATACGTCACTGGAAAGAGGGCCACAATCAGTGCAAATACCCAAGGTAGAAGCTTTGTGCTAGAAGCGGAAGGTAAATGAGTGAAAACCACAAATACTGAAGAGCAGACCATAGTGACAATGATGAGAGCATGCAAAATTGCTGCTTGAAGAAAATACTCCGCGGATATGTAAATTCCAAGAGCAATTCCCACAGCAATGGCATAAAATGTCCTCAGCTCAACAATATATTTTATGGGAATAACGGAGGTGACACCAGCCAGAGTGAGAAGGATTGCTGCAATAAGCAACCATGACGGCCATGTTGGCTTAGATGCCATGAAGCCATATATGGAGATATCATCAGCAGATTGACGTGCAGATCTTATTAGGTCAGAGTGATAAGTCCATGCCAGTGGAATTGGCGGCTGCATCAGGATGAATAGCAGGCCAGTTGCTACGACCAACAACAAGTATCTCTTAGCCGTCTGCGGACAATAATGAAAAATCTTAAGTTAGTCGTAATGAAAATAAAAAAACTAGCAAGTATGCTATCAGCAATGAATTCCTAACATCAATAGAAAATGTGGACAATACACTTAATCTTTCAAGTATCATGTTAAAAAACTATTGCTTGATTATACGGAGTAGGGAATCTTTTGATGCTCTATGCTGTCAGTTAGATACAACTATATGATTATGATCATAAAAGACATATGGTGAATGAAAATGTGTTGAGTAAAGATTCCATACAAACATCAACCATGTCAAATGTACTGATCAGTAGTTATGTTCACTCCTATCAATTAGTAAAACTAGATAAAAATAGAAATCTGAAAGCTCTTGATCACTTCGAAATCTTTATAACAGATAAATTCAGAAAAAGGGCAACTGGCAAGGGTTGTTCAGAATGTAAATTTAAGCAAATTAAGGCTAGGAAAACTTTGGATATTACATAAAAGTAATTATTAGTGTGGCTAAATTGATCATGGAAGAAACATAAATATGTTAAAAGGGAAATACGAAGAGTACCATAACATGGGAAAAGTGCAATGCAACAATCGGTACACAAGCTAAGCCTGTCAAGAGGATGCAAGAACCTAAAAGCAAGCCATCAGATGGAGGCCTCCCATTCCACCATTGAAGGGCTTCAAAGATTGTTTCGCGACAAAACCAGACAGATAAAGCAACTACACCAGCATGTGCATAACCTTGCCAAGGTTTCATCTTCGATGCTGATTTTGATTTATCCCTGCAAGGTAAGGGAACACATTAAGTTTCAGTGGTAGAAGTGCAACATTAATAGTACAAAGAAAGACATTGCCAGTACTTATAAAGCAGCAATGGAGGAGATACTGCAAGCAATAGAACAGCTGAAACCCACAACACTGTCTTTGATGCCATAAAAAGCATTGATAGCTTCGCAGAATACAGACAAATGAGAACCCAAACTGCCTTAGATCCAATTCTGTGGTCCACGGAAAGTCTCCTCACAATGGCCAAACCCGCAAAAGTAGTCATGACAAGCATATAACTAGGATACATTACATCATCATCCATCCCATAATAGTACACATTTGAATAGTTAAAAAACTTGTTCTCAATATAGCACAGCAACAATGCGTGGCTAATCAAGCCAGCTTCAGTGAGGAAACGAAGTTTTGGTGGAAGAACAGCTAAACCTGGAACCGCCATTGCCAGAATTACAGTGCCAACTATGAGCTTGCAGAAGGATTTCAGTGACATTCCTGCTATCCAAATATTAAGGTCCCAATAGTTATGCATCATGAACCAAGCAACCATCAGGCTTCCTAACACGACAAATGTTGAGTATGATGAAAGGCTTTTCTTTGTGAAAAATCGAGCCAAAAAATATCCAGCAACTGATGGGAGCGGAAGGAACTGTAAAATGAAGAATGGAGACTTTCAGTGGCATACTTTATAGTAATATAACATAAAACGAAATGTGGCATCCCAATGTAAGTAAGTTTTTGCCACATTCTGGAAAGAACTCATGCGTTGTTCTTTTATACTTTATGTCATAAAAATACTGCAAAATGGCTAATGGGGATGAACCATATAAAAAGTAATAACCTACTCAACACCCCCCAACCCCCTCTTTCAGAATACGAAGTAATAGAACACATAGGTGGCAAATGGATCAATCACACACTTCAGCATATACAAATACATATTATTATTTTGAAATTCAACTGCAACATCTCAGAGAAGTTTCTTTTGAAGCCTAGGCATTAGTCCAAACAATCACCACTAACAATGTATTTGCTCCATGGAATTCTAGACTTGAAAAAACTAGTTGATGGGTATATAGTGAATGAGTAGTTATACTAAAGAGTTATTAGTAAGTTTTGAACACATCAAAGGTAGAACTCTAACACCACAAAGGAAGGATTTGAATAAATCTCATAATAAAAAAAGTGATCAGCAGCTAACTAGTGCTCCTAATTTTCTTCCATCATCCATCCTATTCTTTCCATGCCCAGATCTAGTTTTAGAGACTAACTAATGAAAGTAGGACCCTAAGAGATAAGCTTGTTAACTTTGATATTGATTCACCCTAATGATTGATGGAGAAGGTGTACTCGTTATCATTGGATTGATTGATAGATAAGCAGGTGGTAAAAAAAGAAAAGAGATAGTTGGTGGCTAGAGTATGTGCATCTCCTATCGCAACTTTTACAAGAACGCTATTGACTTTTAAACTTAAAGAGTTATATAATGGCAACAAAACAATGCACTGCTTCAATAGTTGGTGGCTATTAAAGCAGCAAAGAGAACATGAATACTATATGTGCTAACTTCTTCAAGCATTCTCTACATGACTTTCTTTAGGTAGCCCATGGCCCCTGACAATTGTCCACAAATAACACTAACAACACGATAATCCTCAATATGGAAATTCACATAAATCTATACTCTAAGTCTCCAAAGTAATAAGTCAACATATAATATCACTGGACAAACACATAACTGACAGATGGAAAAAAGTTATAATCAGTTCGATAAAGATACTTAGCATTAGACAAACAGATAAACAATTGCATAATAATTATAAAGTACATATCAGAGTAAAGCAACAATCAGGAATTGGAAACAATTAGTATCAGACAATTACAATACAAGCAATAGCAAGAAGTTATGATGAAATTCACAAGAAAAGATCCTTAAGGTAAAAACATTACATTATTGGATAACTAAAGTGGCATGAAATTGATATGGAAAATGCATACCAGAATGGGGAATCCCACAACAATTGCTCCAGCAGCACTGACGATGATGGCCAGAGCAGTGAAAACCAGTGAGCTAAAAGCATCAGAAACCATGCTAACAGCATAAGTACCAGCAGCTGCTGCACCTCCAAGCATTGTGATGGTGACGAGCAGATAATTCAGTGGCGGTGGAACATGAATGTACCGTCCAAATGAATGGAAAACAACTCGAACCTCCAGGCATACAACAACAACTACCAATGCTACAGT
This sequence comes from Scutellaria minor, assembly GCA_954870855.1. Classification (NCBI taxonomy): domain Eukaryota; kingdom Viridiplantae; phylum Streptophyta; class Magnoliopsida; order Lamiales; family Lamiaceae; genus Scutellaria; species Scutellaria minor. The sequence continues at coordinate 15,187,469 of OX940731.1, read as the reverse complement.
ACCGTTGACAAATCGAATGCTCTTCAACTGGTGCTGGCTCTTAGTAAGCCACCACAACGCCCCCCTCGTAGATGCATAAAGTTGAAGCAGAAAGGGAATGAAGAACAGGAGAAACAAATCGCAGACAGCCGCACTAGATGAAAACATCACCAAATAGTGCGAGGAAATGTGGAATAATAAAGGAACAAACAAAAGACTCAACGTATGTACACAACTCTCAAGTTGCCCAAGAATGAAACTATCTTCAGGAACCTCACCTCCATGGTAATTTACTTCTTGCTTCAGTTTGAACGATGATACACGAGGAATTGAGTAAATCCAGTAAAAGATGCAATTAAAGACCATGAGATAGTAAGCAGCATTGGACATACCCACTGCAGAAACTGTTGCCCAGGTAAAAAGTGCGGAAGAAATGAGCGGAACACAGGCAAACAACAGGCGTTCGAGAGCAAGCACAATTGTGGGATATTCGAGTTGTATCCACTTGAACTGTAGCGAAATCCAAACTCCGATTAAGAAATTCGCCAATGCACAAGTTAAGGCAGCAAGGAGTGCAAGGGACACATAATTGAAGGTGTAGTAGAGAGAGGAACTGAAGAAGAACGTAATCTGAGCGGCGATGAGGGAAAACCAGAGGGCAAAGAAGGAGCCGGATTTGAAAGAGAGAGAGTCCAGGATGTAAGCAACCATCAGTCCAACGACAAGGGTGGCGACGACCGGTGTGCCGCCGAGGTCGAGGAGGAAGGCGGCGGATGGGACGAGCGCGACAGCAATTCTGGCGTTGTGAATGAATGAGGAAGGGGAGAATCGAGAATTCTTCATGGAGGAGCTACTCCGGCGGCCACGTCCGGTGGTTCCGCCGTAATAGAAGGTAGTGGGAGGGTTAGGGTTAGGGTTTTGGTCGCCGTTGTAGGAAGAGGTGGTGGCGAAGGATGGGGCGCTGGAGGACGAGGGTATGTAAGGGCGGAAAGCCCGAGGCTGGAGCTCCGGCGGCAGCATTTCGGCCGGCGGCGGCGAACGATTTTTGTGATCGGATCGGAGTGAGTGAAAGAAATGGAGTCAAAGTCTGAGCTATGAAGATTTTAGACTTTTTTTACATTTAGAGGGAGAAAGGAAATGAAAATTAAATATTAGAGGGTATAATAGTCATTTTATGCAGCATGTCACCACCTGTGTAACTGTTTCCGAGAACAGTGGCCGTTGATTGGTTTCAAGTGGGACCCATCTCAACTTTTTACGATTCACACCGTCTTATTTTCATAGGAATCGTTATCTTCTCTAATTAATGTTTTTTTTTTCTTTACTCGAAAGGAATATTAATTCTCGCCAAAAAAATACTATTACTATTTTTTAATTCCACTCTTTTTAAGCTTGTTGTTTGAGCATTCAATTATTCTTTTTTTTTTTAGGAGATTCAATTATTCTTTTAAATGAATTAAATTGATTCTTATTATTACAGTTTTAAAGTCATTTTTTATTCAAATAAATATGCAAATATGATAAAAGCTAGTATTATTATATGTGTGAAGCTATATCTTGGTGATTAATTTAAGAGAAAAAAATTCAAACTTGGCTTATTTATTTCATTGGTAATCCGAACTTGAGCTCAAATAATTTGTATATTTCATGTCTGACATATCTACCTAAATAACCTAAACATGGGTTATTTTGGTTAATTTGAATTTGAAGAAATCCTTAAAAAGAAAAAGAAAATCAACTTGGAAAAACTTCATAAGATTGAATGACCATAATAACCTAATTATACAATCAATAGAATATTTAGGTTTAGACATGGTTTTTAGCTTTTTACAATTATAGACATAATTAAAATGTATGAATGCGCTATTGATTCACATCAAATTAACCTGAAATTGACTATTTAATTATTGGATTATTTAAATGAAGCACAATTCTAACTAAAACCCACCAAACTTTATCCAAGATTCATTTGTAAAATTAAACCAATATCATGTTTTCATGTCACGTCTTAAATTCCCACCTATGTGAAAGAATCCAAGCAGCATGCAATGTTATTAATGTTTTAATATCAAGATTAGCAGTATATGTGGGATACAACAATATGAAGATTCAAATTAGTGGAGTGATTGGTTGATTGCTAAATAAGATCGATTACTAATTGACAGTGACGCAGAAAACTCGAGAGAATCTAATTCAGATAATTGATGATTCCCAAATTAATATTATATATATGCTAGTTAAAAAAGAAAAAGAAAAAAAACTAGGGTTCAAAATCTAATAGTTAAAAAAATCTAATAGTAGCTAGGGTTGTGAATTATTTAGTCAAAACAGAAAAAAAATGGTAAATTTGGTTCAATTTTTGTTTCCAAAAGTCACTTAAAAAATCAGTTGGATTTCAATTTAGAAGTCATACACCAAATTAACCAAACTGACCAAACTTGTGGTATTATTTCGATTGGGATTTAGATAGATTTAGTGAATTTGGATTTGAAATTTAAATGGATTTTGAAAAGATGAATTTTGATAACTTTATATTTGTTTTGAGATTTTTATAGGGTAAAATTTAAAAATATAGTCAAGATGTTACAATCACATTACGAATTGATAAAAAAATAGATGATGTATTATTTTATTTTGAAAAAGTGGAAGTTATTGAAAATTGCAAAAAAATAGAGAAATAGGATAAAGCTATAGGATTTTTTAGATCCCATAACAAACATGACTGGCACCAGCCCATCCGAATTTCTATGTTTTTTTATAATTTTTTAAAATTTAACTGATATACATCGATATTGGAATTAAGAAGAGAAGATTTGGAGAATGGGGACTGCTTCAAAGTGTTCAACCATTGCCCCCTCTATGTATATATATTGAATAACAAAAAATATAAAAAGAAAACAAAAGTTATTTTCATTTTAAATATCATTTGTATTCATGGCAAGAAGAATTCACCAAAATTTGTAGCCTCTCTTCACAGGAAGTCAAAAAAGTACAGGCAGTAAATTTTTGGCAAAGATAAATACAAATGGAGGGTCATGGAATTACTACATCAAACGAATCCAAATCAAGTACTTCACAAGCCCAGAGCACAATGTTCCAAAAGCACAACCCGATTTCTCATGTTCCAGCTTTCCTACGACCAACACGAGCAACAAATCCAGCCTTGATCGGAGCAACCGATCTTCCAGAACCACACTACAACAAGTTTAGCCAAAACAATCGAGTCATTAAATGTGTATGTTGGATCAAATAATATTTTTATCTGTGCTTCAAAACAGAAGGGCTTTTTTTACAGATAGTAGGATCCTTCCTAAAAAACAAGAAAATGGAGGCAAATACACCAACAGTAGTTTCTGGTTCAGTGCTCCTATTAAACTTTCACGTGGACTAATATCATACCACGCCCAAACATACAGAAATGTGATCTCCAGGAGAGATGCGAGAAGAGTGAAAGAAAAAATGAAGTGAAACTTGTACAAGTCATTACACCATTGGCCTCAGAACTAATTGACAAGTTTCCATCAGGAAAAGCAATCAGACAATGTAGGCAAATTGTTAGATCATCACAGGCCCAGGTAAAATCAAGTGATGTTTCCCTTTAGGACACGTTCTTTGTTAATCCCAAGAAGGAATTACTTATAAGGAAACAATGCATTGAGTTACTAATTAAACGGGAGCTGCGTAGACAAAATTATGGTAAGGAGAAAGGGAGCTACCTTTTCACATCTGAGAAAGAAGAGACGATTCTCCTTTGAAAGGATTGTATCTGGACTTTTGCAGCCATTGCATATGACATATTCGTCTGCAGTGATCATTCACAAAAAAAATTAATAAGACGTGATCAAATATAGTCCTTAAAGATTATTGGCAAAAAGGCCTCTTTACCATTCTGTGTAAATGATCTAAATATCCAAAAATACAGCAAATATTAATTTACCTAAATTCTTTGTCAACATTGTGAAGCGTAATGGAGAAACTTACTAATATAGCGTCGCAAAATTCCCTCAAAATTCTTGGGTGCAAACCTCCCTTTGACCACTAATCTTTGTTGCCCATCCAAAGACCCACTTGTTCCCATTTCAGCCAGCAAGAAAGTCATGACATGTTCTGGTTGTCTATGCATCCTACATAAAGCAAAACTCAAGTGAATATACAACATCTATTTATGTCACAAGGAGTAAATAGTAAGCATCTGAAACATGATCATGAACATCATAAGAAGATTTTGATTCAACAAAAGTCAAAGAGTGAACTCACGGAAAACCATCAATACCAGTTTTGCATATGAAGTTTGCTGCAGCTCAAACTCTTAGAATGATAGCATATAAATAATGCAGTAAAATGAAAATACAAAAGAAAGTCCTTTTCTTTGTCACACGGCAGAAGATTCAAGATATGAATTTCAAGCACAACTATTACATTCAACACAAAAAATAGTTTAATCTAAGGAAGAATAACATACGTTTTGCAGAGATCCATGAGATTCACAAAAACAGTTTTCTTTGTGCCTTCACGAAGGACTTGAGGAGGTCTCATTACTGTCCTGCGCCTATCACCAGCAAGCTCCGGATTATTCTCTCTGAGAATGTTGAAGACACGCCCAAGAAGCTGTGCATGTTAAACCAAACTCAACATAATTGGTATAGATTCAACACTTGCCCCATTTCTTGGTACAGAGGGGAAAAAAAAAAAAAAAAACAAACAAAGAAAAAGAAAAATCTTAAAGCACTTGAATGCAATTCAGCTGCAGTCATTTTTAGTACTAAAAAAAAAAACATGATAAACATATTAAAATAAGACCAGCATTACAGTGCAGCCTGATAAGAGGATGCTATCCAGCACAGTTCACAGAAAAGACATCTGGAAGCAGGAAAAGTAAAGCAGGCAACCAGATGCTATCAGATTTAGCAGTGGCCTTCAAAATATAGTGTTTTTATTGCTTGCTACCACCAACAAAAATAGCAAGATATTGTCACAACAAAACAGAAATATACTAATCTGGTTATTTCCACAGCAATGGATTTTCAATATGGCAACACATGAAGCTGTTTCACCTTTCCAATTCTCATCCATAGCCAGAAATGCATATGATAATGGAATATAGTGTGTACGTCACAAATGAAAAGGGCTGCTATGGATAGTAGAAAAAACCTAAATGTTGTCCATCTCGAAAAATACTTTTGCAACCCCTGAACCCTAGCCTGCCTATAAAATTAGCATAATCTAATTCATTCACTTATTGCATTCAATGCCTTGTCTTTTGCTCATACATACCCTCCATGTTCCTACTTCACTGTTATTGACTCCATTGAAATGTCTAAATGAAGAAAGGAGAGATCACTACAAGACCCCAATAGCACAAACAATCCATTTTCCTCCTCACCATCATTTATGCCCCAAGGAATACCTCTACATTCTGGAGGAAAACAAGATAACTAACGTAATGCACATGGCACAACATAAAATGAACTATAGATCTCATGGACAGTAGAAATAAGGAATACTTCAACCATCAGTTATGCCCCACCTCAAAACTAATCATGAAAAGCTCAATTACCTCCTCATATTCATAATCCCGATCACTTCCTTCCCACGGATATTGTTGCAAAACAATTCCTTCTCCTTCCTCGTATTCTCCAGTGGTTTCTAAAATTTAGAAACAAGTTGTCAAACATAAAAGGCAAAGTCATGAAAGAGCATAAATCAATGCAATCTTAAATATTAACACCCCTCACCATCCAAATCATCTCCCACAGTATCGTTTTCTTCATTCAAAAGATCATTATGTGCCTGCAACAGTTTTGCATAATGATGAATATAAGAACTGCAGGAATTTTTTTTCCTTAATCACAAGAACAATGAATGATATTATCACTCACAGGTTTTTTCTTTTTCTTCTTCAGACCAGCAAATGAAGTTTCAAGACCATCAGAAACTGCACAAGGATGTGATAATATGAACAATGAGACAAAAATAGCTGACTATCAAGTTGTACAAGAAAAAAAAAAATTAATTTGGGAAAACTGGCTTAGATGTATACCAGACAAGCTCTCAGTCTTCTCAACTAAAGTACCAACTGACTCATCTTCAATTAGTTCTTGAGCCACTGGCTTCTTCTTTTTCTTCTTCTTTGTTGGGTCAAAAGGAGCTATCTGCATTGCAATGATTTACAGTTTGAGTCCTTATTGGCACAAGTCATAGTATGATTGGTCTTGTAAATTTCTAAGACAAAGTACATGATCTTTGAAAAGATGTGGACTTATGGGGTTGAAGGATGCATGAACTCGTTTTCTTTGGACAAATATATATAAAAGGCTTAACCTATATTTCCAAAACAAAATCTTCACTAACGTTACAGTTTTCTCAGCAAGAGCACCAGTTTTTTTTTTTTGGTACGGTTACAAATGATCAAAGAGTACTATTTAACTCCAAATCATCATATAAGTTCTTATTTTTTGAAACCATCCTCTAGTGCAACCTTATCGCAACCAGCTTCTTCTTGAGGATGCTGATCAACTCAACTAGTTTTTATTTAATTCAACTCATCTCATAACAACTAAAATAGTAGTTGTCAAAGGCGTTAGCGCACCTAAGGTGCAAATTCTTCCTATCGCCTGAGGACGTGGGTGCAATAAAAGCACACACCTCAGGTGCTAGGCCCAATAAAAGTGCATGCCTGGGAAACGTCAAATGCATAGTTGTAAAATAACATTTAATATACCAATAATAAGACACAAAAATAAATATGCATACCCATTCTTCCCTCAAGAGACAATTAAAGATGACATTATCCAACAAGAAAAAATACTTCCAACATGGATCACTCTTTTTTAGCCAAGTTCTGGTTGTGTTGTTCTTCATTATTACCATTTCCAGCCATTAGAATGAGAATCCTAATTTATGCAATTGCAGTTATTCTTCATCAGACTTTGCGAGGTCGGATGTATGTATCATATCTCACTTAGTGTTCAAGATACAAGTTGTCATTTATACAAGTACGCCTTATCATTTGTTAAACTTCTTTCTCTAGTATCAGTGTCAACGCATTGTATCCAAGCAAATTTCATCATGCAATGGATCAAATTTAAAAATCTAAAATATTTAAACCACCATTGCCACAGAATGAAGAACTTCACATTCATATTCCAATAAAATCATTAACATGTTTGGTTTTTTTTTTGGAAGACTTACATCAGCATCATCCTTAACCTCCTCCTTCAGCTCGTTATGATTTTCTTCATCTGCCATCTTGTAACTAGATCTGCAAAATAATCCAAAATGTGATGCACAGTTCCTTATAAAAGTTTGACCTTTAAACACACAGCAGTTGAAACATGGCTGTTCTACCTATTTAAGATTCTTTTAACCATGTCTAGTACAAACTTTAGAAGCCCAAAAAAAAAAAAAATAATAATAAAGCTAATTCCTCAGTCTTTCAGACAAGAAAAGTACCTGTACACACAAAAAAAAAACCCTAGAAATTATAACCTATGGTTTCCCTTATATTACGTAAAATTCCTGTTTCTAGAGTGACTCTAACATTAATGCAAACCTTACAGGATCAAATAAAAACCCAAATCTCAATAAATATGAAAGTATTTATAAAGGTATGTATGAGAAAATTAGTGTATATATGAGATATTGCTGCCAAGCATACAAAAAAGTCAAGCAATTGCGTAAATCCCGTTCCTTGGAAAAGAATTGAAGCAAAAACTCGAGAAGATTTGAAGCGAGAATTACCGTCTCGAGAAATTTTGAAATGCAGATTGCGGCCGAAAATTGGGGGTGAAGGGTTTGTGAACAAGAAGATCAAAGAGTAACACTTGCAAAAAGCAAGAAATAGAGACAATTGGACTGGGTTAAGAGATGATGGGCTCCTCTACAAAAGCCCAATAACATAATAGGAGTTCATATGGAAGAGCAAATTAAGTAGCAATTTTTGAGAATATTTTCCATACACTTATTAATTGATATAATAATAATAAATAATGATATATTCTTTAATCATGTTTTTCCTTCTTTTAATTGTTACTACTGTTGTAATTAGATTTCCTTTTCTTTGATTTTATTTATTTGTTTCCTCTTTGTGATGGTAGGATGTCAAAGTGTTATGGTTGATTTACAAGGATAAAAATTTCAATTTCGATGAAAATATTGGTATTTTAATTTATCGGTAAAAATATTTTTGGGTATATCAATATTTTTTCGATATTGTTGGTGGAAAAGTCAAGCAATCGCACATTTATGATGATTGTTGTATATCATGATCAAATAAGAGTTATTTTAAGATTCAAGTTTGGTGATTATTGATTGAGAAATATGAAATTATTTGCATAATTTTTAAAGAAGAAGGTGATGAAAATAGCGTATTTGAAATTTTAAGATTTTAAATTTACACTCAGTACATTGATACCTTTTAAATATATGAGTTATACCTTTAAGTTATACGAATAATACATTTACATGTAACAATTAATACCTCAAGTAATATCTTTCATTAAAACAAAATAACTAATACTTTAAGTAATACCTTATGAGTATACAATTATTACCTTATGAATAAACATAGTGATACCTTTTAGATACATAAGTAATACCTTTGTGATAAACAAGTAATACTTTTACATATATAATAAGTTGAGTAACACTTTTGTGCAACTGGTGCACCAGTTGCACCATACCTTTATGTTATAAATGTAGTACCTTTATGTTATAAATGTAATACTTTTATGCATGTTCATTTTAAAAGGTACGGATATTTATACATAAAGGTACTACATTTATAACATAAAGGTTTTCTGTGCAACTGGTGCACAGAAGTTTTTTTGTAATAAGTTATACATTTAGATAATATAAGTAATAATTAAAACAAAGTAATACCTTTAGATAAAACAAGTAATATCTCTAAATAAATTAAACAATTAATATCTTTTGAGTATATAACTAAACCTTTCATTGAACATGTGAAATGTAAACATATATCTCAATTATGCAACTAATACTTTATGAATATGCAACTAATACCTTATGAGTAATATCTTTCATTGGACAAGTAAAATATAATCATATATTTTAATCATAAAAGTAACCTTAAGAGTAAGCAATTAATACCTTATGAATATAAAATTAATATCTTGCACTAAACAAGTAAAATGTAAACATATATTTCAATTTTGCACATAATATCACATAAATATTCAATTAATATCTTATAAGTATATAACTAATATATTAACAGAAGGATTTATGTAGATTTGGTGGTGCTTGGGCCAAAAGGTACACCTTTTTTTACGAAGGAATATCTTCATTCTGACCTAGAGAAATCACTTCACATATGTCAGTTTGATATATTTACCTACCAAAAGAAAACTTTCACATAACACTATGGTTCTGGGCATTGCGAAGTAAATGGTCTAAGTGATTTTTTCACAAGATCTGATACAACAAAAACTCAAATTATTCATTACCATGTTTTTCATGTTTCAGCAAGGCTTGCATGGGAGGTAAGACCGCACATGAGACATGCATGTTTTCAGACATTTTAAGTGCAATTCTCTTAAATCTAAATTTCAAACTTACTAAATTCACCACGAGCCTTGTAGCTCAAGTGATATTTTACTTTTATAAAGATGTAGATTGCAATAATCAAAATTCGAACCCAAATCATGTAAATTTTTTTGTCTTTATTATCCTCTCCCTTCCACTCCCCCAAAACTCATTAAAAAAAAACTTGTTATATTCAACTTAAGTTGTGAACAAATATAACCTATAAGTGATAGGCGTTTCAAAAAAATGTATTTATTAAATCAGGCAAAATGTTGTAAGTTTACAAGACATGTTCACCTATCTATTCAAGAGACCGTCTCACATGAGTTTTTGTGTTGCATGAAATTAAGAGTTTATTATCTTTTTTACTAAGTAACTTATCGCATCTGGCAATTCCGGCCATTAAGGCTGGCAATTTTATCCATTTATTTTTGAAAATTTAAAAATTTAGGTCAATTTTAGCTCGAAAGACTAAATTGAGCTCAAATCACTAATTTCGGATTATTCAACCCAATTTAATAATGTTTACTAAATAACATTAAAAATAATACAAGAATATTAAAAAAAGTAATAGAAAAATAAAATAGATTAAAAGTTAAAGGATAAAATTGCTGGTTTGAATTCAACAAATTGGGCTGAATAACCCGAAATTAGGACTTGATTGCCCAATTTGACTTCGAGCTGAAATTTGCCTAAATTTTCGAATTTTTAAAGTTAAATAATAGAATTGCCAGTTCAAAAAGTTAATGGTTGGAATAGCCAAACTCGATAAATTACTGGGTAAAAATAATAATAAACTCTACTATTAATTAGTATGAGTTGCATTTTCCATGGTTATTACACTTCGTTTTTTGAATTTTGGTTACGTATTTTTAGCTCGAGTCGATCTGTCCTTGTGGAATGCATTTTAGTTTTAAAAGGTGAAATGTAATTCGTGGAAACCTATAATCTTCGTAAACTACTATAATTTTTTTTTTTTTTGGTTTCTTAACTTTTGTTATTTTTAATCATTTTGATCAATTAAAATCATTGGTATAGAACTAACAATATAATCCGACTTTGGGTGGTACAATCTAATTGAAATGAAATTGTTTTAATCTATTGACACAAAATAAAATGGTGCAATCAGAGTTTTGATGATACGAACTTATGAAAATGGAACAACCTGATTCAATTGGTAAAAAAAAAAGTGATACTACATAATTTTTGATAGTACAAACTTTAGTACATGATACAGACTAGAAGTAAAAAAATACCAAAAATTTAACTCAAAATTAATGAATGTTATTTGTGGCTAGAAAATAACTTTTTTTCTTACCACAAGGGCTACAAATAAAATGACCACAATATATTCTCTAGTTGATTAGTATAAGTGGTTTGAGCATAAATCCCAAAAACAAAGGTTGTGCATGTTTACTATTAGTGTAGGTTAATGCAAGTTGGTGACAGATTGCTACAAGGACGCAGGATCGAGTCCTGGCAGCCGCAGTGTGGGAGTTTTATTCCTCAATTTGGGGGATAGCTCCTTGTGGGCACCAGACACTGGTCCTCCCACCTAATGGGCCGCTGAGTCACCATGATTTACCTCCTCCACCAATCCCTGTCGGGCCAAGGGGTGGAGGCCCTTGGGGTTGGGGATTCAATCTTTTGCTACAAGGTTAATGCAAGTTATCCAGTAGACATGTGCATGACTATGAGATAGAGCTCTATTATGGGGTTTTGCTCACGTGCACTCATTTTACATATTAGCTTCCTTTTTAATATTTCTGGTCTAAAGTCTTTTTGGGGAAGTGTGAAATATGAAGTATAGTCAAATATGCAATTTTTATAGCCGCAAATTAAAATCCTTTTGATTTTGGCATAAAAATAAAAAGGAACTCACACTCTTACCCACGTTTTTGGTAGGACACTGTCACGCCTTTTAACACTTTTCTTTACCCCACATCCCTATTTTTACTTGAATCATACATACATATATATATATATATATATATATATATAATTTATTTGCACATATATGCATTTTGTGTTATGGAAAATAGATATAATTACATCAAATGTATATATTAAGACATTATAGCATCTCAAAAACTGAAAAATATATCTATAAAAGCAGTTTCATAAATAACATATTTTAAAGATATGGCTTGATCATGTAATATCAGACATACTCTAAAGACAACTTTAATTTCTTTGGTTTATTGTACTGATTATATGCATTGTGAGGATGATGTCATTAATACAAACATTAATGCAATGGAATATGTTATTTGCAATAGTATGATCAATAAGTGAATGCTATTCAGTTGTATTGATAAATTTCTTCCTAACCACATCACAAAACATATAAATTATTATAATGAAAAGAAATTATCAAATCTAGAAAGAAAAAAAAAAAAGAAATGACAAAAATAACATGGTTTAGTAAAAATAAATTAATTAATAAGACTCTCGTGGAACCATCTAACGGATCCAATTTCAATCAATCAACAATCCATAAAATAGAAATTGACTTGTAAAAATTGATCTGAATTGCGAATAATATTGTTCTTTTTCTACCTACAGAATTTTATCTGTAGAACAATTTTATATAAATACTTGTGAAAAAATAAGGGGTTAGAAAATTGGAAGTGGACAAAGATTGTGTATGGTATGTTATGATTGATTGAATAAGAATATAATTAGATGGTCAATCCTTCAAGGGTGTGTCAATTGAAGCTACGAATTAGGTGGTGCATCTTTCTAGTTAATGCTTCTTTTCGACTTTTGCCAGCACATGCACACATTTATTTGAAAATTGAGCACTACCATTTAGTCAACAATATTACAGATTCAAGAACTCAGTTTACATTTTAATATTATTTTAATCAACTTGTTAATAGTTGAATGTCTTGGTAACCACCAAAGTTTGATGAAAAATAATCCCAAGTCTACCAACAAGTAAATCTTATCTATGTAGGGAGAAAACAATCTTATGAATATAGGGATAAATTTGATCAATGGATAAAAATCTTTTGTTTGGCCAATTCTATTTTGATGTTTTATTTTGAATATCATTGTTTTTAATATATATCACATGTTAAATACCAATGACATTTATACACATAGAGTGTGATGATCATTTTGAAATAGTTGCTGATACACAATGAAATAGACGATGTTGTTATGTTCTTTGATGTTAGGTTTGATTTGATCAAATTTGACAATTGAAACTATGGAATGAACATCTCATTTTTTCAGTACTTCAAAATTGGAAATTTCTGTTTATGGGCAGGTTTTGAATGGAAAATTGAAGACTAAAATGGAAGGACAAATTAAGTCTTAAGCTGGAAAGCAATGAAACATTTGTCCCTGAAATTGGGAAAAATGCATTATGTTTGGACATTTAAATAGCATTAAAATGAATCATTTGGAGCAATTTTGGGCAGAAATTTTTCACTTTAGAGACCAGATGCTGGTGAATATTTAGGCTGACCACAATAATCTAGTGTTCTGAAATTGATTGCTTTGACTGATGTTTGCTGAATAATGCCTTGAGCTCTAAATCAAGATTCATCAAAGACAAGACCTATCTCATCAGGTTTTTTTGTCCTTGGACAAGTACCCCACTTCCAAATTTCTCCACTTTTATCCCTTGCAAACAGGGACAGATTTAACGGGCGCGTGTTGCGGTCGCTACCCCTTTAACTTTCAAAATTGTTCTTTTTATATATAAATTTTTCCTGATATTTTTCATTCATTAATTTATAAAAGTTCGTCATCTTATATTGTAAAAATTTGTCTACTATATAAATTTTAACCTCTGGTCTATTGTATGTTTTGATCTGAAAAAAATGTGTCCCACTTAAAACAAAATCCTGAAGCCGTCTTTACTTGCAAATGGACTTTTTTTTTTCATTTTAAGAATCCAGATATTTAAGCTCCATCTGAGTAATCTTGAAGGCATATGACATACTTTCCTCTCTTGATTCATCCTCTAGTAAATATAAATGTACCATATATATTCGATATGTGGATTTCAAGATATGAACATTATATAGATTAGACGTACCTTGTTTTCACTACCCACTTGCATTTCAAGATATATAAATTCTACCTTTCAAGGATGTTTTGCCTTTAGGATAACTCTTTAAAAAAAAAAAAATTAATTTTCTATTAATAATGATTTGCTCATAGTTCTCCATAGGTTTCACCTTATACTTTACTATCATGAGGTCATATTAGACCAACATCCACTAAATTTTTTGCTCAATTATTGGAGAAGTGATTCCACCTTGCTTTGTTCTCAAGATATTGCCAAATACATTCTATAATGTAGCATTTTTGTATTTGTTCAACTATAATGTTCTTGTCAAGTTTCTTGCATTAATCCTTGTCTGAATCTCACACACAGTTAGTAGTTAAATAGTGTGAATACATGATCCAACCCAATTTTTTAAATTACCCATAAAAAGTGTATTTATAAGTGACTGGGCTATGTGTTAGGTAGTACCAACAATTAATTTTTTAACAAGTAAAGACAATGAATAGGTGCCCCCCTCACATGGAACCCAATTAACTTTTTTTGATCACTCTTGTTTTATGTCTTGGTTTAGATACCAAGGAAATCCAAGATTATACCTTAATTTCATGAATAATTCATCCTTCAATTCAAACACATAGAAAAACAAAGAAAAAAAAAGTTAGCCCAATACATGGTATTTGGATTAGGGGAAAAGTAGAGGAACATGGCATTTGAAATAATGAGGTTAATTTTGCCTTAAATTGGATGCACATGGCTTGGATTATCATATTCCCCCATTATAATTTCCCACTATTAACAAGGACCCAGTTTTGCTCTTATTACAAAATTCTTTCTATTTTGGACTCTTTTTCTTCTGAACATGCTTTCTTGTATTAACTTAAAATTCATCTTTACACATGTAATCTTCTTGCAATCTTTCTCATTCTTCTTGGATGGTATAAAGAAACAAAAATTGGGGGTGCATGTCTACTGGACTAAGGACCTTACTGCCCTTACAAGGTTTCTAATTTAGTAAATTGGGCAAGACTCGTACTTTTTTTCCGCAAAATCTCATATAAAACGACTTATAGATATAAATTTGTGAGATAGTCTCACTATCAAACTCATAAGTGGAATGTGGTTTATGAATTGAGGGTGATACTCATTTCACGAAATTAGATTCATCAAACGATCTTACAAGAGTTCTACTCTATCTTCTTTCTTTTTTGAACAACCCTACCCTAAATACCAATTATGGATCTTATAATGGTAGACATGATCTTTTGAGTGATGAATATTCCACTTACTATTTAATTATAATCAAATTATTTTTTCATAAAAATTTAAATGAAATCGTCTCATGATATAATTAAGAAAATAGCCACCTTGTTGCTTATGGGGACTTCAGCTCCCCCAACTTTTTAAAATGCATAATTACCCTAATATGTTGTATTGGTTTTTTTTTTTTAAGTGTCAGAATACTAGTTTTATAGTAAGTTAGCCCTCCAAAGTCAATAATCTTCCAATATTAGATATCTAGCTCCATCGCTGAATATAATTCCGTGACACGAAGCCCTGCCCACTACCCACAACCCAAATACTCGGTTTTACAAATCAATCTCTATTTTGTGGATTATGTTTTGTGAAATGACCATCTTGCAAGAGTCATATATACTCTATCTAATTGAGAAATAAATAAAAAATGCCACCCAATCACATCATTATGATAAGCAAAAGATATAGGGTTACAAGTAAGGAAACCTCATAGAAGAATGATTAGGGCAGTGAGACCAATGATTGCTAGCAATCCGATGAAAATCATGATGATTGAATCACATAGTTAGAATTGTGCAATCATGAGTTTATGAATTAAGTCTGCTTTTAGACGTGCAAAAAGTTGTGATATCTCAGGAGAGGAATGCATGCTAATTATAATGCTTATGGGACACTTCTTCTAATCAAACTATGAAGATATATATATATATATATATATATATATATATATATATATATATATATATATATATATATATATGAGATACTCCAATCCTTTTCCAATCCCACCTATCATTAGTGTCAGAACCAAGAATCACATGCCAAGAAAGATCAAATCTAGAGCATCACATATTCTACTCACAAACATATATATTATAAACACAATTTAATATAATTTTGTTATGTACTGATCTTAGTCTAATAGTAGCTTGCTTAAGAAGCCTAGCCTTATAACTACAAACAGAATCACCCAAGATGGCTTAAGTGAATTTTGACGTGGATGCTGATATTGCTTGCTATATTAAACTCTTTTTATATAGATATTTAATTAAGACATATTTTGTCACTCAAAATCAATTAAGACCTAAAAGGTATGCATAGTTATGTTCTGGAAGAACTTCCACATCTTCTTCTAAGACCATATAATATACCTGCATAGAAACGGAACTAGAATCATAAATCAAGAAGAGCCAATAAAAGGAAAAAAAATATTACTCCTATCAACAGCAAAATCGTCCCACTAGATCAAGAAAACACGCTCAAAAAAAAAAAAAAAAAGGAGTTATAAAGTCTTGATGTAGAACTCAATATTTAGTTTTCCATGGAGCCAACATCAATGCAAATTAACCACTTACTTAATGTCATAGATGGTTCCATAAACTTAAATTAGAAATCACGTTTAATTTTATGAGATAGCTTCAATTTTGGTCATGTATCTAAGGTACTTTTCATTTTTTGACAATCAAGTATCCGTTTTTCAATTTTGGTCCTCAATGTTTTAATTGTTTCCAATTTCAGTACATTTTGATCTGAATTTTACCGCCAGAAATTTTGACATGGCCCTCGGAAAATCGGGCTTGGCAATCAAATTCCGATAGCCACGCCAACAATTTTGAAAATTCTGACAAAAAAAGACTAGAATTGGAAAAAAGTAAAACATAAAGGACTAAAATTGAAAAACAGATATTTCGTTGTAAAAAATTAGAAATTTTCTTACATGTATGAGCAAATTTGAAATGAATACAAATTTTATACGTATAAGAATTGTATGTAGCGACGTCCTCTTTTATCGGGGCATGAAATTTTCATTATTCGGGCACGTTGAAACTTCCATAATATTTGCATTCATTACTCCAATCAAATAATTGGAGGAATTAGCATATATAATTAATGAGATTGGATTGAGAGATGCATATGGCTAATAATGATGCATGTGATGATGAATCCGATTAGTTTAAGCCATGTTCCATTACACCCTTTTCATTACTAAATTCTCATAAAAAAAACTAAGCAGAACTTCCCTTATTTAAACTCCCCAAATCCCCCTCCCACAAACCACAAACACCTTCAAACCCCTTCTCTCTCAGTTCACTGTCAGGAAATCTCACTTTTCATCAACTGATACATAACTGTATCTTTGTCTTTCTCACTTGTCAGTGCTATATATTTATATACATACACAAAATGAATGATATGAAGAAGTCGAGTGGCAGTGCAGCTTCGCCATCCAAGAGCAAGAGAAAGGTGAACCAGCAGCAGGAATCATCCACCAACAGGTTCCTCGGGGTCCGCCGCCGCCCGTGGGGCCGGTACGCGGCGGAGATAAGGGACCCCACCACCAAGGAGCGCCACTGGCTGGGCACCTTCGACACGGCCGAGGAGGCGGCGTTGGCCTACGACAGGGCGGCGCGGTCCATGCGCGGCTCACGTGCACGCACCAACTTCGTCTACTCCGACATGCCACCTGGCTCCTCCGTCACCTCCATCATCTCCCCCGACGAAACGCGCAGCGATTTCTCCATACTCTTCCACCACTCCGACGCCACCCAGCACCACCTCTTCTTCGGCCAGAACGAGTCCAACACCACTCAGTTAATTCCAGGGTTTCACCTCACCGGAGACGCCTGGAATAGTCAAAACCAATCCAATTCGAGCAATTTGTTCGAACATCAGCAGCAGGGCGGAGCCGCCGCCGACCTGCCGCCGCTGCCGCCGGACATTACGAGCAGCTGCTACTCCGGGGAGCCGCCGGTGCTGTCGGAGATGGGGCACGGGGTTCTGAACGACATGAGGTACCTGGAGCTGACAGAGCAGCGGCGGAGCATGGACGCGGCCACGTCGTATGACGCCAGCGAGGGTATTTTCGGAATGGAAGACAATTACGCCTCCTCCATGGATGGGGCCAGGAGTAGCTTCTCCGGTGGCTATGGATGGTACTGATCATTCAGAAGGAGATTGAAAGGGTTCTTATTTATTATTTTATATTAAAAAAATTAAATGAAAGGCTGTCGGGGAATTTGTGTTGGTGTGTTGGTTTAGAATCCATGATGAGTGTGTTTTAATTTCAATTGTTTTTGTTTTTCTTCATTGTAATGCCATCAGCTTATATAATATAATGCATTGAATGGTTTCCCAAAACTATTTGTCCTTGTATATATATATATGCAGTTTGAGTTATCATCAATTTTTTAATTAGCTTTATGTTTCATTTTAATTAATTGCTACTTATTATGCATTTTGTTAATGAATCAGTTTTTTTGATTCATGTATATAATTCTTGTTTGATAACTTTTAATCCCTTATGTATAATTAGTGTTTATTTAAAAAAAAATCCATATATTGTATATAATTTATTTATTACTTTTCTTTTCTTTTTTGTTTTTGTTTTAACTTAGACATGCATTTTGATAGATATGGTTCATTCCATTTCAGATTGTATAGTTTTTTAATATTTATTTTTTTCATTTTTAATTGTTATTTTCATACCTCAACTGAAAACAAGTTCTCGGTTCTGTTTTTACATCTTTTCCTATTTATATACACGATTTTAAAAAAAATTCAAATAAAATGTGGAATTATGCGATCAACCTAAAAATATATAAAAATGTTGAATGAGTGCACACATTTGAGAAGTGACTCGTTCCTTAAAAAAAAAAAGATGTTTAATGAACAAAGTAAATATCATATAGTTTTGTAAAACCAAGTGAAAAAAATAAAAATTGGACACATGATTTTTATGAAATATTTTTTTATGATTGTGGCATGTAGTGGGGCTTTTTGATCGTTCAAATGTTATGTTTACTAAGGTGTAATTTCAATCCACGACCGGTGTTTGAATTTTTTCTTGTTGGTGTGTTTGGTTGTTCGTACATCAGTTGTCAATATAAATATTAAAAAAAATCATCACATTTACAATTTTCTCACTGTTACAATTATTGTAAAAAAAATCTACGCATTAATGAAACAACGTAATATCTATCTAACTTAAAATAAATAAGAAACAAAGAATGAGAGACAAACGAAGTTGTTTTATCAATGTGTAATTGTTTTTTAAATCCATGTTGGCTGCACGAGTAGCCGAACAGGTGAGCAAGAAAAAATTCAAAACACTTACCAATGATCAAAATTGTTCCTAAAGGTCATATTGTTTTTGCAATTATCTAAAAATTTGGTTAAATTGCAATTTAAGTAAATGCTGTAAATTTTTTACAACAATTGTAAATGTGGTGATTTTTTTTTTTTTTTTTTCCTAATATCCATGTTGACAGCTGACGTGTTTGGTTTAACAAGGAAAAATCTAAATACTGACTGGTGGTCAAAATAACATCTATTGTATAAGGTTGTGTTATATATGTTTGCAAATATTAAAAAAATTAATTAAAATGACAATTTGACTGAAGGTTGTAATTTTTTACAACAATTAACCCTTTTTTTTTTTTAAGAATTATTTCTATTTGGTTAATAATGTATGTTTAGCTCCATAAATATTTAATTATATGAAGTTAACTTAACACTAGGATGCAGGTTGTGCTGATCGATTTGGTTTTTCATGTTTGCTAGAAACATTTCAGAAATTTAACAAAAGAAACTCATTATCGGGTTGAAACAAATTAAATCTTTAATAGAGTTTGGCTTGCTTTGATATCATGGACCTTTTGTCTCTGTTATAGTTTGGCTCTTAAAATTGCTTCTCCTTTTCCCCAGGTTTCATCATTTGAAAATGGTTCATATGACATGGTTCATGAAACACAACGTTTTGATAAAACAGGCTCATCTAATTTTGAGATTTTATGGATAATTAGTTAGAACTAAATAAAGAGATTTTATGTAATTCTTCACCATATTTCTCAAAATTTTATGTACTTGATTGTTAAGCGAAACTCTTTAAAATCGCTAGAACCCATAAAAAGCCCCAATGAACATTCATCCTTCTCTCTGCAATATCCAATATGAACATTAGAGATAGAAAACCTGTTCCTTTTCAGTAATTTCTTAATTTATTTAAAGATATTAAAAAATTGATCTAAACTCTTTAGCAGCTAGATATGATCATCTACCCAGGAATGGCATGTAACTCAAACAATTTCCACAACAAAAAAAAGGTAACTAGTTTTCAAACAGGAGCAATACTAGAAAGCAAAACGCATATATTTATTACAGAGTTGATACAGGATCATCATTCATGTATTTTTGAAAAGTGTATTGTGTACCAATTGGGGTTAGAGGCGGCCAATATATAACTCACCGCTCATATCACAACCCCACTTCCATCACCTAAACTGTGGTCCAAAGAAAGTCAGTCTCAAGGATACAAGGAGAAACAGAGAAAGCTGATATCTACAAACCATAGAAATAAGCTACTCTGAATTTACGAATCTTGTTGCTCCGATTTCACAACAATGTGAGATGACGACGAACAGCTTCCATTCTCGACGTAAAGGCTGTTAGCAACCACCGAGTCTGTGACCAAACCCACATCAACATCGTCAAAGTTGAGGGTTCCTCTGACCTTCCTATTTCTGAAACGAAGACCAAAATTTAGTACATAGAATGGAGAATCAATAGTGGATTACTGGTACAAACGAGATTTACCCATTCAAGCGGTTATTGATGGCTGTTAAGTCTTTTGATGGGCTTTGGTAAGCATGAGTGCTTTCTCCCACACAAGCATAATAGCTTCTAGAGCTATGTGATATTAACGCATCCATCTGCAAAATTTATCAGCCAATGATATCAAAAAAAGGGGAAAACAGGATGAAAAGAATTCATCGGATTCAAATAAATTTCGATGCTAAAATCTGATTCTCAGGTTCTGTATTATCAAGATCCAAGCAATTGGGACTTAAGGGGATGACTTTTACAGTGTTGGAACACCAAGTTACCAAAAAAGCACTTGCATTGAGGTAAAACCTTCTACCATAACCCAAACTAGAAAGATAAACATGCAAGTTTGCTAACATAAAATGCTCAATAATGCAAATGGAACAAATAACACAATATAAAGCATACAAGGGAATAAAAAAATATAGTCAAGGCATTGATACTGAAGCAACAAAATGAATCCCCAGAAACTACAAAAACAAGGAGGCCCTCTATACATGCGTGTGTGTGTGTATATATATACTGTACAGATGAAGAACTTTACAACAAATAGAACTGGACCATGTTAAATATTGAATTCAAGTAGCATCTCCTCCTTTGGGAAAAAGTTGAGATATCCTAAGCAGAAAGGCAACTCAACAAAAGCATGGATGAATAGGGGAATAAATAGAAACCTTTCAACGTCTAGCACGCCAAGTCATATGACAGGAAAAGACTTTCCCAAGGGATTAAAATGTTGGTGAGTGAGAAAATTCGAAAAACCATTTCAAGAGAAGTGATCATATTCATCAGTGAGAAAAGTAGCTCCCATTTTTCTTTTTCTAATTTCTTTGTAATCTAAGAATCCAAGTGCATTCGAGCAAGACATGCAGCATTATATGCTTGACTACAACTGATATTGGTAGACAGACTGCCTCAACCACTAGGCCATTATTTCCTTTATTATATTTCAAGCTTTACATGGATTAACAGAGAGCAGGGACTTAAAAATTATGATGTAAAGAAAAGAGCAAATGTTGCTGGATCTGTATACAAAGCAATCAATGACAAAAGGTGCATGTATTGGAAACTGCATCAGACCTTGGATGATCGCAACGGAGAGACGTAAACATTATGAGCCGCAGATACTTTTTTAGGCGACATGTCCGGTAGACTTGGAAATGAAGATGGTCTCGGTGATGATGGATTCACACCTAATCGGACAGGAACAACACTAATGTTAATACTAAATGAAAAGAACAATCTTGAAATTTTGCAACCTTTTCACTCTGCAAAATGATCAAAAGGTAATAAAGATCCACTAAGAACACTAACCGTTGGTGTTATTCTTGGCTTCAGGAGCTTGAGAACTACTCTGCGCTGATCCACCAGGAGCAATTTCAACTAGAAGAGGTTTTACCGCAGGAACAAATATTTCATTGTAAAAAGTTATGATATCCACGTGATCGGGACCACTTTTCTGTTTCAAATAGATGTAATGTTTAATTAACAACAAGTCTCTTTTTTTATAAGAAAATTCAATAGAGTCTCAAAGCAAGTGGTTGAGGTGAAAGTAAAATACCCCAGTTCGCCGCAGAGCTTTCCAATCAACATAGACATTACGGAATACTTGGGGTTTGCATTGAGGCTGCTTTCTGTAGTTGAAAATTATTTCTTTGAATGTGAGGGTTAGTTGGGATATCTGCAGTACATGACTGGATGTCAGATGGTTGCAAAAGCTAGATAAACATCAACCTCAGAGTTAGTAAAAAGTTGGGCAGACCTTAGCAACTCCATAAAAGCAACAGAGGAGAATTTGATCAATATGTCGGTTGAAGAATAGAGTCGTCCGCTGACCAAGGATCTTTTGGAAAAGACAATAGACGGACTCTCTTATCTGCTGCGAAAGCTGTAGCCTTTCAACCATGCCATTAATTCTGACAGCAGCTAACTTCACAATCTAAATAAAGAGGAAACTTAAAATTATAAGCTCAAATGGAAAAAGAGGAACCTTCAAATTTATAAACCCAAATGGGAAAAAATGTCAGGTAATCAATGTCACATAAATGCGGGAGCATCAAGTGAGGCAGTACAGTTATTCAAAACTTAGGAGTTTCTACAGAGCCATCCAGCATAATTCGGAAAAATGTCTTAAATAGATTTAAGTAATTCAAAGCACCAACTAGCAAAATGACCAACTGAAATAGCCGCTCAACATTAAATAAAAAGCCACTCGAGAATATAACAAAAAGATCAGTGAAAGTAGTCAAATCATGTACAGTATATCTGTACCCAACACCCTCAGGAAATCAAATTTTAACTTTCAGTCCATGGATCGACGAAAAACAAGTAAACATAATTCTACACAACATTTCGAACCTAAGCAGCCTGCTGAAATGATATTTGAAATCCGTGCTAGAGTCTAAGACTCAATTTCATAATTTATATATCATATCAGGTAAATCAGCGTATGATACCTTGCTGAAAAAAACATTTACTGCTGTTTCCGCACATGTTTCCCCTCCACCACCTGGATTTGGTCTTGTAGGACTGAAAACAAGCAGAGAATATTTAATGAATAAGAGGTACAACAGAAACTAAATTAGAATTTCTTGCTTCTAAAGTTTTTGATGCAATTACCTGGCAAATGCAGAATGCAATATGGGTGGTGGAAACTTAGATTTTAGATTGTTCAGGGCCAAAAGGCGATCCTTCACGGGTGAAGTGAATGAGGTTCGCTCAACTAACATACTCCGGTACTCAGTACACACCCTTTTTGGTGAACAAATATCTCCATTCTGACCTGGAGAAATCACTTCACATATGTCAGAGTAAGTTATTTACCAACCAAAATAAAACTTTCACATTACATGATGGTTCTGGGCATTGCAAAGTAATTTGTCTGAAGTAACATTTTTTTCTCAAGATCTGATACAACTCATATAATTCATTACCATGTTTTTCTTGCTTCAGCAAGGCTTGCATGGGAGGTAAGACCCCACATGACATGTTATTGTGCATGGCAATTGCATCCAACGATGGCATAGGTTCAGCTAACAAACCAAGACGACTTATTTCTGCAGAAAGAGCGGGTCTTGCTACTATCAATGAGTTGTACATCGATGAGCCTTTTTCCCAAACCATGCTCTCCAATAGTCGTTCTTCTAGAGAATTTAAATGCCTTCTGAGTTCCCTCGGAAGACTTTCTTCATGTCTGACGAAGCTCTCTATCACCTTACTGAGATCAAAAGCTGTTATTCCTGTTCTCTCCAATACAGTTGGAAACAGCATTGTTACAGTTTTATGTGTGGCAAGAACAAGCTCGGCAGAACATGCAAGCATACATCTGTGAAATTTTTCATTGGTAAGCAAGGAAGTTAAATTGTTCGCGTGCAAAATTTGGGACTCAGCTGTGCACAATGCTTGCAGTACCCTGAAGTAAAGTTTCATTGCTTCCATTCTACGTTGTTCAGCCCATATGTTGTCCATCAAGCTTGCGTTTTGCCCAGGACCACTACTAGGAAAGATGGCCTCAAGTATTATTTGAGCCCTCCTAATGACATCAGGAGTCACATCCCTGTCACATGATGTGAGAAATTTCTCCAGCTCGGCTGAAGGTTTAGATGAAAGTGGGGCTATAACAGTCCGAAGCCATTTTGCAGTTGTCATTGCTGTGGTCACAGGAGTGGATGCCATCTTAGACATGCTACCGACAATAAAACCATTTGAATGACTTATAGGAGAGCGGTGAGGAGACAATGGGCTTGTAATTGTCTTTGCTGGGGAAGACATAGCATCAAGTTTCCTCTGAAGCATAAAAAGGATAACATATTTATAGCAACAGAATCTCATAGATTTTATTGACTCCTGAAAAATTATTTAGAGACCAACCTTAGTTCCATTTCCATATGAACTTGCAGCACCTCCAGATAAGCTTCCTGAACCTAGTAAGCTGTCATTCTCATTGAGAAAAATCATTTCATCCAACCCATCCATATCGTGGGTTGCAGCATCATAATCCTTCTCTAGCAAATATATACTTGAAGATAAAGATGATTCATCCATCAAACCTTCGAAATAGATTAAACCATCTGCATTTGGACATAATAACAGTGAATAACATTTAACATATACACTACAATGAAAATCACGCACAACAGACCAACCTGTGACAATATTCTCCAAGTTCTCAGGTTTACATTCAGAAGCCAAGCAAGGCTTTTTCTTCAATATATCAGTTATCAAGTTGTTTGCTTTCTCCAAAGTTTTCCTCAACTCATCTTCTGAGGTCCCATACATATTGCAAAGTGATGCAATTAGATCAGCTTTATCACCTTTCATAACTGTAAAAAGCAACCAACATAAGAGACCCTTTGGACAAAGAAACCTTATGCCCGAATAAATTATGCAACTTTTTTTCAATGTAAAACATTAGATACAATGTAAGAAAGAATTACCAATGCGTTCAGAATCATTAAGATTGAGATTTCTAAAGTGAGCAGGAACATGTATTAGGAGTATTGCCTGCAAAAAGTACAATAGTAAAGTTAGACATTATTTTACATATACTAAGTTGGCACAAAAAAGGGCAAAATGCAAATAAAAACACCCATACTTCTTGTTTTCATTTACAATACACTGCTGCTTGTCCAGTAGAAAATTCATATTCATGTTCCAATATTTTAAGCGGTAAAAAACATTTTCATGTTTCAATATTTTTAAGTAGTAAAATATACATTTTAAGCAACTTTCCATAATACTTTTGTGTCTATCCAAATATCATAACTATATAGTTATTCACAAATTAAAGCATTATAATCTACTGACCAGAACAGAAACTAGGCCATGTGTGCATGATACTAGGGTCTTGCAAGGGCGGAAAACGTGTACACGAAGCGCCAGAAAGAGTAACCATCCGAAACGGTAATAGTCAGATTCACAGCCAGATGCATTTGCCACATTTAAATGCTTGTCATTATTAGCATTAACTATAGAGAACAGTTCCCGGTATGCACTCTTGTACTTCCTGGCAATGAGTCGACAAGTAGCTATCAAGAATTGACACTAAAGATAAAAATGCAACTTCATCTTCCGACAAATATTAGTAATTAAACAAGGAAATATTCACTGGATATGACAACATGGCTCTTGATACAGCTACCTTACGCAGGGCAGTTTATTTTCCCCTTGGAGAGGGGATTCTATATGATTGACCAGCTATATTAATTAATGGACCATGATTTCTATACATTCATGTAAGACACCAGTAACCACAATGCACAAATCTAGGACTATTTATGCCCTATTCAGAAGCTAACTTTTTTGATAAATTCATTATGTAATCAAATTTAGTGCTGAAAAATGAACTTTGTAGTACTGAATAAAAGAAAATGAAAAATTATTAAACATGAGAACTGAGAAAATGACAAACATATTCTTCTGCTGTCTCCAAGCATAATCAAATGTTGAAAATTGTAGACCTCTTCATAGAAGATGCAGAGTTAGGAATCATCTTTCCAGAAGCTTAAGGGAATTTAGCTTAAAATGCAACCTTTTTAGAGTCCACAAACAGCTTGAGCATGTCAAAAGCTCAATAGCCCCCTAGTCCTATCCCTTGGAAAATACAATGAGATAGATAAAAGGGATGCCTGAACATCTGAGAATTGATGATGCTAAAATAGAACGTAAGAGATATGATTCAATTATCAAAGAATTAATTAGGGTGATTGAAGCTAAAATTACATAAGAGGTAATGACAGAGAGACAGAGAAAGAAAATATAAGGTAAACTCACTTGCTCAAGCAGAACAAATGCACAAAGTTTGTATGTGATTCCTTTGCCTGAGAAAAAATGGAATAAAGCATAACCGCAGGGTAGAAAAGTATGAGAGAAAACATGAATAAATGAATAGCATATTTTGCTAAAATGTAAGGTAATCCCAGATTACTCAAATACCTCGAGTCTCTTCTGCCAATCCTCGCCATATAGGTTACTCAAAATTGATCCAACCTTGATCAGAAATTGATAGAGTTCTTTATAGAAATCATCAATGCTGCAAGGCAAGACAACAAAATCCATGATGACCTACAACTAAAAACGTCCTAATACACACCCAAAAGATAAAAGTTATTTTAGTAAAGGGAAATACTTGAGCTTTGCTGCTCTCAAGATCTGGCATAAATTCAGTCCCTTCTCTACAGAGTCCCCATTCTCACTGAGTTTTCTTACTGAGTAGAGAACAAATGCAAACCAATACCGTTCTGCTTCATCCAGCTGATTACGAATAAATCAATAAGAATTAACTAACGATCAGATGACAGGTGTCATTTCACAAATAAACATCCCAATTAATATTAGCACAATCATTTAAAACGATAACTAAGTAACAAATAACTAATGGCACGTTTAGAAGGAAAAAGACATAGCAAAAGAGTACCACATACCGTCCCAGTTCCAAGAGCAGGTACATTAGCCAAAAGAAGATGCTTGCTTTCATCTAGCAGCTTTGTCGCTTGTGCCAAAAATTTGTTGTCATCTAACCGCAGATCATTCTGGTAATGAAATTTGGTCCACAGAAAACAACCGTTAAGTAGAAAATCTAACGAATATATATTCAATGTATAAAACACAAACTTTAATTAGCATGAATTAAAAGATACGCCATTATTCTCTGTAATTTTAGTTTTGAGTCAAAATAACAAAACCCTAAATGGCCTACGGAAAAATGAAGACAAAATGAACCGTGGAATGGAACAAATGAAATTCATCATATGCGTGTTAAAAAAAATTAATCTTTAAATAACAGCAAAATATAATCCACATATAATTGGAGGAAAGTAAAGGTCGTAAATACCATAAAACTAAATAAAATAAAAAAAGAAAACAGATTATGGCTAACAAAAAGAAATGACAGCAGCAAGCGGCAAAAGAAATTCAGAAAACAAAGGAGCGAAAATTTACAAAAATTAGGTAAAACTTGAAGGAGAATGAATAAAAGAGAGACCTTGGAGAAATGTGCAAATCTAGCTTCAATGGTGGTTCCACCTTCCTCTGCCGGATTACTAGGGCTTGGAATCTTCTTAAGCTCAGACATATCGTTCAGATCTCCGATCTACTGGACTCACAGATCAGACAAAAATCAAGAAAAAAAAAAGAATTACATAGCAAAAATTGGAAAAAGAAAAACAAACCCTAGTTAAGAAACCAAGAAATGGAGAAGAATTGAAATGGGTGAGAACAAAACCTGAGCTGAGAATCACAATTATTCCGACTACAGCTGCCTGCTACTGATGCTGTCCTCCTTATCTCTATGAACTAGAGAGAGAAAGTAGAGAGGGATAGAGAGAAAAGGGGTTAGTGTATAATTTTTTGGTATTATTTTATTTGGCATTTAAGGGAAAATAAAATCCTTTAGCTCTGCTCGCGCGGGAAAAACATAGCAGAGCATTCCCATGCCATGTCCCATCATCATGCATCATAGCCGACACGCACATGTCAGCACCAATGCGCGCGCGACACGTGTGCCCTAGGCCTAATTTTACCGCCAAAATTGCCGTACACCCGCCAAAATAAAAGATTCCCTCTTCTCTCTTTATGCTCCTTTTACTGCGTCTAATAATAATCTTATCTGTTTAGTAATTTTTGAAGGTAAAAAGGAATGGAACATACATGACGAAATGATAAATATACGACACCGGCGGTGGAACCACAGTGGCGGCGGCGGTGGCTGTAGCGGTGGAGTTGCAGATGTTGTTAGCTGTGGTGGTGTTGAAAGCCGTTGTAGATTGGTCGGCGAACTGAAGCGGCTATGGCAGCGCCGGCGCCGGCAAATTGAATCTGATTTTATGAATTTTTTTTTGGTTAGGTGATTTTCGTAAACATTGCAAGCTATTATATTCGTGTTCATATATTTGAATTAAATTGTTAGATATTAAGTACATAGTATATAGTATTTTAAGTACAAATCTAATAACATTTCACATTTAAATGATTATATACACCACTGGCTCATGTACCAAAATAATAATTTAAAAAAAAGGAAGCTCGATTGATTTGATTAAAAGACTTTTTTCTTCAGAGAAATCAAGAAATTAAGAAGTAATCGTAATGAGCGACACTTGGACCCTTATGAGGAGGCATTTTTTTATCTAGTCCAAGTTGGGTTATTTTGCATTAATTTTTTAATGTTTAATAAATTGTTGTACCGTATAAAATATTGTATGAAGTTCTTTATTGTTTTTAATACAATATAATTATTTGATAATAAGAATATTTAATTATTAAAATTGTTTTCATTTTCTTTTCTTTATTTTTGGTGTCATTATTCAATATAATAAAGTAAATTTCGTATAAAATAATTAGAGTTACTAATCTGTGACCTTTTTCAAGAAAAAATATTTGTTCAATATTCGGAACATTGCATTTTGAGGTTCAAATATAGGAGGACAAGCAAAGTCCCATAACAGTTACATATGAGAAAGTTATGAAGATAAAAATGTAATTGTAGGAGGCCTTGTATCAAATAACACCCAAAAACAAATTCGTACAACATCTATTGCAACTTGAATTAATCATTTTCACGAAGCGAAATTCAATGCTAAAAATTGCTACACCCTATTCCCCGACAATGCTTCATTTTGGGCCTCGGCTTGGGCTTATTCGTCTTTTTAAATCCGAGAAATATTGTTTAAGCCCATGATGTGGTGGGCCATTAAATTGAAGCCTATTAACCATGTCTCAATCTCATCATTCACCTACTTATATTTTTTTATATTATTCTTAGCCTATAGAAATCCCACGGTATAATTTATAATATATTTTAAAGAAAAATGTGAGTAAAATATCCAAGTAAATATCGTAGTTTCACTAATTTAGAACTTTTATTCTCCATCGCAAAGATATATATATATATATATATATATATATATATATATATATTTATTTATTTATTACAAAAGAAATACTTTTCAATTTTGTCGTCTCTCAACTCTTTGTAAGAATTAGTGAATTGAAAGAAGTTGAGGAACGTTTAAAAATATCCAAAGGAACTGCCACTCACTTTTTTTGAGTGAATATCCACTTTAGTCGCTATAAGTCTATAACTGCTCTATATTATCCAAGAACTCACAAACACCTTACAAAAAAAAAACATTTATTCATGCATCTCTCTATGTATAAAGCCATCAAATTCTAAACAAGCATTTCATTCACCATTTTATCAGCACAAACAAACAATTCCCCAAAACTTCGCACATCAATCCGATTAAAAAAAAAAAAAAAATGGCATTCAATGCTCTGGTAAGTTTTCTTGATCCAACAAAATCATGTTTCTTTTGCATTTAGTTAGTCTGAAAACTGACAAAAAAGTGGTTACACAGAAACAATGCAGATCAAGAATGCAAAGCACATTATCCACCCGAGGCTTGGCCTCATCCACCAATGCAATCCAACAACAATCCACCCAAGACGGGGTGTCCGCCAGGCTGGCGGCCAAGTTGGGATCCGATTGGCCGGTGTTGGGCATCCTGGTGGGGATGACGGCGGTTGCTGGCGGCATTGGGATGCACACGGCCGTGCAGCACATCTTCCGTAATCCATCGGTTCAGGTGACCAAGAAGAGGAGGGAGTGCATGCCGGAGGTGGATTATCCCGACGATGTGATCCAATCAGCCGACCAGTTTGAGACCAAATCGATTCTCAGGAAGGTGGCCCACATTCAGGACAAACACAACACTAACATGGTTGGAAATGCACCTACTAGGTATGTGTATATTCATTCTTGGTCTCATCTTTAATCGAATCAACACTAACATGGATCGACTTGTATTGTGTCTCTCGAATATTCAATAGGTCTCGAGAATGTGAAACTTTGACAACTGTTGGGGTCCGTCCCTGAAGCCTGGTTCTTGAACATAATCGAGCCCATAGCTACATATTATGTGGCCATTTGTAATTACTAGTAAATAATAACAGTCAGGGTTAAGTAGATTCGACTGTTTTAATGTTTTTGTTCTTGTTTTCCTTTTGTACCCGTCTGCCCATAGCAGAAGTGAGATAATTGAATAGCTTTTACTTTGTAGCAATTGAGAATGTAATCAAGAATTTCTATAGAATATTTCATAGTGTAATGAATTAATTATGGTCTGTATACATATACAACAGCTTAAACTAAACAAATCAGGTTTCAACAGAAATCCATTAATGGAGAAATGCAACCTTCATTCTAATTCTAATAATAATGAAGATGAAAAAGAAGAAAACAAGAAACAAGTAGAGGCCAATGTCTGTTCAAGGAAATAAAATGCTTTGTATAGGATTAAAATGCAGAATACATGAGCAACAAGCCTTCAAATTTATTACCAGCAAATATAAACTCAGCAACCATGACACTTGTTTCTCACATTTTACACAAGTGAATCAGCACTAATATCCTTGTTTCATGCATGAATGTCAATTACCACCTTGCAAAATCAAATATTTAAATTAAAGCTGAATGCATCACTACAACAAAAATTAAAAATAACGACGAAAATTGATTTCATCGATATCTTCTCTTCTTAAGAAGACTTTCGACTTCAACAAACGAAACTCATTACTTCATATTATCTGGATCTAAAGAACCTGTCAAGATATGTTAAATCAGTCTTTTAGCGGCGAAATTTTAGTATTTGTCGCTAATATTAGTGGTGAAATTAAAGATGTCGTCACTAAAATGTCTAATCTAAATTTAAATAAAATGGAAGAAATGTTAGCAACATTGTATTGTATTTTCGTTAATAAGTTAGCAACGAAGTGTTATTTTCGTCACAAAAAGTCTCTTTGAATTTAAATAAAATTGGGGAAATATTTAGCGACGAGCTTTTCATTATTTCGTCACTAAGTTAGCAACGAAATATTATATTTCGTCACAAAAAATCTTTTTGAATTTAAATAAAATTGGGAAAATGTTTAGCGATGAGCTTTTTATTATTTCGTCACTAAGTTAGCAACGAAATATTATATTTCGTCACAAAAAGTCACTTTGACTTTAAATAAAATTGGGGAAATGTTTAGTGACAAGCTTTTCATTATTTCGTCACTAAGTTAGCAACGAAAAATGATATTTCGTCACAAAAAGTCTCTTTGAATTTAAATAAAATTGGAGAAATATTTAACGACGGATTTTTCATTATTTCGTCACTAAGTTAGCAACAAAATATTATATTTTCGTCACTAAATATATATATTATATATATATAAAATAGAAACACGAAAATTATTTCCCTTCGCAAAATCACCCGCGCGCGCCGCCTCTGCAGAACTCCATCCAATTTTCCGACAATGGTTCCGAGCTGATGTTTCCGCCACCACTCCATCACCGCCGGTTCCTCCCCCATTCCGTCAATACTTTTAATAAATTTGGTTCATAAAGTATCCTTCTTACAGATTGTGCAAGCCGATTTGTATATGAAATTAGAGCGACAACATGTAGGGATTTGTCTCTCCCCCTTTTGAGCACTCATCTGGAGAAATTTCCATTGCCGGAAGTAGCTCCGACCTTCCGGATTGCTGTCAAAGCTCGTCGGAATCCAGTGAGTTCGTAACAAAATCCCTATTTCATCAATTTTGGATGATATAATGAGATTGCCCCAAAATCATTAATAAAACTCTCATGAGATTAAATCATTAATTAATTTTTTAACCTAGAATGATGTATATATCGAGTATCTATTGCTTTGAATTTCCTCACATGTATCCTTGCACATGTTCTTTTCACTCTCTAATCGAGGTTTTCATTCACCCTATAACTCATAGTATTGGTTGGATTGTATGTTTTCGGTTATGATGAACTGCATGATGATAATAGAGTTGAGGTTCTTGAACAGGTGAGAGTGCTAGTAAGATTTCGTTTTTAGACCTAAGAACTGAAAATTCTGTAACTGGTGAAATTTGATATGATGTAATCCTTTTTAATATTTTGGAATGTTTCTTGATTTCATGGATGGTTATATATTTTGTAGGAGAATCATAATATGAAGTTGAGGTACAGAGTTGCTGGATTGGAATAATTTGCTGTTAATTTTGTGGTGATAAATTTTCCCAGTTAAGGTAATTCTCTTGCTCCTTTGTCCTGTTATGTTATTTAAGTATTAGTTAAGTTGCCGATTGATCCCTTTCCTATTTTTGTAAGCATGATGTGCTTCTTTAGTGTATCTAAGTTAATACTTGCATTGTTTGGTTGCGTTCTTTGGGGGAAAGAATCATCTCCCGTACTGCCAGAGAAAGAAGTGAAAGAGGTGACAGGGGTGGGAATCTTCTTGTTATAATAGTTTGTTAGGCATACCCAATCATCAATGTCTTGGGCGTTCAAAGCCTCATTTCTAGCATGACAGTAACTTTAATTACAGGAATTGATAATAAAAGCTAAAATTGAAGATAATTAGCAAGTTGCATTTTCTTATTTTTTTCCCTTTCATCACCCAAATAATCAATTTGGTTATAGTAAAAAGTGGTGAAAGAAAGCCCAAAATAGGGACTGGTTAATATGGTTGAAACAGGCATAGTACAAAAGAGTGAGGATAGCTGTCAAGGCATGCAGAAGTCATATTCCACACCATATAAGTACATTATTCTCTTGTTGTAATTATGTATATGTATACATCTTCCTTGTCATTCTTTACTTATTCTCTCTCTATAGTTTCATTCTACTCAATATAATTTATCAGAGTACTATAAAGCATCTTGTTATCTTATTCTTTTTCTGGATTTCAGGTAATTCATCAGACTTGGATTGTTTTATTGGACTTGTAACTGTGCATGAGATCAATCAGTATTACCAGAAGCCCTTTTCAAAGATATCGAAAAATATTTATCATTTAGACTTAAAACACCATCTGTTGAGGCTTTTCCATTTTATTAAATGTTGTCGGATTTCGGGAGAATAGCTACGTAGTACGTTAATTGGTTAATGAGGTAGACAATAATATAGTTTGAATGAAAATGTGTCCCTATTTATTTGCATGATCAGAGCTATATACACTTGAATCTATGTGTATAATGGCATAGGGTTTCTCCTGTTGCTCTCTCTGAACGTTAGTATTAAAAGTAAAGGGGCTAAGTGCAACAGAGGATTATTTACGTAGTCTTTGGGATTTTGAGGATATCAAGTTTCCCTTGTCCACTAACGGACTGCCCCTTTTTAGTTTACGGATAGAGCATAGCCACATGTCAAATGACGGTTTCATCAAAATTTTGATTGTTTAAAAACTATGTTATCTTTCCACCCCTCTCAAACCCTACTTCTTTTGCTTGTAATCATATGCTTCCTGTTGATTCTTAGTTTGGATTTTCACACATATATTAAGTTGATGCTCTCTTTTCCTGAATGTGCTCTTACATCCAAGTTTTTAGACTTTTTACCTCTGTGTTTCTGTTTGTTTCTTGTCCAATTTTATCCATATACCAACAATATGATAGTTTTAGTCCAATCTTGCATTAAGTGAGGTTGTTTGTGCTTGCAGTTAAGCTTATGATGCATTGTGTCCAAATCTATGTTGAACTAATGGTGTGGTATGCTTCTATGTTGTAGATACTGTTGAAAACTTCTGCACGAGAAATAGCTAAAACTGCCACTCCTCTAGAACAACTTCGTCGGGCAATAGAACAGGTTAGTTATGTGGTGAATGGGAAGAGTTTCCCATTGGAACCTTATTTTGTTTTTTTCCTGTATGACATAACAATTATAATTCTTTATTTCATTACAATAGGAAGACGTAGAATTTTGGAGTTTTCATCTACTAGGAATGAGTTGGAGAGAACTCAAGCATCCTTGAAAATATCGGAAGAAAAAATAGAACGTCTTGAGGCAACTCAAAGCTTGATGATGCAACTTTTTCAAAAGATAGCTCCTGATGCACTGCAGTCTTTAATTGGACAGTCTTCCTCCTCGGCTTCAGTTTAAAGTAAGTATTTAAATTGAAGTATACATTTTTGGCCTGGATATTCACTGAGGCTAGTCCATTGCCAGTAAAATCGAATTCGAGAAGGGATTGGTTTGTTGCTTGCTATCTGATATATCATGCCCCAATGTTTCTGAGAAGGGGAGACTGAGATATACAAGAAAGTGAAAGTTGATTAAAATTTGTGTGTCTCCCTCCCTTGCAAAGTCATGGGTGTTGGTCCTGGAAAGCAACTTCCTCTCCAAAATCAAAGCATTAATTAGCTAGACGTATTTCAACTTTTCTACTCACTAACAATTGGTTTTCAGATGCCTAGAACTTGACCAACTTTCTGTCACTTGCTCCATGAGAAAATTGCTTGGTACCGTACCATTGAAGATTTAGTTATTTGTTACTAATATTAATAAATCCTCAATCCACTTGAATCGACCATGCTGACTGACTACATTTCTCTCTTGTCTAGGGGCAAAGATAGACCAATTACATTCTCTAAACTACGGGATATAATTGCTTCCTGTATTTGCATCTGCATTTTAGTTTAATTGCATTTTAGGCCGGGGTTTTCTTCTTATTGTTTTATCACATATTTTGCACACAATTTGCTTGTCTTTGTGGAACAATGAGATGCTAAATTAAACATTTGCAGGGGTATCGGCTTCAGTTTGGCAGATATTTTGCCAGAGGACCCATTGTAAGTTATATTTCTTTATTATAATGTAGCTTTCTAATAGAACTGAGAACTGAAAATTGTAAGAAAGGAATTTGCAGCTAATTAATGTTTCTGATGAAAATAGTAGTAGTTTAATGGAAATGAATTTCCTCAACTAATTGTTGTTATTTAATTTTCAGGAAATAGATGATTGCATTGGAATTGGCCATGGGAGATGAGTAAACCTAAACCATGTTTTCTTGTGTGATGATGTTTAGGATTTGTCCAGTGAAATCTATTAATCTATCTTTTGTATTCTTTCAGTTAGTCACAAGTTGGTTGGCAATTTGGCATAGAAAAGCTAGCCAAATATTAGACAATCCAACAAACACAAAAATATATCTGCTAATCAATCATGTGTTGGATTGGATATACTTATTTTAACTTGGCCTTTATAAAATTCATCGACATCTTCGATTTGATCTTATTATTAAATATTACATATTGTAGCTTGATATTGAATATATATATATAGGTAAAAATAACCAAAAATCAAAAGAAATAAAGGTGCAATAATATTTTATTTTAGCAACAAAATGCATAAAAGTCGTCGCTAATAAATAAAATAAAATTTTCCATTAGCGACAAAATTTATACAATTCATCGCAAATGTTAGTGACGAATTTATAATATTATTGTCGCAAAGCAATTTTAGCGACAAAATTATATACATTGCCAATAAATTTGTGGCGAACTAATAATGTTTTGTTGATAACTTAGCAACGAAAATCATGTATGACTTTCATCACTAATTCTAGTTTTAGCGACGAAATTTGCATGGTTAGCGACGATTTTTTTTTGTTTATAACTTCGCGATGAAGTACTAATATTTTGTCGCAAATATGGTTAGTGACGCTGCCATAGTGACGACCCTGGCGACGAAAATAAATGGTCACTAAATCCTATTAGCGACGAAAATTTTTGCTGCTAAATTCCAATTTTCTTGTAGTGCATGAAGTATCCAACAGTTGAAATGTTTAATAAAGCATTTAAAAACAACTCTCAAGATCCATCGTAATTCCCTGATAGTTTAAAGTAAACAATATTATTGATCCTAAAAGTTCAAAAACTATAATTTCCATACTGTGCAATAATAGCATCAGTGTGACTGAAACCATCTAATACGTTAGAGACAACTAAAATAGGATAAGGACAGGTCAAATTACATGTCCACAACCACATGGAAGATATGATTTGTAAACATAGATTGGTTTCAAGACAAATTGAAGCAATGCAATATAACTGGTACCGCAACTCTAAACATCAAAGATGTTGGCCTTCCACATGCTTGCATTTCCAATATCAGCCCTTTCTTTACCTTGCTGTAACGTAAGAACGTGCAATGGACAAAATACTAGCAACTCAAAGCATCAATGAGTAAACACAGTGTCGTTCCGTCTGGGAGGTCTATCAGGAACAGACCCGGGCTTGAACTTTGAAGCTTCATGTCTCGCAAGCTCCGGAGGGACAGGACTATTGCTCTGAATTAACGATTGCTTGAGATCATAGAAAACATCTGTGTCATGTAGAGTTAAGAATGTTGTAGCTACACCAGTTTTTCCAGCACGACCTGTTCTTCCAATACGATGAGTGTAAGCTTCAATATTACCAGGCATGTCATAGTTTATGACGTGTGCCACGTCAGGTATATCAATACCACGCCCAGCAACATCCGTGGCAACCAGTACATTATATCTCTTAGTCCGAAAGCCTTCAAGGCTTATTTCTCTCTGTTCTTGCGACTTTCCACCATGCAATGTAGTTACCCGATAACCCTCTCTATCTAAAACTTTAGCAACATTATCAGCAACTTTCTTAGTGTTAACAAATACAATAGCTGTCTTATCCCCAAGCTCATCCAACAATCTCTTCAACCTATCCATTTTATCATTCTCCTTTGTCATCATAACATGTTGCGTAATAAGGTCAGTTGCCTTTCCTGCAGTTCCAATATTAACAACAACTGGATTTCGCAAGTACTTCCTTGCCAGCCGCTCAACAGCAGGAGGCATGGTAGCACTAAACATATAAGTAGTTCTATAGATCCTTTTCTCGTCCAGCTCTTCGTCCTCATTCTCTGGTTTCATGTTACTCGAAGGCATTGCGTCTAGCACACCAACAACTTGCGGTTCAAAACCCATATCAATCATACGATCGGCCTCATCAAGAACAACATAATTACATTGGTTAAGAACAGCATACCGCCTCTCCAAACAATCAAGAAGACGTCCTGGTGTAGCAATGACCACCTCACATCCCTGCCTAATCTTAAAGCCTTGTTCTTCTATGGATTGTCCACCAACAATAGAAACAACCTTTATACCCAAATAATGGGCAAATTTCACAGTCTCATCCTCAATCTGCTGAGCAAGTTCTCTAGTAGGTGCCATTACAACAGCATAGGGTCCCTCAGCCTCATTATCCTCACATATCGGAGGAAGTCTAGTTATGTAAGTCAGCATAGGAAGAACAAAAGCAGCAGTTTTACCTGAACCCGTTTCAGCAATACCAATCACATCTCGCTGCTGCAGGCCAAGAGGTATTGCAGCCATCTGAATGGGTGATGGGGTCTTGTAGCCAGCTCTCTCCACCGCCTTCAGCAACTCCGTACCCAGCTTGCTTTCTACCCAGCTCCTCATAGGGCGAGGAATCCTAGAACCTTTGTAAGAAATGCTGAAATCTTCTCGAAAAATCCTCCAATCTCTCTCAGTCATTTCCTCAAGCTTCTTATCTGACCAATGGCGATCCACCCTCATATCAAAGGTATCATACATATCTGCAGCCTGCTCTTTCTTCTTCTGGGCAGCAGCTTCCTCTCGAGTCTCCTCAGTGCCCTCCTTCTTCCGAATCTCATCCCGGATCTCCTTTTCGTTCTTCGCAGCAAGTTTTTTCTGTTCCCTGCGATCCATCCCAGCTCGGAATCCGCGGCCAAACAGAGGTCGAGCCTCATGAGGGTTCTGATAGAGTGAATTCATGTCACGAGATGTATCTTCGGTGTTCTCCCAATCAAAGGAGAACCGAAACTTCTCGCTGGGCTTAATCACCCTCTTCTTCGGTTTCTTAGACCCCAAATACTGTTCCTTAATAGCAGAAAGCTCTATCTCACGCTCCCTCTCCGCCAATTTCTCCACACGGGCGCGCTCCCGCGCCCTTTGCTCGTCCTCACGTTCCTTTTCACGGTTCCGTCGCTCAGAATCACGCTCTCTGTCACGTTCTCTTTCCCGCTCGCGTTCCCTGTCGCGGTTCCGACGGTCGCCGTCACGGTCACGGTCACGGTCACGGTCACGATCACGGTCTCTGTCTCGGTCTCTATCAGCTGTGGAGGAGTGCACTCTAGAGTCGCTGCCATTGTTGGAGTGGAGCAGAAGCTCAGCGTGCCGTTTCTGCTCGCCTACTTCTTCCTGGCGGCGTTGGAGGGCGAGCTTTTGACGTTCCTCTTTTGTGAGAAACACTGGCTTCTTCACTCCCTCAAGTTTATCTAAAACGTTTTCGGTGGCCCTCTTCATTTTCCGGCGACAATTGAAATCGACTTGGGAATTAAGGGTTCTGCTACGTCGAAGGGGGGGAAATTAGGGTTTGATATCGCTTGGGAGATTGCAGGAGGGGATCGGATCGGATTAGACAATAAACGAAGAACGATGACTTCTGCTTGATTCTAAGGCTATTGGGCTCTGCTTAACATTTGAGAATACAAAAAAGCAGGCCCAGGCCCAGGCCTAGATCTTTTTTTGCAGTGCAGTGAGTAAGAATTAACTAGTGTTATCACACAGGTTATAATATAATTGTATTTTTACATTAAATAACACTGAGAGTTAAATAAAAAAAAAAACTAAATAACATAATCAAATGACGTAAATAAATATAACACCATATAATTTTAGTTTACTTTTCTAGATTTAGTATTTTCAGTGAAATAATACTAAACTTATATTATGTAAACTATTGATGTATTTTTTATAAAAACATTTCATTTTATCTCGTATATGAAAAACCTTTTATAATTATAAATATTTTATTAATATTTATAAAAATAGTAATAAGTTACCCAAGAAAACCCAAGCCCCTTGGCAAGTGAATTATTGAGCAAGAAAATGCAGATTTTCATTATCTTACAAAAAATTCTATATATGTACTCAGATTTAAGTTTAAATTGTAGATATATCTTTACATGATCATTGAAAAATAAGTTTATTTTGAGTAATATCTATATATATATAATAACAATTACCCCTCAAAATAGAAATGATAATATTTTCCGGCCCATTTCCACCTCCCAAAAGTAGAAATGCAATATTTGTTATTTCATAATTTATAAATAAAAAAATTATTGTATTAAACATGATTATATATATGGTAATAATATCATCTATGATATTGATAAAATTTTAAAAATTATAATCTATATATGGTATATGAATGTTAATATGATCTCATCTAATAAATGCTTAATTATTGCTATAATAAAGATTAAAGATATATATGTTGAATAAATTAAATTAATACTTTCATTTCAAGAGAATTTTAAACCATCAAAGTAAAAAAAATATATATAAAAAATTATCGCTAATGTTGTAACCCCCAATTTTGTCTATATATAGAAGGAGATTTATAATAAAAACAAAAAAAAAAAATAAATCTAATCATAATTAAGTTCACTTACTATAATTTCACCAATATGTAAAAAAGTGATTCAAATAATTTTATAATTTTTATTATATATGTAATTATAAATAGATTTATAAAATTCATAATTTTGATCTATATATATGAATATATGATTTTTTTTTATATGTGGTCTTAATTATTATTCATCTATAGATACATGTCAACTACAAGTTTGAGCATCATTGACTTCACTTCGCCTTTTCAAGATAAATGATCATTTTATTTTTCGTTACAATAACCATTATTTTGACGAATATGACTCATGTTTTTAATGTTGTCAATGGTATCAATACCTTCCGTAATTTGTGGGCACTAAAATTTTGTTTCGTTAGATCACATGACATTATTCCATACATAGATAAAAAAATATGTTTATAGTTATGAGAACGTCTTCAAAGACCAAGAGGTGATATTGTTTTGTTCAATATATATATATATATATATTTATATCACCTCAATAAATATATAATAATCAAGTTACTTAGCATAAATAACATAACATAAATTATCTACTTCTATAACTTTATTCCAAATATGTTGAAAAATTATAATAAAAATCGCATAATTTTTATTTGATAAATATGTCATATATAATACTCCAATTTCATATATCCAGTTTAATATATCTTCCATGTAACAATACTAATAATATGACACGATGTTTACATAATTTAAATATATAAAGTAGAATATTATTGTATAACCTTATAAAAATAATATAATAATAAAAATGATGATAACTTTGAAGCATTTACCTTATCTATGCTATATTAATTCTTTTTTAAAATCATAAAGATTATTTATTATATAAAGATTTTTAATGTATGTATCTTGAATATAATAAAAGAATATATATATATATATAATATGATACAATATTGCATACAATTAATATTATAAATAGGAAGTATAAAACTTATGAACTTATATATTTTCTATTAAAATCTACAAGTTAAGTATATGAAAATATCATTTATAAAAAATTTATATAAAATTTTATCATTTATACTTATAAAAAATTAATAAAACTCACTTTTTATGTCCATTTGCCGGATTATATAAATAAATTTTCAATTTAATCTTAAAAAATAGAAAGTCAGTTCTATTTATAAGAGTGATAATATGTCAATGATTTTTTTCCATAAATCTTTTAAATACTTTGAATTTTTAATTATGAAATTTCATTGTCATCTATATAAACCAACTAATCTTATTTCCACTTTCTAGACTAGAAATACAAATATTATTATTTTATAATTTATAAATTATAAATATTTGGTTTTGCACAATTTATGTATATCCATAAATCATTTCATGGTATGAAAATCATTTTGTATATAAATGAAAATTCAGAGAGAAAAAGAAAATGATCATATTTGATATGTTATAAATTTATCATGATTTGTGTAAACAATGTTTTAATATCATGCTAAACGTTCATAAAAATTGTGAATGAAAATTTGTACCTAAATTTAAATCATTATATATGTCCACGAAAAAATTAGCAAAAAATATATCTCTTTTAATGTAAGAATAAATAATATTTCATCAATGATTAAAAAACAATTGTAAATCTGAAATTTCATTATAATAGTAGCATGAAGTTTCTAATTATATGAACAATGATAAAATATTTTACTTTCTGTTGTTATATAGTTTCATGATTTTAGATTTATTACATTTTGAAATGTTTATTATCAAGTATGATTTTTCTAAGAGATAAATTTTAATTTTAGAGCATTTGGAATATATATATATATATACAATAATATCACTGTTTTTACACTCATTATGAATAAGTTATTGAACATATATTTGCATAAGTTTTTTTTTCCAGGTCAATTGTGACAAAAACAAATAGTAAAGTAGCCAAACGTACGATGAAAATAAGAAATATTCTAAATTGGTAAATTATATGAGTAGTAGATTAAATAGAAATAACTTAAAAGAACTATATTGTTTTTTATGATCACCATTTTTATATCAAAAAATTATTAACACTCGAAACTTATTTGCTCATCATATAGGTACCAAATGAGCTTGAAATATTATTGAGAATTGATTATACTATTTAATAATATCATCATTTTACACTCATTATAATGAATAAGCTATTAGCATATATTTGTATAAGCTTTTTCCAAACTAATTGTTATAAAAACAATTAGTAATAAAGTAGTCAGATAATGTATGATGAAAATAAGAAATATTTTAAATTCATAATTTATATGAGTAGTAGATTAAATTGAAATAACTTTGAAGAAGTATATTGTTTTTCATAATTAACAATTTTATATCAAAAATTAATTGACACTTTAAATATATTTGTCCATACGTCACATAAATACAAAATGAGATTGAAATATGATCGAGAACTTGATTTTTTTTTCATAAATTAAAGTTTTCACATCAAATCGAAATATTTCAATTTGATGATCGTACATAGCACAAGTAATTAATTAGACCAGAATTCTTCCAAGAAATTTATTTTTTTTGTATTCTACATTTTCGTATCTAAATATATAAATTGTAAAATTTATATGTCCGTGCATCGCACGGGACTTATACTAGTTACTAATATACAATCATTGATTACATAATAATCGCAATAAATTAATTTTAATATCATGAAAATTTGTGACATGCAGTAAACCCCTATAACTTAATACTATTGGGGCTGGAAAAATTTATTATTCTATAGAGGTATTAAGTTATTCATAAATTAACAATTTATTAATTTAAATAGTGTATCTCCAGTACAATGAATAAAGTTTATTTTCACAAAATATTGCATTTATATATATATATATATATATATATATATATATATATATATATATATATATAAAATAAGTAGTGTGGATGGTCTTGATAAACGAATCGATAATATGCAACATAACTTTGGCTACAACTAAATTCAACGTATAAAGTGAATACAATTCCCGTACAAACCATGTGTAAATGTGCAACAACATAAAAGAGTCAAATGTGTTCAATGTACAACACTACAACCATTGTATAAAGAACTAGGTGAGAGCATTTAATTAATTTGTGCATCGTATCCATCAACTTATGAAGTTGAAAGTACGCATTTAATTAATATATGTATCGATCATATCCATCAACGAATGAAATTCTATATAAAAAGAATAAAAAATCATACAAAATAATGACTTCTCATCTAAATGAATGAAAATCTATATAATTTTTTTTTTCATAAAAATCATATAAAATAATGACTTCTCATCTAAAATGTGTATCAAAATCAACTACGAATTAAATTCGTAAATCGTTGTGTGAGTTTAAAAGAGATCACTCCACATGCACTCAAAAATATTTGGTATCGTGGTTTGATGAAAAGTATCATGTGAAAGTTAGTCCAACTACAATATCAAACACATTCAAAAGATCATTTGAATATTTTTTTGCTAACTTACAAGTAGAAGAAGATATCATCAGAACACTTCACGACTTTTTGGTGCAATTTGAGAACACAATACCAGAACTATTGGATGATGTAAAAAAATAGATGAGTTCCAAGTAGATTTGAATTTTAATAAGAAACAATCAACTATAGATTCTTACTAAATTACCCTAGTTATTTTTGTAATTTGAATAAATAATTAATTTATGATATTGGTGGAATCACTAAATTATAAAGGGGTTTATTGGAAAATCATTATCTTATTATCTTATGGAAATTGGTAAGTTTTTTAACTGGTCCAAGTTGAGATCGGAGAAAATTATTATTTTAAAGAATATATTATTTTATAGATGATTTACTGTAAATATTAGGAAATAGTAGAAAATTTAAGTCTTTTAACCATAAAATTGCATCGTGTGTATTTGGTGAACCAACATAAATTTAGATAAATATTAATTTTTTGTATAATGTAAACATTTTTAAACTAATACATGATTTTCTCAAACAACTAACGGTTATTTTATCAATTTTTTTTTAGTTATTTCTGATTTTATTGTAAATTTCAATAATATTTCACATTTCTATATTTTGGCATTAATCAATAAACCAATCTATAAAAAAAATATACAAATTTATTAAAAATGTTCAAATGGAATCAAAAAGTATTACAAACCACCAAAAATAATCCACAATAATATATTTTAATATCACAAAAATTCATTTGAGACGGTCTCACGAATAGTTTCCGTGAGACGGAACCCCATTACCCACAAAAAAATATATGAATTGTAGAGTTTAAGTGGTGGGTAATTGGGTTGTGGGTTGACCCGTCTCACGCAATGCATTAAAATTTCGTGAGACGGTCTCACAAGAGAGTTACTCTTTTAATATTATGTAAGCAATATAGATGTCAAATTAAAAATCGTAAGAAGATAGTTAATTTGATATTTTGTGCTTTAAAAACGGATTTGAGACTTTCCTATTTTAAAATTTTGAAAGAATTAAATTTTGTGAATAAACAGAAACACACCAAAAAAAAAAAAAAAAAGGTTTGGGAGGCTACCAACTTTGATGTTAGATTTTCTATTATACTTCATGTTAAATCTCCTATTTCAAATTAATCATCGCACATCATGTATATAAAATGATATTACTAAGGCAAAAAATTGTATGCCCCAGGGGCACGGATTTAAGATCCGTGCCCCCAACCTGACCCGGCGTGTGGGCCACTCCCATGCGCGCCCACGCGCCCTATTATGGTGTGGCCGTGCACAAACTGATTATATATACTCTTCAGGTATCACATATTTAGTCTTCAAGTATCACACATTTACTCTTCAAACATCATACATCTACTCTTTAGGTATTATGTAGAAACAATGTTGTTTTCTTTTTTTTACCTTTTTTTTTTCTTCTTCTTCTTCTTCTTCTTAATCTCTTTTCTTATTCATTTGTTATTCTTCTTGTCTATCTTCTTCTCATTCTTTTTCAAATTGCCATGAAATCATTTATGAGGTTTTTTCCCCTTTTTTATTTATGAATAATTTTAAAACATTGAAAATAAATTATTTCAAACAATATGAAATCATGAATTGTAGAAAATTTGATGAAAAATATGATGAAATCGTGATTTGCAAAAATTTTGAGGAAGAAGATGATGAAACATTTGAAATCTTAAGATTTTCTGTAAAGGTATTAGTTGTATGCTCTTAAGGTATCAGTTGTTTACTCTTAAGGTATCAGTTGTTTACTTTTAAGGTATCACACATTTACTCTTAAGGTATTAGTGCAGAAAT
This sequence comes from Scutellaria minor, assembly GCA_954870855.1. Taxonomy (NCBI): domain Eukaryota; kingdom Viridiplantae; phylum Streptophyta; class Magnoliopsida; order Lamiales; family Lamiaceae; genus Scutellaria; species Scutellaria minor. The sequence goes on along the minus strand of OX940731.1, from coordinate 15,142,555 downwards.
AATGTTGCTTTTTTTTTTTCTCTACTTCTTCTTAATTTATTTTCTTATCAATTTGTTATTCTTCTAATTTGTTTTGTACATTCTTCTTCTTCTTCTCTATTTTCTTATTTTTATTCTTCTTATTTACATATTTACTTTTAAGGTATTAGTGCTTATAGTATAAGACAACTCTTAAGGTATCAATTGTATGTTTATAAGATATCAATTGTATACTCTTAGGTATTACATATTACTTTTAAGGTATTAATGCTTATTAATAAGATATTACATATGCACCTTTTAAGGTATTACAGGCTTACCTTTGAGGTATTAATGTTTATAGTATAAGATATTAGATATGCACCTTTAAGGTATTACATATTTACCTTTAAGATATTAATGTTTATAGTATAAGGTATTAGATATGCACATTTAAGGTATTACATATTTACATTTAAGGTATTAATGTTTATAGTATAAGGTATTACTAATGTTTATAGTATAAGGTATTACATATTTACTCTTAATGTATTAATTGTTCATTTAATGAAAAATATCACTTGTATACTATTTAGGTATCACTTTGTATACTCTTTAGGTATCACTTTGTAGCAATTAATGAAAAAATTGAGAAGGAAGAAAGAAAAAAAAGAAGAAGAAGAAGAAGAAGAAGAAGAAGAAAAACAATGAATTAAAAGGGAAGAAACCAAAAAAAAAAAAAAAGGAAGGAACAACGAGAAGTGAAAAGAGAAAAAAGGAAAAAAAAAATAAATAAATAATGTTGGGGGCACATGCCCCGGGCATATAAGTGTTGCCCTATTACTAATTAATACGTAACAGTATTAAATGACATGAAATATAAAACGTAACACCAAATGAAATAAAAATCTGAACTCGCTTCATTTGCCTTTTCCACCTTTTAATTTTTTTCCCCTCCCATTTTTTGTTATTATTGTGAGAGGGGAGTAGTTTTTATTTTACCACTTTTTTGTTCACTAGTTTTATTCATCAAGAGAACAAAAGAAAGCAATCTCAACGTTAAGAACCTTAAGAAATCGCCTCCTAGAATATATGATGAGAACACGTGGAAAAAGTTATATTTATAGTTTTTCTTTAAAATAAAGGCAAGAACGACACTTTGCCTTCTACAATAACTCTTAAGACTTGAGTATGATTTTTGTAGTCTTCGTTGCAGAATTATTTAGAACATCAAATTATTCATCATTCAATGTAATTGAAAGTGAATTTGAAGATAAAAGCAAACTAAAGGAATTTGCGATATAAAGTTTTATTTTTTTCAAAAACTATTTTACACAAAAGAGTAGGAATGTGAATTTCTCATGGATTTATTATTCTCATAACATGTATGTTTATTATATAATATTATAATTATGCATATTAACAATTATAAAAATATTACATGATAGACAAAAATAATCAATAATACACATAAAAGTGTTATATGACCGCCGTGCATGAGTCAACATTGACCTAACATATAATAAACACATAAACTTATATGAGACGGTTTCACAGATATTTATTATAAGATGAATCCTCATTATCCACAAACAAAACTCATTTTCACACACACACACACATTTATATATATATATATATAGAGAGAGAGAGAGAGTCCCCGGCCCAATTTACCCAATTTCATATAATGCCATACAATTCTACCCCACCAATATAAAGTATTACTCCCAAATACCCACCAATATAAAATATTGCCCCCAAATACCCAAAAATAAATTTGGTACGGATTCTCTGAAACATTTGTCAGTACATATATCATATATTTTTGACCTATATATCATATAGTTTTGACCTGGTTAATTGAGATATTTTCGTTAAACCCTAAAAATTAAGGGTTTAATGAAAATTACACCCTAATTTTCGTTAAACCGTAATAAATTAGTGTTTAATGAAAATTATGATTTAATTTTTGTTAAACCCTAAAAAATAAGGGTTTAACGAAAAATCCTAATTTTCGTTAAAGCCCTACTTTTTACGATTAAGGTTTAATTTTCGTTAATTCCTTATTTTTTAAGGATTAATGAAAATTAAACCCTAATTTTCCTTAATCCCTACTTTTTAAATTAAACCCCTTAATAAACATTCTAAATCCTACAAATTTATTTTTCGTCTTTTGATATCATTTTGATATCATATATTTTTCATAAATTGTACCATTTTTCATCTTTTGACCATATATCATATATTTTGACCATGGTTAATAAAAGACTATTAATGGCCCCCACCCACCCCCACAACCACCTATCACTCTTTTACTTTAATACACACATACATATGCACATAGGACATAGGGTTTAATGAAATTTTTGAAAAAAATCATCATTCTCCTTCTTCTCTCCCTCTCGGCTCCTCTCTCTTTTGTTTGAAGAATTTTTTTTGGCTCCTCTCGGCTTCTTTTCGTTGATGGAAAAGTTCGTGAAGTGAAATGGCCGAAGAGGTTACCCAAGAGGTTAGAATCTCAACCAATATACTTTATTATTGATGTTGTATTTTATAATTGATGTTTTACATGCCTAGTTGCAATACATGTTGGTTTATTGTATGATTTTCTCACCTATGTTGTTGTTGTTTGCTTGTTGAATTTAGGGATTGAATTGTATGGGTAGAAGTGTATGACATTATATGAAATTGGGTAAATTAGGTTGGGGACTCTTTTCTATATATGGTTTTTATAGGGTTTGTGATATATTGTTCGTGAATTAGGATATATGTTGTATGATATATTGTTCGTGAATTAGGATATATGTTGTATGATATATTGTTCGTGAATTAGGATTGAATTTAGTTTAATTTATAGCTTGTTTTCTATTGTTCGTTAAGGGTTTAACGAACAATAGAGTATTGTTCGTTAAACCCTATAATTTTTAGGGTTTAACGAACAATACAATTATAGGGTTTAACGAACAATAGGGTATTGTTCATTAAGCCCTAGAAAATAAGGGTTTAGGAAGCAATAGGGTATTGTTCGTTAAACCCTTATTTTCTAGGGTTTATAGAACAATACCCTATTGTTCGTTAAACCCTAGAAAATAAGGGTTTAATGAACAATAGGGTATTATTTGTTAAACCTTATTTTCTAGGGTTTAAATCCAGCCAATTTTTCAGATTTTTACTGCTGAGCTTTATTTTTTAAATTCTTGTATGAATGTTCATTTATTTAAATAGTTAGCTTATTTCGGTGTTTGTAAAATGTGTAGTTTGATTTGGAGTACGTTCGTGAGGCCTGTTAGGGTAGGGTCGCCTATATTAATGGTTACGTTCGTCTGACAGTACTCGATGAGATCAAGATACAACTTTGAGTGATCGGCCGACAGTGTCTACATGACTTCTGGAAGACCTGTTACGGACATTTTTTGCTTTGGAAGATGGAAACAGAGTCTTGCAAGGCTTTTTTACAGTCCTCATGTCATATGAGGTGCGTGGACAGACGGTCCCTGTAGACAAGAAGTGGTTTGCTATAGGCCAGTACCGGCGTATTTGTCAGTTCGGGAGGAGGGAGTTTGCCCTTGTAACTGGCTTGAAGTTCAGTGACTCGGCTTTCAACCCGGTGGGGATCATACCCCACCACAAGGGGCAGTGTACTGGAGGGTGCATGCCGAGTCAGCTTGGGTCACTGTGTCTGAGCTCCGTGCTCGATTCACCTCCGGCGAGTTTAATGATAGTGCGGAGGATACGGTGAAGATTGCTAAGATTTTGATCCTCCACCTCATACTGCTCGGGATAGACGCCGGCAAGTCAGTTGTAAACCGATGGGTTTGGACGCTGGTGGAGCAGGAAGATCTGTGGAAGAGCTATCCATGGGGGAAGATCAACTTCCTTACTCTTCTGCGGTACATGGATAGGCTACCGACTACTATTCCCGTTCAGTCCTACATACCACACTACCATTTTTATGGATTCTCGATAACCCTGCTGGTATGTCCCTTCAAATTCGTTTATTGAAATTACTTTAAAGTGTGTTTAGTTTTTTTAATGTTGTTTGCTAAAAAAGTTTACAAATATGTCCTCTTCAGATATGGGCTTTTGAGGCAATCCCTATTACCTCTTCATATGTCGGGGCCAGATTGAACACGATAATACATACGCCCCGGTGTCTGAAGTGGAGTTTGAAGAGATTCGAGATAGACGTTACACATTTGCTCCAGGGCAGGTATTTTTTTTATTTATTTATTACCATAAATTGCCATTAAATGTCTATTATAATTCATTTATGTATTACTTTTGATATTTATACGATTTATTACAGGTCAAGTATTTTTTTACGCTTGTGTCCATAAAAGATGAACTGGTTCAGACATACTGACAGGATATCGATGATGATATCCTCGAGGGGGTCTAGGTCGTCCAGTAACGACGTGGCCGTCGTGCTACTTCGTCTGCTCGTAGGGCACCTTCTACACCCATCACTAATCCTGCAGCTGCTGGTCCATTAAGAAGACGTACGGTCTGAACAGGCCGACGATCGGTCTCTGGTGTTGGGACAGGCCCTTCGAGGGTGCATGCAGATACCATTGAAGAGGAGGATGACGATGCAGGCCAGGATCACAGACAGAGCTCAAGGACGAGTGACGACCTGTTCACTCGATTGACGAGATGGATGGAGACTCGATTGGAGCAGGACTACTCTATTCTCCGGCAACACGTCACTCAGGAAAGACAACGCCTAGATTTACTGATTCTTAGTATGATCCAGGATCAGATTAAGACGTATTTCACGTCGATGGGCCAGGGGCAATGGCAACAGTAGTTCCAAACACCACCACCAGCTGATAGGGTCTTTCCAGAGGGCTCGAGCATACCCTTGGTGGTACCTATTGATTTGAGTGGCGTTTAAAAGTCGGTGCTGCGCAGCATAAGGACCAACGACGCCCAACCTCCTGTCGTCCCAAAGATCGGTCCCGTTGGACCTGCAGCGCGACGCAGAGTTCCATCTGCAGTTGTGCGGAGTCCCTTTTTGGCTTCAGAGTTGACTAGAAAGACGGGGCTCAACTGGTCCGACTTTAAGGCCTACTACCTGAATGACGACGTTAAAGTGTCGGGTAAGCATTCATGTTCTTTCAGATTTTTCAGTTACACTTTTTGACTTAACCATTGTCTGTTTCATGTTTAGTGTTTAATATTTGATTAAGTTTTTATCTTTTTATCATTACAGACACAACATTGATACTGGTTCGGCAATCGGGCCAAGTTTCTTTCGGAATTTCATTGATCCGAAGATGGATCTGGATTTCGAGCTAATACTTAGTCTTTTACCTTTTTACCAGAGTTGATTTTACACAATTTGTACTTTAAACATCATTTCTATCTAATACAGGCCATTGATGCGTACCTGGGCGTACTACAGAGCTGCTAGAAGCGACCAACATACATTCTAGGTTCCAAAGTCTCGGGAAGATCCAGTTGGCGGATACCCATCTGTTCGTTAGTTCTAATCAAAATTTTAGAGTAATATCTCATTTTTAGTGATATTGTCACTGATGAGCAATTGTCGTAAACGTAGGAAATATGTGAAGAAATTTGGAAAACAAAGCATGCTGGCAAACCAGACGAGTCCAAATACTTACTGGGGGTCAGAGAGATGTTCATGACGGAACAACTGGAGCCACTTGCGGCCTATATGCGAGGGTCGAGGCCGAAGTGGAATTTTATTAAGCCATGGTGGGATGACATACAAGTAGTAAGTATTTAATACGAATGAGTTAGTATTCTTTTTATTTTTTTCAAGATCGGTACAAGGTATTTAATTGTTTTTGTCGAAATTTCAGGTCTGGACGGTACTGAACCTGGACGGTCATTGGGTTGCATGTTCTATAGATATCGAGAAACAGCGGATCTGCTTGGCTGACAGCTTTAGGCATTGGTACATGACTGAAATTATCATACACCGTCTCAGACACACCCTTCCACTCCGTCGCATTCTGCCACGGTTGTTGGAGTACTGTGGGTTTTATGAGAATGCATTGGTGTAGGGGCGCAGGATCCCATAGGGTGTTGAGGAGTTCGATTTGGTCACATTACAAGTAGACATGTGCTACAAGCAGGTGGACAACCACTCATGTGGGATTTGGTCGTTATTCGCAGTTGAGAGTGGGATGATACAGGAATAGCCAAGGAAGATACTTGAGGCCCGTAAGGGGATCGATGGCGTCAGGAAGTGAATGGCCTTCGTTGTGTACAAAAACTCCACAGATGATGACACCATACCTCTCGATTTTTTTGATTATTAGAGTACTTGTTTGGTAGAACTACATGTTTACTTTTGTATTCCATTTTTCCTAATGTATCTCGGTTTATTATATATTTGATATTTCATTTTCCCTAATGTTTGGTATTCTATTTTCCCTAATGTATCTCGGTTTGGTAGAAATCAATCATTTATTATATATCTCAGTTTGGTATAACTCAATCATTTATTATATATCTCGGTTTACTTCAATATCCCTAATGTACTTATCATAATTAAGTTACAAAACATTTGGAAAACATTGTCCTATAATCAATTGCTCGTCATTCATATTCCCGAGCCAAATATACAGGGCACGTTCTTTTATTGTGTGCTTCTGACCCACAAATATAACATCTTTTCTTTCTTCTTGACTTCTTTCCATCTTGGTCGTCGGGATGGTCGTTGTGGTACAGAGTGGATGGGGGAATGTATTCAGAACATGTAGTGCAGTTATGCCAGGTTTACCACAACGAGTACATGATAGGCGGCGCACTCCCGAATGTTCACCAGTAGAAGGTATTCGCTTGCCTCTCGGTCGACCGACCTGTTTTGGTTGATCCGGCGGGACACAAAAACAATTTCGCATCTCATCATTGACAACCACTCTGTCGGATCGGGCACAAGCAGAACTTCACACGCCCACATTCCTCTCAACTAGTGGGTCGTATAATAAGGGGCCACGTGCGAGACAACCTCCTCATTAACAACACTACAGTAAACACAGATTAACTTAAATTTTACAAACATTTTTTACTACTGTAATAAGTAAAAAACAGTCATTGTAATAGTATTTTAGAGTACCTAATGGCTGTACATGCGTGCGCGCATGGAATCAACTCGGTTTGGAAGAACATACAGCTGCACACACCATCACTGACGCCCACCAAATATATTTTTCGACCATCAGTGATCTTGAATTTTGCTCATCCCATCCTTTGGACCTTCATCGATCGCCCTTGCCGCATGAATTCGGATAATCTGTCGTGCACAGACTTGGTGAAAGTGGGACCTCTTTCATCAACGACCAACCTTCTCTCAGCAAACCATTTTTCAATAATCCTTCGGGTAGCCTTCAAGAAGAAACAAATGGGTAACTTTTCTTGCCCACACGAGACAAGCATTCCAAACCTCAACAGCATTGGAGGTCATGAAGTTGAATCTTCGAATAGGGCATTTGACACGAGACCACCTAGCAACATTAGCTTTTTTCAAGTTGTCAATCGCGTTCTGGAAACCACTCTCGTTGATTAAAGACATGTACCTGATTATATAAAAAGGGTAATCAGAGATATAAAATAGATATGTGCTCCTAAACGTGAGGAATATTTAAAAGAAGAAGTTCGACATACCTATCAAATGTATCTTCATCGTAACAGTATGCCGCCGTATAGAACATCCCAACCAAACGTGATCCATACTTGGCTAGATTCTGCTGAAGATGGAAACAACAAAGACAATGAGATGTTTCGGGATATGCATCTTCTATTGTATTACCGATACTAACGTGTTGATTAGACACGATAACCAAGCCATCTGGGCAACCGAAGGCTTCTCGGACATTACGCAAAAACCATGTACAAGATTTATCATTCTCGACACTCCATATCCCAATTGCGAGAGGAAAAACTTGATTGTTTCCATCTTTTATCACAACAACGAATCTAATCCCCTTGTATTGCCCCTTCAAATGACAATCATCCACCACTATAACAGGTCTGGAACATGCCTTAAATCCGGCAATGGATGCACCCAACGCAAAAAATGCATACTTGAATTTTCCATTACTCTGAGTGGTTAATGCGGTATATGTACCCGGATTGCGTTCCTTCAAGACCTGTAAGTAATCTGGCAGCATGTTGAATGACGTCTTCGGATCACCGTATGCACTTCTCATTGCATGACGTTTTGCACTCCGAGCATGCTTGTAGCTCAAATTTAGTCCATGTCACTCGTTCATCTCTCGCATGATGTCCCTAGGAGTGATATCAGACTTATCTTTTTGGAGTCTCTGGATGAAATAATCTCCAATCAAAGTGGACAGAAGTCTGTGGGAAACACTAGCATTCAACTGATATGAACAGGTGTGAGACAAGACAACTTTGGCGATTTTCCAAATACAACTACAAGGAAAATGAGTTTTAGTGGCAACATTTTTTGTTACTATATGTGGACATGTCGTCACTATAAATTGTTAGTGACAATAATGTATATCGTCAGAAGGTTGTGACTATAACATGTGACACTAATTTTTTTAGTCACGAATCATGTATAGTCGTCACAATAACTTCAATTTGTAGTTGCATTCAATTGTTGTCACTAATGCATTATGTAATAGTCACATGCAATAGTCATCACTAGAGTGCAGTGATATAGCAACACATAAAAGTCGTCATTAAAACCATTTAGTTTAGTCACATACAAGTTTTGTCACTAAAATAATAGACTTTAGTGACATAATAATACTTGTCATTAAAGTTTAAGTACAGTCACATACAATTGTCGTCACTAAAATAATGACTTTAGTGATATAATAATACTTATCATTAAAATTTAAGTGTAGTCACATACAAATTTTGTCGCTAAAGTAATAGATTTTAGTGACAATTATACTCGTCACTAAAATTTAATTATAGTCACGTGTAATTTTTGACACTAAAGCATTATCTTTTAGTTACATATAATTTTTGTCACTAACTTTCAATTGTTGTCACCAAAACTTATCCCTAAAAGAATTAAATATATATTTAATCACTTAAAAATATTTGTGACTGAAATGTATGAGTTGTCACAAGTAAATATTAATGAATAATTAATCATCACTAATCAAATTGGAAAAGTCGTGACAATAGTAAAAATTATAAAATATTAAATAAATAATTATGCTTTAATGTATATCAATATTGATTATTATGGCTAAATTCCGAACAATTGATAAATATAGATAGCTAGCTCAAAATTACAAAAGCATAAGAAATAAACTTTGAAACTAGCTCTTTCAAATACCAAACTGTTCAACAACATAATTACCTAAAATATACGAGTTCATAGAAAATTAAACATAAACAACTAAAGTCAAATGGTCCATAAACTACATGCAAACAATCCTTCAAACTAATTACATTGATATAGAAGATATCCATTTCTATGTAGCCTTTTGCAAGTTGTTCTTCTCAAACCTGCAAAATATTTCAAGAGAAATTAGTGTTCTATATTAGAAGTAGCATATGAAACACAATTTTTTTTTAATAAAATAACAATAAAGACAAGATATAAGAACTAACATATAAATGTACTCACATCGAATAAGGGAAACTAACTAGATTGGCTTAGACTTTGAAGTATCAATGGAAGTTTAGCTTTCAAAAGAGCTTGAACTTGCGTTTGTATATGACCTTCTTGGTTGCTGATTTGGGATTCTAGAGAGTCCAATCGTGAGACCATAACTTCATTTTGCTTCTTTAGTTCTTCATTTTCTTTTTGAAGTTCGAGATTAATTCTTTCTCCTCTTTTTGAGGTGGCTTCAAGCCATACCCACATCCACGCAACCTACTTGGCTTTTCTTCCCCAAGAACCTTGATAAATGCTTCATCCTTATTCATTGCATCTTGACCATCCTCAGTTGGTTCAGTTTGCAATCTAACGAGTTCCTCCTGAAAATTTTATATAACAAAGAAATAATCACAAGATAAAGTTACTGCTCATACTGTTCATTATAATATGTCACATCTCAAGCTCTATATACTGTTATATAAAAAATAAACAAACTCACATAAACTTCTCTTGAGGCTTCATCCACCCATTTTTTTGTCTTGTTGTTATATCGACTTTTTTTCCATGCTTCTGTTTGTGTCGGCTCTTCCCCAGTCTCAGGATCACGCTGACATTTAAGAAAATAATAATCATACATATATATATATATAAATATATCATAACATTATAAACACTCGAGAAGCATTAAAAGTTACTTACATCTTCATAGCATGCTTGGGCAATAGATTTTGTACCACAACCTTGGTTCATCGTCAATTTTTTTCTGTTCGTTGTATTTCGCTTACTAACATTCTATACATAGAAACAACAAAAATAAGCATCTCAAATGCAATATAGTAACATTGAAAGTTGCCAAATCAAAGTCTATGCAGTTTCTATTATGGAAAATGAGAACCCAGATTGACTTGTCCAGTCCTATATAATTTCTGAAAATCAAGAAATCAATATAGTCACATAATTAATTAGTATTTCCTTTTCAGAGAAAGAATCTGCAAATTTAAAGAATAATAACACAAAAAATAGATGAAGGTCAGGATATAAAAAGAGGGGTTACTATTAAGTGGATATCTACTGATATATAGTGAACTTAATATTCAATAAAGAGGGGTTGTTATACTAAGGTTTCTAAGCTCTGTTTAACGAGCTTAATCAATTCACCATTACCAATTAGTGGTCACTTACAAAAAAGAAAGAAGGACAAATATGTCCCTTAATAATAAATTTTATGGTTAATTGCGCTATTTCATGATCTTGGTCCAAGCAAATAAAATAAGTATTTGGTACGAGAGTCAAAAATTATGGGTGATTTTGGTTACAACAGAAGATGTGAAGTGTTTAATTCAAGAAGCACATAATTCCATAGAGTCAAGAGTGCAAGTGCTGGAGTCTTTACTTGACAGCAAATAATGAGAAGTAGGGCAGCCAAGTACAACAACTAGCACTTTGGTTTCAAGAAGATGTTGCAAACATCAACCAAACATATAATAAGAAAGTGGAAGAAGCAAAAAACATCATTAATTACCATTACACTCAACATACTGAAAATACTTAAAAAAAGAGAGCACTACGGGCAACCATATGATAGCACATTATACAATACTGAACTTTCTAGCCTATATTTAATTCAAGGATCCGTTCACATGGTTGCATGATTTGAAGAGATGTTTTAATAACCAAAGAACAACAACAATTGACAGAGTTGGCTTGGTAGCCTTCCACATGTTATGAGAGCCTTAACATAACATAGGGAATGTTCCTAAGGTTTGGATGATCCCTAACTAAAACACCTTTTAGGAAAATTGGTGAAGTGGAGCAAACGGGAAACATGGAGGATTACCAACGCTATTTCCAGGGATTATTAATTAACACATGCAAGGTCTGTACTCATGGACCAACAAGTTGACTTATTCACTACAGGATCGGAGGATTCCATCCAGATTAACATAGAGATGCAAAATACCAAAATATCAGCTCAATAATATTTGCTATTAAGACCTCAAGTTGATATGTTGACTATGGAACTGGATCAACCCAACAAACCATATTTAATCACAATCAGTATGATAACACTCAAGTAATATTATAATCCTAAATTCTTCACTCTCATGAGGTTCAATTTGCCAGGACTTTTGGATAAGTATATCAGTACATGATTTTAGTACCTTAAATTCTTCACTCTCAAAATAGTTGATTAACGACTTCCAATCTTCCGTACTTACTCCTCAGGACTTTTATCCAAAACCATCGTGTTACTCTTATATTTTCCCAACATTTTACGGTAATGCAAATGAAGTTTATGTCTGTAGCTTCTATATTGTCGATTCAGCTGTTGAAAGACTATCTTCTTAGCTTGAATGTCCTCTTCAATATTAAATTTTTGTTGCATAATTATCAATATCAATAGTTAAACAAAAATCAGTACAATACACACACTTTATATATATATATATATATATATATATATTCTACAAATGGTACCTTCATCCCGAGCCATATCTTTCTCTTAATATCCAGTGGAATGTCCTTCCAAAAATCATATTGAAGTGGTGCATGCTGTTTAATAATCACACATGCTTCTGTCTTAAAATCCATGGAATTCGGACCAACAATTCGATTACGTCTACGATGAATAACTATGTCTAGTTTTTCAGTCCATCGTCTTTTCTTTTGAACTGAAAGTCCTGATGTTAAAACCTCATACTTTCTTTGTAGAAGTCTCTGAATCCATAAATAAACATTATATTACTGATTATATCATGATAAACTGAATGCGAAAATAAATTTGTTCTTGAAACCATAAGATATATGTGTAAACACTACAAGAAATTTGCTATCCCAGATTTTGAGCGTTGTACCAAACTATTGCATAGGACGCTGACGTTGTCATAGCACTGACACGTCATCACACCAAACTATTGCATAGAACGCTGACGTCAGCGATGACATCATCATAGCTAATATTGAGCGTTGTTTGGGAATTGAACCCGAGACTCAAGGTGGTACTCTAACCACTAGAGCATTGGTGCTTTATATAATAATATTCTACATGCATTTGTTTTATAAGTATTTTTGATATTTTTCAATTTTCTATTATCACGTATTTCTAAAAGGTTAACAATATATATATATATATAATTGGAAGATTAATGACTAATTAATATGTTTAGTAATGTTTAATTTAATTTCATTTTAAGACAATTATAAAATATACTAGTGCATATTTTTAATATATTTTATAAAAATACTATTTTTATAAAATTATGAGTTTGTTCATATAAGATAATATTAATGCAAATAATTATATAAAATAACATCATAAAATAATTAAACTTTTCAAATTTAATTTAATTAAAAAACAATTAATATTATGAAAAGGTGCACAATTAACACAACACATAAAAAAAGCGTTGCACAATGGGTTGTCTTTTTTTGAAAAAATCCACTAAAAGACAACGCATAAAGAGCGTTGCATAAAACGGTTGTCTTTTTTTTTTAAAAATGCGCTCAAAGACAACCTTATGTAAAAAGCGTTATCTTTCTTGAAAAAAGTGTTGTCTTTCAGCACATTTTTTAAAAAAAGACAACGCTTTTTGGAAAAAGGGTTGTTAATTTCAAAAAGACAACACAAATTCATAAAAAAGGTTGTCTTTGAGGGGTTGTTAAAGACCATTTTTCTTGTAGTGAAATTAAAAGATAGTACTACCAGTAGTGGCGTTTTCAGTTTCTTCAGAAGGAATTGGATGCTCTAGAGATTCTTGCGGCAATGGAAGAATCTCATTTCTTTCTTCATCGATAAAAGTCATGTTGGACACTAAAACAAAGAGTTTTGAATCATAAGTTATTGATTAAGATAATTTAATGGATGATAGGCAATGGAAACATCTAATTCGCTTGAATGAATAGGACAATTGACTGAATTAATAAGTGACAGCATAAGAGATTACCTATAAAAGCCACAAATTTACCTAACATCTAATTTCCCTATTTAATAAACCGTAGGATTGTAACATGTAAAAAGATAGAAATTCACCTGCAGAATTAATCCGACTACATTTTGCCATGGAGAAAAACAGAGATTACGAACAACCCGCAAGCATCCGGAGAGAAATGAATCACTAAAGAATTAAAGAGGCATAAATTATAAAAGAAAGAAGATGGTGAGAAACTGAATCAGTGTTTTAGAATTTTATGTGTCATCGTGATAGTGGAACTAGATTGAAGATAGATGAGATAGAGGAGATGGTGGAGATGGAGTCGTTGGAGAGAGAACCCTCCAATTTTTTTCCCGCAATAGTTTAATTCAAATTTCAGGAGTTTTTGTTCCCGTAATGGCAATATTGGTTACATTTCAAGGTCTTTTTATTAAATAACATACAAATATGATTTACTTGAAAATTCTACTGGATCATAAAAATCTTGTACAAGATAACATATTAAAAATCTAGAATGTTTAAGTTAAAAATTAAAAAATTATTATTAATTATTTTATATTTAAATTAAAAATCTAATATTGATTAATGTTACAATACATTAAAATTAAAAATTAATAATAATGTATTTAAGAATAAAAAAATAACATTAATTTATATTATAATAAAAAATATAAAAATAAATTTTTTGGATTACATATTTACAAATTTAGTAAACATATTTTCATGATTGAATTATAAATCGTTTACGTAAATAAGAAAAACAGTTGGTTTGAAAATTATAAAGTTTTGAATTTTTACTATATTAAAAATTATTTTAATATTTAAGGATTTTAAACTTATTATTTTGTTATATAAATATTTTAGTTCTATAACCAAAATTTAATTTTCTGGATTAATGTATGTTTATTTTTGTAATAAAAAGCAATTAATGTATTTTAATGAAAATATGATTTGCACATATGAAAGTATAATCCAAATGTAGGTCTGAGAAATTCAATCGACACCAGCAAAATGAGCTAAAAATCCCGCAATTGGGGAGACATGTGCAATTTGATCCCAATTTGGTACTTTCATGCTAAAATTGGCATAAATTTGCGTAATTTTGTAATATATTATCCTAAATTGTCTACTCGAAAAGTTAATGTTCTATATTAGTAGACCCCTAAGTTATTGGGCATATTGGATATTAAACTACTTTTCTCAAATTGTAAATCGATGGTCATTTTCAGGTCATCTTATGAACAAAATTATGTTTTTTTTGTTTGATTGTTGCTCAAATTGAGCTTGACTCGAAGGGAAAAAAAATTCTTTGGAGATTTTGTTTAGTTTGAAATTTGTAGTGTTTTGATGTATATTTCATGTATTTTGGTTATAAAATCGGCTCATTAAATTTTATTCTGGTCAAAAAAGTATAGAAAATGATGTTATGTTGCAATTTCAATGAATTGTGAACTTTTGGTGTTCAATGGAAAAAGAAACAAATTTAGGTTCCAAATTTAAATAAAACAATAATTCAAGTTGATTTTTTTTCGGTAACTCTTCTTTAATTAATTAAACATACAACTCTTCTTTAATTAATGCCAACGACTAAAGCTGGCATTTGGGCCGACCCAACCCGACCCAACCTAACTCGACGGGTCAGGAGATAAAGTTGGACCGAGTTAGACCATTCTCTGGTCGGACCTATAAAATTGCAGCTCAGTCCGATCATGCTCGGGCCACAGACCAACGGGCATAATTGACCTCCATATCCCTAATTATATTTTTACAATTAAAAGAATTGTTAATTAATTAAAAATTAAACCAATTTGTAATTTTGCATGGAGAGAAAACTTCGTTTAAGATAATCTAATACATACAACTTAAATTATAGTATTCTATTTATCTAACTGAAGATAATTTATTTAATATAATTAAATTATTGGTAGGGCAAAGTCTAATCTTTTTTACTTTCTTTTGTCTATTAAAATAAATTAACTGATCATTAAAGTTTTTAATATTAGAGTATTATAACTAGCATCCTCATAATAAAATGATAAAGTTTAATCTATAGGTTTATTACATATATATTTTTAGTACACTATATCTGTAATATATTCTAACAAAATTTAAAACACAATAAAAAAATATTAAACTATATTTAATTTGAAATATTAATATAATCAAGTCAAGTTAATATACTAATAAATCTAAGCTCAAACTCGATATGCTTTAATTTTTGCCTTTAAAAGTTAACTCACTCAACTTTATTTCAATAAAAAAAAATCATAAAATCAAACATGACAACTATTACATATATGATCAAATATATTAAGAGAAAATAAGTAAAATAAAAATGTCAGATGCAATATTCGATCAGGTTCACAAATTTAATTAACTTAAAATTGAATTTGAAGATATTTTAATTCAATTTATGTAGTTGCTAGTGAATTCTAATTATTTACAACTCTAATTTAATTTTTTTATGATGGTTGAAGAAGAGAATAAATAAGAGAATATAAATAATTAAATAAAAACATAAGAGAAAATTGAATCACATGTAGGAATTGCAAATTGCAAAAAAAAAAAAAAAAAAAAAAAAAAAAAAAAACAAGCCATTGGGTCGACCCAAGCCTGGCAGGCCAAATTGGCCCGAGCCAATTCAACCTGTCGAACCATTTGGACTGGACCAAAAAATTCTGACATATTTCAGGTCACTATTTTTAAAGCTCAACCCAACTCTATTTATGGGCCGGGGTTCAAATTGCTGGCTCTACCAACAAACAACAATGGTTAGGACAACGATTTGTACCATATTCATTGACACATATGATAAAAAAATCATTATCTATCAACATTTTTTTTCTTACTCTGAAAACAATTTCATTTTTGCTATGACAACAATATGATTTATTTTCCTCTTTTTTTTTTTTTTCTTTTTTTTAAGGGGATGGGGGTTGAGGAGTTGTCTGCTATTTATTTGCATTATTGCATCGATATTTCTTATAACATATTTAAAAATGAAATATGCATATAATAATGTCCCTCTACAAATCCAACCATGTTTTTTTTTTTTGCATGCAAAACTTGAAACTAGTTTGGACATCCATATGACATAGGAATTTAAAACTGGAATGCAAATATAACAAATCCAAACTTAAAATATTACCACCATTACAAATTCATTGCAAGAGTTAAAATAAATATTCACATTAATACCGCTAAGTATCCAAGATATACAAGTTATATTGTTTCAATTTCAAATTTATAGTTACAATGACGTGAGTCATAAACCTTCTCCAAATCAAATTGTACAAAGTCATTTATGGTGTTATGGTGTTTTAGATATGTAACCTGAACTTTAGCATAAAAATCTCAAACTAACCAAATTTACAACAATCATAGTTCATAATTTTAGTCTCTGTGTCCCAACACCAACATGACACTCCCTATTAAATATGTCTCTCAGCTTATATTCTCAAATAAGGAAATAAACAAAACTCAAAGCAATTTAGCAATTCTGTTTTTAGATGTTTTAAGCAGTAGTTGAATATATAATATGACTCAAGACTTCAAATTGAGTTGCTGATAGAGTTGTTTTTCTGAGACCAGAGTGCATGCCCACCTTGACCAACTACTCTTGCATTTACACTAGGCAATCTAATTGAACCACCTGCACCAACACCAAAGTCATTTTGCAACATCATTTGCTGAACCATTTCCTATATACTATATTCAGCTTTACTAGCAACATCATGTTGTGCGAGGAAATACGTGTGAAATTAGTAATACAATCCCTACAATGTCAAACAGATGATATTAACATTAAGGTCAATGTGTGAAAATGTGGAATATGACCTGTTGTTATATATGATATCTACTTGAGGATATACCATCCAATATTAAGCAAAACAAGTTTGCAAAAGTAGAGATAAAAGTAGCTCAGGAATCCAGGAAATCCTAACCAGTGAGGTATTTGCGGTAAGTATTTATAAAATACCCTCCACACGGGCTCATTGGGAACCGAAGTTGGGAAGATATAGAACATGTACCAAATGATCTTTTGAATTTAGAATGCCAAATTTGATTCACTACAAAAATCAAATCTCTTCATTTGTTTATATGTAGGCTTGTACAAAATGAGCAGAATAAGCACCAGATTAGAGATTTTCATAACCAAGCTCCTACCATGTCATAATAATTCCAAAAATAAACTTCTTTAAGGCAAGTTCTCGAAAAGGGTGATGACATTTGAATATGCAAGATTGACACCTTCACAATCACTAAGCTTCAAATAAATCATTTAAAGCAAAAAATTTCATCCTTGTGTTTGATAAGAAAATATTCCAAATTTACCATAATCAAGTGAAGACCACTAGTTAGTTTTAACTTCATTTCCAAGTAGCTTTAGCATGTTCTCTTATTTTAGCAAAAACTTCATACAGACAAATAAAGAATAATATATTAAAGATAAAACAATCAGACTGAGACAAGCAGTGCAACATTTAAAAACCTTATGAAAATGATCCAAAGAAGAAAAATCACTCACTTGTTGTCTACCAATGCATCTTCTACTAATGCAATGATATTGTCCTCCATTCTGAAAAATTGGAAGTTAAGGGCAGAAAGTCATTCTGGTATAAATTTACAGTCATTACAAGTATACGAAGCAATGAATCTTTTAAATTGTACAATGATTGAGAATCGCTCAAATGAGACGCATACCTTCTAAAAAATTATGTACCTTGAAACTCAGGCATCTCACAATTGTTGGGCTGTCAACGATAGCCTTCGTATGAGAAATCCATTTGTTGTGTAAGTCTACAAGACCATATATTAGATATCCATTATTTGCATCCATATCCCAAGTACAATCATCTACGACTGGCTGCCACTCATCTGCCTTTACCATAATTACAAGCTATTGAATAATATAAAAGTTTATCAAGATAATACACTTTGAACCCCCTATGTATTAATTTTTTTTATGAAGATCATGGATAAAAGAGATACAAATGGGGGAGAACAACGTGATAGTGGACAGAGTAGCTGTAGAAAATAAGGTGTAGACCTATGAAAATTGTTGAAGTTCAATGTAAACAAACATCCAAGTAATCTAGAATTGAATTATGACAACAATGTGACCGCGCGTCGCAACGCAGTAAAATTAATTAAATTCTTTCCTATCCTAACCAACTAGCAGCTAGGGTAAGTCAGAGTCGATCCCACGAGGAGTGTAGAATAAATTATATCACCTAAGTTCAATTCAATAAATAACAGATTATGGGGGGGTTTTGAGATTAAATATCTATCACTAAATTAAATAAATTAAACCTAGAAAACTAATCAAGCAAGAAATCAATGGATGTAAATATTCCAGTTAACAGTTCAATTATCCCCCGATATCAATTATTCCCTAATCAACGTATTACCCCTCTCTCAGATTATCATGGAATTATCACCCCTAGTTTAACACTACGCGTCATTAAACCGAATCGTCTCTTAAGATTAGTTAATTAGGATACGCTCGCTAACTAACCCTATTTAATTGAACAACCTAGGATACGCTCGCTAGATTTAATTCATTCAAATGCATTAATCACCAAGACGATAGGATGAACTAGACTCCAAACCTACACTCGTGATTCGATAATTCTAGAATTATGTTACCCTAGAGATGCACGACCTCTAGTTTACCACTTTATGAAACTTAAATGGCGCAACGACGCTTTAAGATTCTAGCAATTAATTATCAAACACTTAACCTAGGTGATCAGGCTAAATCAAGCATCAATAATTAAAAACACTATGCACAAATAACATAATCAATTACAATCAAAAATCGAGAGGGAAATACGGATTAATTAGAAAATAATAGATAAACGGGTTCAAACATCCCTGCTAACCGGAATTGAGAAATTAGCCGAACATCCTTGAAATCGAATCCATAATAGCAATTGAATTCTCCATCTAAATTAAACTAGAAAATAAAGCAATGTTTTCTCTCCAAACTTTCTCCCTCCCTAATCTCTACTCTCTGCCTGCGTGAACTCTCTTGATTTGGAATTAAGGAAAGAAAATATATATATTGTGCCTTGGGGATTAAGAAATTAAAATCCTGGGGAAGTGGCGTGACTTTCTTCTCTTTCTCTAAACCCTTTTGAGACATGAGCCTTCTTTTCTTTAAACCTTAAGCATTTGGGCCTTCACTCTTTAAGTAATGGGCCATTGATTTAACTCAAGCCCAAAATCTCTCCAATTAATTAATTAGGCCCATTCTCCTTCTTCTTAGCCCAAATCTCGATTCCCTTGATCCATGCTTATCTCGTCTCGTCTCCAAAACACTTCAAAACTCCTAAAATAATCAAGAAAATAATATATGAAGTACTTGGAGACCAAAAACACAAATATGTAGGAAAATCATGCATTCAATCAATTAATCGTTCATAAAATCTCAAATATGCCATCGATAAAATGCACATATTTCCTACTTACCACAATGATTAACTGGCTTCCCCTAACATTTTACACAAGGAATATTCATCACATCGAATCATCCTGCCAAAATTTCTGCAGATTTATCACCAACAGTGGAATGGTTTTGTTAGTGGAGTATGTCTGCCCAACACTAGGGCACAAATTGCAACTAATAAGTAATAATAGGTATGAGATTTTACAGCAGCCAATTCACACATGTTACTTATGATTTACACCACAAAATTTTTTTGCCAAACAAAATATCAGTGTAGTAGTTACATCTGCAAACCCAGGCAATTCCAAGAATCAACATTATCAGTTCATCTCAACTATTGGATGTGGAAAAGATAACAAAATGTGTTGCACTAGATATTTTTCTAGAAAAAGCATCTAACACAGAGAAAATGAATGAGAGTTTAATTGTTTTCTAATTTTCCCAAGCAGTGTAAAAATGAAAGCTTTGCATTCAATAGTAAGTTCGATGTCGTTCTAGTGAACAAATACATCAATAAAAAGAACAGAATTAATCATCTTTGGGATCAAGATAACAAATTAAAGTTTACTAAAGTATCAAGCAATAACTAAGATTTCATTCCATAAAAAAATCACCTAGGTGCCGATAATTAAACCTAAAAAAATATACTGGAACAAGCTGCAAGAATAACTATTAGTTGGGCCTTGAAAACAACACATGTATGATTGAACAAATAAGGAGCTTTCAAACACATCCATGGTGGTAGGTTATACGGCAAAAGTATCACAGGCCATGTACTATAAGACAAGCTCATATTTGAGAAAGGATTAAAACCATCGCTCGCTAACCCAAGTCTAACATTACAAGGATCTTCCGCAAAAGAGTCATACTTCTTATCAAATTCTTTCCATTCTTGACCATCGGCACGATGCCTCAGTACACCATCATCTACACGTTTTTCCTTGTGCCATCTCATATCATGTGCTGTTTTCTTAAACACATATAGCCTTTGCAACCTAGGCTTTAATGGAAAATAACGCAAGATTTTTTGTGGAATTTTTTTACGTTTCTTTCCATTATTTATGTCATTACCAACCACAATGACCTTATAACGAGGTGTTGAACATTTTGGACACTATTCTTCTTTTTCATATTCCTTCCTAAATAACACGCAATCATTAACACAAGCATGAATTTTCTCATAATCTAACCCAAGGTCTTGAATTATCTTTCTGGCTTCATAATACGAGCAAGGAAGTGACTCACCATCAGGGAGTGCCTTCTTCAACACTTCAAGTAGCATCGAAAATGATTTATTACTCCATCTGCTACTAATTTTAATGTGCATCAATGTTATGATAAATGATAGTTTGGTGAAACTTTCACAACCTGGATATAATTCCTTATCAGCATCTCTCAATAATCTCTTAAACTTATTTGATTCACATGTTGGCACAGCGTTTTCAGTTCTTGCAGACTCCTCCTCACTCCAAGCATTTGTTCTTGTAGCTGTATAACAATCTTCTAGAAGACTTTGCGTGTCAACATAAGTATTTTCATTTCTTTGAGTACCACTGTTTCTTCATCCAAGTCACGTTGATCACCATTGTCTTCTTCGTCTAAATCAAAATCTTCATCTGAATCATCAAGTTCTTCACCATGAAACATCCATACAACATAATCCTTGAGTATCCCATACACAAATAGATCTGCCTCAACATCACCACGAGTTCGGAAATAAATATTGTTACATTTTTTGCAAGGACATCTAATTTTTTCCGATGGCGCAATTGAAGAATAAGCAAAATCTAAGAAATTTTGTACTCCTCTTTCATATTCAGGTAGTGTCCGATCCTTAAGCAGCATCCATGTTTTGTCCATTTGAATTTCTGCTTATATATTTCAAATGGTACACATAAAGTCACTTAATTGTTTGAATATAAGATGCATGAGTAAAGATATCAGAAATGTAATGTATCTGCACTACATAAAAGAATATTTAAAATTTTGAAGTAGTCCTAAACTCGAGTCATGATAATTATTTAATTTTTCAGTCGTGTTTTTAGAAAGAATATAACTATCTAAACACATTTTCATGACAAAATACTCAATGTCATAAATTTTAGTCTCTTGCAAGCAGATGCATAGTAGCCTTGATTCGAATAAGACAGAATCACTATTTTATATGAACTTTGGCATCATAATTGTGGTTTCGAATGAGCCTGAATCACTAGTTTATATGAATTTTGGCAGCATAATAATCTAAATTCATATTCATGACAAAATACTCAATGCCATCAATTTTAGTCTCTTGCAAAAAGAAACATCTAGTCTTAATTCGAATAAGACTGAATCACTATTTTACATGAATTTTGGCAGCATAATTATGGTTTCAAATGAGCATATGAATTTGGGCAGCATAATTATCTAAACACGTATTCATGACAAAGTACTAAATGCCATCAATTTTAGTCTCTTGCAAAAAGATACATACTAATCTTGATTCAAATAAGGCTGAATCACTATTTTTTATAAATTTTGGTAGCATAATTATGGTTTCAAATGAACCTGAATCACTAGTCTGTCTCTATGAATTTTGACAGCATAATTACCTAAACGCATATTCATGAAAAATAAATGCTATCAATTTTAGTCTCTTGCAAGAAGATACATACTAGCCTTGATTTGAATAAGGCTGAATCACTATTCTATATGAATTTTGGAAGCATAATTATGGTTTCGAATGAGCCTGAATCAATAGTCTATATGATTTCTATAGCATAATTATGATTATTACTCTGTAGCTAATTGAGTTCGCATAGGACAACTAACCGCAAGAAGCAAAATTATTCATTAACTAATTCATATGAACCATTTATACATTTTATCAAACACCAAACTAACGAATTTCAATAAACATAAATTTTCTTTGGATGCCCAATTAATTCATCTAAAATCTCTAAAATAGTTGTAGCTCTACATTTATCACCATATCTAAAATTTAAAATTACATCATCTTCGGCAATTATACTCCATGAATCATATAATTTAACAAACACTTACTTGATGTGGGAATTCAATGATTGATATGGGAATCCACGGAGAGGGACAAAAAGTAGATTGATGTAGTATGAAGATGGAGAGACTGAAATGAAAATAAATAAAAAATATGAAATTAATTTGTACACGTCAAAACGTAGCTACGATAACAGAAAGAGATAAAGTTCACAGTGATAACATAGAACACTATAAGTTTATCTTTTTCTATCACATTCTCTCGAGATTTTTCATGAGATGATGTAGTTCTTTTAACACCATTTTACAATATCTGATGCAATTGAATTTTATTTCTCACAAAGAGAAAAAAAATTTAATTAGACATCTTGTGACGATAAAAAAAATCACTAATACTCAAGACCTTGAATCATTAGTGATATCAAAAAATATTGTCACAATATAGAAACAATTAGTGATAACATTTCTACTATCAATGAACTATACTATTGCTACTCAAAGTGATTATCAATTAAATTAAAACTTGAAGTTTCTGAGTGCATTTTGTGTTTTGCTTTAATTTCCTAAATCAGTAGTTTAATGTGAGCTTTAAGAATATAAATGTGGTTATTCTTAGCAACTAACTAAGTTTACACGAGGACTAGCTATCAGCAAGCAAGAAGCAAAAATACTCATGAGCTAATTCATATGATCCATTTGGACATTTTATCGAACATTTGACATACAAATTTCAATACATAATTTTTTTCCTGTAGATGCCCAAAACTTCATCATAAATCTCTCCAATAGCTTTAGACTTACATTTATCACTTAATTAAACCTAAAAACTATACCATCTTCGGCAATTATATTCCATTAATCATTTATATTGCGCTCTCAAATCAACAATTTCAATATTTGAGAAACACTTACTTGATGTGGGAATTGCTCCAATGCAGATGTAGTATGACGATAGTTGTATTAGAGTTGAGATTGAGTTAATATTTTGTGTGATATATGTAGATGATTAGAGATTTGACGGATCCAGAATGACGATATGTGGAAAGAAAGCACAGACTAATGACAAATGAATGTTTTTTTCAAATGGGACAATTCTTGTTGTTTCTATTCTCAAGTTAAAATAAAAACTTTTAGTTTCTTACTACAACTTATATATAATTTCTGGAAAAGAAGGCGAGACAATGATTTGACTTTGTGATTATATTAATTTTCCTTTTTTATTCTGGTATTGTATTATGTGTTTAAGAATAGTGATTCTAATTGACGGCACATAAATAAATAAATAAATATATATATATATATATATATATATATAAAATATGAGATATAATAAGAAGTGTTTTTAATAATTAAGTATATGATTTAATATGAAAAATGAAATATATTTTAAAACATTATTTTTTTGTCACTTTATTTGCATTTATATTTGAAACTTTCTAAATATAAATCGCGTAGAGGGAAATAATGCAAATATTTAGTGCTATAATTTATTGACAATATTAAATATTATCTTAGTTTTTGTTATTATTATTTATTTATATTTTATGAAAATTTATCTCTTGTTATTATTAATATCTACAAATTTGTATCACAAAAATTTTCTACTTTAATCACCTATAATATTGTAACTTGTAAAATTAGTTTTAGTGACAATAATTTCATATGGAGTAAAAGTTAAATAAAAATTATCTTATAAATTATGTAAAATAATATTTTATTATTATAGAAATTTTTATTTATTCTTCATAGATATAATATTTCTTTCAATGTGATGATATTTTCATATTTATTATAAGAATTTTATGGTGACAATCATAGGTTGACTCTACAAATTAAGAATATTGAATAAATTAGTGATAATTGAAATTGTTGTCATTGTATATGTGTTTCTAGTGACAATATTTCGATTGTCACTGAAAAATAAGAATTAACAACTCAAATTATGCAAAATATTATTTTATTACTCTAGAAATTTTTGTTTATTCTTTAGAGATATAATAATTCTTTCAATGTGATGGTATTTATAACTAATTTATGAATTTTATAGTGACAATCTTAGGTTGACATTACAAATTAAAAGTATTAAATATTTAGTGATGATTGATATTTATGTCACTATATAACTTTGCATTGGTTACAAATTAAGAGTATTGAATATTTAGTGATGAATAAAATTGTTGTCACTATATAACTTTGCATTAGTAACAAAGAAATTTGGCGGTAAACTATTTTATTTGGCACCAAATTTTTAGTGATGAAAAATATTGACAACATATAAAGTTGTCACTAATATTCACAACTAATGTTATTTTGTGACAAACTTAATTATAGGTGTTTTTAGTGACAATATTTTGATTGTAACGGAAATTGTTGTCATAAAAAATAATTTTTTTTGTAGTGTACCGTGATTTTCTGATGTCGTAAGTATGAACGGACAATTATTTTGATTGCACTTTACGGCCCATCGGTGTTTGTCAGAGTGGTCCACACGGAATTAGACTTGATTCTCCAGATGATAATACCCAACTACATTCTTCAGTTCAACCTTACTGCCAAACATCGTTCCTTTTTGCATACCAGTTGGAGCATGCTCAATCTCTGAAGTAGGGTCCTCGAATTCAGGTATGTCCGGAATGTGCCACTCAGCTCTCATTGTGTCATCGCAGAATTGCTCATATGCCGCTCATTGCTCCTCATCCAAGTTTGTCTCAACATCTTCGTCCAGTACAAAGTCATCTTCTTAATCGTTTGGATCTACCAAAAAAAGATATATATCAAGTTTTGTTAATCATATACACAAATTTACATATGATAAGTCCAGTAATACTTGATTACCTGTTTGATGATCATGGTCTTCTTGTTGGGCTCTATCTTCAGGTGCCGATTCTTCAATTTCTTCAGTTGGGGATACATTGAGGTCTTGAAAGTTTAAATCACTGTACACAACACATCCAGGTGAGGCCGGCCAAGGTTTCCACGGTTCATTTGAAGACGTTCCAACCAAATTGTCGTCTATATCTCATCTGCGATAAAAATTTTGGTCGTCATGTAGCCCTACTGGAACACGTGACAAATTCAAATTTCGAACGTCCTCACTGAACGGATTAAAACTTTGACCACCTACATGTGTCTCCTCATCTACTGAACACTGTTGTTCATGATAAGAAGATCCACCCGATACTCCAACGTCCATCCTTTTCAATGAAATGAAAAGAACCAATAGTCCATATTGTTGTGAAAAAGAATCTTGCAAATCAAAATCATTCTTGATTTTTTTCTTCTTCAATCTTCAATTCGTTTCCACTAGAGAATGGAGCAAATACCCCATCAATTCATATCGGCAAGCACGACCCCATGAACTGAGCTCAATAAATCTTGATATGTAAATCTTTCAAGATTTATCACTGTTTGAATACCATTTACATACTGTAAACCTTGCCAATAACCTCTATACCATATTGCCACTGAGAAAGTCATCTCTCTAATTAAACTGAAAAATATAAACAAAGGAGGTGATGTGTTACGAAGTATACTAGAAGAGAAACAATTGAATACAATAGTCCAAGTATACTTGAAGATAAAAAGTTGAATAATTCGCACAAATTACAGATTAGAAAATATAAATTCCTAGGGTTTAACGAAAATTATGGTTTAATTTTCGTTAAACCCTAAAAAAATAAAGGTTTAATGAAAATTAAACCCTAATTTTTGTTAGTCCCTAATTTTATTAACGAAAATTATGTTTTAATTTTTGTTAAACCCTACAAAATAAAGGTTTAACGAAAATTAAACACTAATTTTCGTTAATCCCTAATAAATTAGTGTTTAACAAAAATTATGGTTTAATTTTCGTTAAACCCTAAAAAATAAGGATTTAACGAAAAATTAAACCCTAATTTTCGTTAATCCGTACTTTTTAGGGTTTAACAAAAATTAAAATCCTTAAAGAATATTCTATAATTCGTGAAACCCTACAAATTTAGGGTTTAACGAAAATTAGTTTCGTGAAATCCTAATTTTTTTTATGATTTTACGATTATTAAATACTAATTCTTCGCGAAACCCTTATAATTACTACGTCAAACCCTAATTGTTTCGTGAAATATTTCATTTTGTTCATGAAATAACAATCAATTTGTTTCGTCAAAACTAGAATGAAAGAAAAATTACTCATCCAACATTAACTAAACTATTCTCTACAATAACTAAACAAATTAAACTTTAAATAAACTAAACTATTCTCTACAATAACTAAACTATTGAATTCAGTTAAACGCTTACTTGATTTCAAGCTCGATGAATCCTCTAAATTTAGGGTTGGATGAATCCTCAGAAACTTCAAAAATTTTAGAGAATCTTGTTGAATGGTGAATTTTGTTGAATGAATGGAATTGTAAATTTCATGTCTTTTGAATAGATTCAAAATTGATATTTATTACTTGTGAATGAATGATCAAATCACTGAAAAGTAAAACAAAAATTAAAAAAATTTGTACACAAAGTAAAAGTAAATGAATAGTAAAACAAAACGTAAAAAAAATTGTACACAAAGTACACATAAGTCACATGTCCTCTGCAAAAATTAATACTTTATATTAAATGAATGATCAACCGTGTGAATCCAAAATTGGGTATTTGGGGGTAATATATATATATATATATATATATATATATATATATATATATAAGAAGGACCAAGAATGCCACATGGCAAACATACAATATTTTTACATTAAATGTAGCTAATTAATTACTTCAAATTTTATGTTACAAAGAAACATTACTAATTAAATAATATAGTAATGTTAATAGATTTATCTAAATAACATATGCTAAAATTCAATAATATAAATTATTTCCATAATTGAAATTTGTTAAATTTAAAAGTTTAAAGAAAAAATATAAATAAATAGAAAAAAAAACTAAAATAAAGGTGGGGCTAATTGAAAATGGTTGTTCAAACTTATTAATTAATGAAATTGAATAATCTTTTTGAATATGTGATTTAAAATAAATTATGAAATTTATTTGTAAAGTTTTGACTTTCATTTTTTATCGTTTATTTGAAAAGAAAGGTGAAAGTTGTTATAGACGTTGAAAATAAAAGGCAAAAAAAAAAAAAAAAAAAAGGTGGGTGTGATGAGTAACATAATAGACATAATAATATATATTATTTTTAAAATAATAAATAAAAAATTATGATCCTCTACAAATGGAACTAATTATAATTCTACAATTAAATAATTATGTAATCATATTATGTTATATTTAATGTTCGATTAAATGATATGCACTGCACAAATCATATATTTAATTTTAATATATATATATATATATATATATAATATTTACATTTTTCAAATTTACCAACTTTTATTTAATTTTTTTTATAAAATCCCGTGTATTATACGGGCCTTATACTAGTATTTTATATTAGTGGGTATTTGAGGGTAATACTTTATATTGGTGGGTAGAATTGTTTATATCTTATATATAATTGGGTATTTGGGGGTATTTTCTCATCTTTATATATATAAAAGTAAGACCACTTATGCCACATGTCAAACTTACATTATTTTGACATTAAATATGATTAATTAATGACTTTAAATTTTATGTTACAAAAAACAATTACTAAATAATTTAGAAATGTTGACAATATTTATCTATATAAATATGCTAGGCTTCAATATAAAAATTATTTTCATATTTGAAATTAATTAAATTTAAAATTTTGAAGAAAAAGTATAAATAAATAAATAAATAAGAAAAATGCTAAAGTAAAGATGAGTTTATTGAAAATGATTGTTCAAACTTTCCATTTAAACTTATTAATTATTGAAAATTTGAATTATTCTTTTTTTAATCTATGTTTTAAAATAAACTATAAAATTAATTTGTGAAAATTTGATTTTCATTTTTTTTAATTTAATTGAAAATAAAAAGGGAGGGTTGTTATATATGTTAACAATAAAAAGCAAACTAAAAATGATGATTGGTGGGTTGAAAATATTATAGGCATATCAATATATATTATTTTCAAAATAGTAAATTATTTATGATCCTCTACAAATGCAACATATTTTGACAATTAGATAATTATTTAATCATATTACGTTATATTTAATATTATGATATTTATTGCATAAATCATAAATTTAATTTTACTGTATAAATAATATTTAAAATTTTCCAATTTTACTTTATTAATTTTTTTTTAAAATTTTACCAAATTTACTTATTTTTTTTTATAGAATCCTGTGTATTACACGAGTTCTATACTAGTATATATATATATATATATATATATATGAAACAATCTCACATAAAACTTAAACTTTATAATAAATATTATTATTATAACATTGATCTGACTCATCTCATGTAAATTCACAAGACAGTCTTATACAAGAAATTATCATTAGAGAAACATGATCAACTTTTTTATGGAAAGTGAATTTCTTATCTTTCTCGTTTTTTTTTTTTTTTTTTTAACAATATAGTCAAATATTGCATGGCATAGTCCTCCAATATACCCGTTCAATTTATTTGAGGTTTCAACTCCATGGCGCATCCGCGTCTAAGAGATGACTTTCAAGTTACAAAAATTCTTATGTGAGGTCTCATGGATAGTTTCCATGAGACGGAGCTCCATCACTCACAAACAACATGTGAATTGTAGGGTTTGGATGATGGGTAATTGGGTTGTGGGTTGACCCGTCTCATACAATGCATTAAAATTTCGTGAGACGGTCTCACAAGAGACTTACTCTTCAAGTTAAATTCTCTGTTGTTTTAGTTTTTTATTGAATTATTATTACAACCTTAGCATCTTATATTTTATATTTGATTTAAATGAAAATACTTTTTTATTTAGTATAACATTTGTTAAAATTGATATAATGTTACTAAAAATATATAACTAACACTTCATTATGTATTTATAGGTTACTTTATATATATATATATTTATATAGTTTCTGTATATTACAACCTTGTTACTCTACCCACCGTGCACATATTAATATGTGTCCACCGCTAGTTTATCAGACATCTGATAAATCTATTAATTTCATTTTCTATATAATGAAGGGATGTGATCATTACTTGTCATCAGTGAGTATATTAATGGTTTCCCATGATAGACATTTTATCATTTTTACTATATATTATACTATTATTTTATGCAAGTATCTCAAATTTTATTTCTAAAATAAGATTTAATATCTTAAACATTTACATAAATTATAATAATTTAAATGAACGTTAGTCAAAAACCCCACTTCTTTATCAATCCTTGCTAGTCGAGGTTTGAGAGTACTTCGTTAATTATCTATATATATATAATAACAATTACCCCCTCAAAATAAAAATGTTAAAATTTTTCCGTCCATTTCCACCTCCCAAAAATAGAAATACATATTATTTCATAATTTATAAATTATAGATTATTAATTTTACTGTATTAAACATGATTTATATATATGGTAATAATATCATTTATAATATTGAAAAAATCTTGGAAATTATTATCTATATATGGTATATGACTGTTAATATGATCTCATCTAATAACTTTTTTAATTGTTGATATAATCAAAGATTAAATATTTATTTGTTGAATAAATTAAAATAACATAATGATCGGATTTCAAGAACTATAGATCATCAAATTATTTTTTTTATCTCTAATATTGTACCCCACATAAACATATATCACCTCAATAAATATATTATTGCATTGATTGGGGGCGTTCGTAGTGATTGAGGGGGCCGAAGACTAAGAAGTGAGTTATTAATCAAGTTAGCCAACATATATAAAATAACGTAAATTAACTATTTTTATTTACTATATTCGAAATATGTATTGTAAAATTATTATAAACATCACATAATTTTATTTAACAAATATGTCATATACAATACTCCAATTTTTATATATCTTCTATGTAACAATGTTAATAATATAACATAGTGTTTATATAATTTTATTTTATTATACTATATTAATTCTTATTAAAAATCATAATGATTTGTAACATATCTTGAATATAATAAAAAAATATACATATGATATATTGTTGCACACAATAACATTTAGGAAGTATAAAATTTATGAATTCATATACTTTCTATTAAAAACTACAAATTAAGTATAAAAAATGATAAATAAAAAAACATATCATTTATATATACTTATACTTATAAAAAATAATAAAAAAATATGTTCTATTTCATAATGCTAAATTATATAAATATATCTTCATTATTAATCATGAAGAATAGATAGTCAATGCTATTTATAAGAGTGATAATACGTAAATGAAGAATTTTTACATATATATTTTAAATACTTTGAATTTTTTATTATGAAATTTCATTGTCATCTATATAAAAACCAACTAACTTTATTTCTACTTTTTAAAGTAGAAATACAAATATTTATTATTTTATAAATTTATAAATTGTAAATATTTAGTTTTTCATAATTTATGTATATTCATGGTATGAAAATCATTTTGTATATATATGAAAATTGAGGAAAAAAATATGATCGTATTTGATATGTTATAAAGTTAGTATGATTTGTGTATATATGGTAATAATATCATGTCATGAAAAGTTGTAAATAAAAATTTGTACCTTAATCTAAATCATTTTATATATCCACGAAAAAATTAGCGAATTTATCATTTTTTTTGTTGTAAGAATAAATAATGTTTCTTCCTTGATTAAAAAGTAAATAAAAATTTGAAATTTCACTATCATGGTAGCATGAAATTCACAGAACAATGATAAAATATATTTAGTTTATGTTGTAATATAGTTTCATGGTTTTAGATTTATCAAATTTTGAAATATTTACCATCCAATATGATTTTTTTAATAGATAAATTTTGATTTTAAGACATCTGAAAAAAATAATTATATAGATTTTTTGATGGTATGTTAAATTTAGAAATTTTATTTTGAGGTAATATACAATAATATCAATATTTTAAGCTCATTATGAATAAGTTGTTGAACATATATTTGCACAAGTATTTTCTAGGCCAATTGTGACAAAAACAAGTACTAAAATAGTTAAACAACATATGATGAAAATAATAAATATTTAGATGAATTACATGAGTAGTAGATTAAATTGAAATAACTTTGAAAAACTATATGATTTTTCATGATCATCATTTTTATATCAAAAAATTACTAACACATGAAATTTGTTCACTACATCACACGAATACCAAATGAGGTTGAAATATTATCAAGACTTGATTATAATGCTCAATAATATCACCATTTTATACTCATTATGAATAAATTATTGAACACAAATTTGCATAAGTTTGTTTCAGGCCAATAGTGACGACAACGTATGATGAAAATAAAAAATATTTAAATTCGTAAATTATATGGGTAGTAGATTAAATTGAAAACACTTTGAAGAATTATATTATTTTTCATGAACAACATTTTTATATCAAAAAATTATCAACACTTCAAATTTATTTGTCCATACATCACATAGACACGGATATACCAAATGAGATTGAAATATTATGAGAACTTAATTTTTTTTTTTTTTTGTAAATTAAAATTTTCACATCAAACTCGAAATATTTAGATTTTATGGTCGTTAGTCACAGAAGTAACAAATCAGACTGAAATTCTCCAAAAAAAAAAAATTATTATTTTTCGTGTTTAATATTTTCATATTAAAATATATAAATAGTGAAATTTATATGTTCGTGTATCGCACGAGACTTATACTAGTTTACTAGACTTCAAATTAATGCATCTTTCAATTCCCAAATCATGAGTAAGCTCTAGAAAGGCCTTTTGTCAATCCTTAGGTGTCATCATATAAATAAATAAAATAAAAAATGAAATGTCAACTTAGCAATGAATCATTTTAAATTAAGAAATTATAGCATTAAATAGTTAATTTGTTCTCTAAACTCAACCTATGTGCAGTATTTTATTATAATTAGGATAAATCTCTCAGGATCAAATTGATTTGGATCAATTGGGGTAAATTTATAATATTAATAAAAGTTAATATGTGATTTGTCAAATATATCCTTTCTTTAAAATTTAAGATTGAAGATTCATCTCTCTTCATTAATTTTTGATTGAAGATTCATCTCTCTTCATTAAAGATTTATTTAAAGAAAAATTATAGCTTGAATCATCTTCTTTTCTTCCACTCTCTAAATTAAATTTACTTTACTTAATGTTACTTTCAATGTTCACAATTTAAGTTTGAACATCATGTATATTTTTTTTAAATATGTATTTCATTTCTATACATTCTTTTTTTTTTCAATACTTCTCTAAATTTCTAATTAGCGAATAAATTAGAATTGTTTTAAAGAAAAATTATATGGCTCAACAAGATTGTTTGTTTACATTAAATATTTTAATGACAAATAAAACAACACAATATATATATATATATATTTGAATTAACTTATATATTTATATTTATATATGTATTTGTATGTATAGTTGATATAATAAAATCGAATCAAGGTCGAGCTTATGTTGATTTAGGATAAAAAAATAAAAAATCTAATAAAATGAAAAAAACTTATGTTGGAATAATGTAAAAAAAAAAATTCCATGAAAAGAAGATTACGATAAAATTGCATAATTAATATAAACATTAGAGACGCATTTACACTATAACTTAAACTTTAAAAGTATATTTGCTCCCACAAAAAAATTTAGAATTGTATTTGCACCTCACTATAGTGTGTATGTTTGCACCTTTGCCCTTTTTTAATTCTAAATGTAATTTTATTTTTGATGTATTATATATTATTTTCATATTTCCATTCTACTACTTTAATTTATGTATTTTTATTATTAATATATGATATTATAATATACACTCAGATAAATATGAAAAATTCACTTGATATAGTGAATCTCACGTGACAAAGAAAAAGTAACTTGGCCAAACTATCCAAATTATTTTGCATTCATAAATATATAATTAATGTATTTGGTAAAACTTGTATACCCTAAATATGATATTAATTAATATAGTCTTTTGGAATAAAAATAAAGGTCTTTTTATAATAATGTAACATCCCCTTCTAATAGGGTAATTACTTCTTTACTAAATTATGCTTATAAATACTTCTTTAGCTAATGCTCAAAAACTTATGCATTGTCTTAACAACACATTGAAGAGTTTTGTCATGCCTTCAGTCTATAGATAAGATTAACTATATCAATTAGATAGACATTAACGTATCCCATATCATGAACTGTATTACTCTTATATAGTTTCTTTTAAGATTTGCAGATACTAAATTATTCTCGTTGGGTAAAACCGGATTTGTCAGAACTTTCTTATAATTATTTTGAACAAATAACCATAACAATCCGTTTGAGGTCTTTAAAGCCCTCT
The DNA here is from genome assembly GCA_954870855.1 of Scutellaria minor. Lineage (NCBI taxonomy): Eukaryota > Viridiplantae > Streptophyta > Magnoliopsida > Lamiales > Lamiaceae > Scutellaria > Scutellaria minor. The sequence goes on along the minus strand of OX940731.1, from coordinate 15,108,245 downwards.
ACTTAACATACTCATCAATAAAACTCATATAAGATCACTCTAAAAAATATGTGACACTTATCATTATATTCGAATTTTTAATAAAGTTCAAGTATACATTTTATTTTAATTGTAAGCTCATCAATTAATAATAAATTAACATTGTTCTTTTTTTTTTTTTTTATTCTTATATAGGAGTAAGTATTTATAAAAGAACTCATATTGGATTACAATCCTTTTATTTTAGTGTTACTGATTGTGTTAGAATCTATCAATTTTAATTTGTATTAATTGAGTGTATTTACCCACACATTGATAAGAAACGTAATTCATTGTATTTCCAAACATAATTAATTTTCTTTTTACTCATTTAAAATTTCTTGCTTTGATTTGGATCGGATGAGGAATACATTAATCTAACCATTCATACTCTAACAAGTTTTATATTAAATTATAGAATATAAAGATCGAAAAAACCAAATGCATTTCATCAACGTCTAATAGGCTATATCATTCGTCTTTCCATGATATCTTTTGGATATGTCGGTTTTCTCTCATTAAGTGAGTTACTAAACATTCGATGGCCTCGCCTTTATCATTTGTATCAATCTCAAGGTCAACTACTCGGTAATCATTATTTCTAAGCATTACTATTTTTCTCCTCTTTTACTGATTTGAAGTTTATTTCTTTGATAGTTGGGTTAGATGAGAAATACATTAACTCAATCATTTATGCTCTAACAAGTTTATATTAATTAAAGAATATTAGATATCTAAAAGTTAAATATATTTTTTCATCAGCATCTAATAGGCTACATTGTTTACCTTTTTATGATATTTCTCAAACATGTTTGTTTTCTCTTAATGCGTGGTTTACTAAATATTTTATAACATCATCTTTATCTACTATATCAATCTTAAGGTCATCTAACTCATTAATCATTATCTCAATCTCAATCCTTATTCATTGCTCTTGAATTTTAAATCATCACAACACCTTTTTTTTTTTTTTCATATTTGACATACAAAGAGGTTTGCACATCAATTCATGATAAAACACATACATATCAAGTCACATATACAACAATTGAATTTAAAAATAATATATTGATAGAAATTCATATAAGAAAATTAAACAATGCACAAAATGAAACTCTTGCTTCAAAATTACACTTTATACTAATTAACAGAAGAAATAAATTATCTTTCTTGGAAGACGGCATAGCTGAAGTTTGGTGATGGTATGACGGAAGGCCGGAAATTGGCTTTGATATCATATTGTAACACCCCCTTCTAGTAGGGTAATTACTTCTTTACTAACTTATGCTTAACTTTCAAACTAATAAAAATATGTCATAAGGATTCATAATTTTTTTTTTTTTACGAAAGTTTTATACAAACGATTTAATTCTTTTTGGATGCTTTAGACCGTTTTAAAACTCTGATATGTTTCTTAACAAAATTGTTTCCGTTGGTTAAAAAAAAAATTATGAATCCTTATGACATATTTTTATTAGTTTGAAAGTTAAGTATAAGTCAGTAAAAAAATAATTACCCTACTAGAAGGGGGTGTTACAAATAATGTGAATGGTATTAAATGCAATTGATCCATATAATTATTAGGTTAATTTTCAACTCCCTTGTTTCTTTCACATAGTGGTAACAAATAAATGGTAGTAAATTAATTGTCGCTGGCATGACCGTAGCGATCATTACCATTATTCTACTATTTAGAAATAACTATTCATAGTTGGAGTGAGCAATTTATTGATTGAGTCTTGTATGAGACCGTCCCAGAAATCTTTTTATGTGAAATGAGTCAACCTACAATCCATATTTCACAATTCATATGTAAATTTATTAAAATAGATTTGGATTGTGGGTAATAATGATTTATCTCACTGAAATTATCCATGAAATCGTCTCACATGAGTTTTTGTGTATTTTATTTGCCAACAAAAGCCACTTTTGGTAATATATTTAGGACCTTAATTTCATTTCCCCGTGGACGAAATAGACATTTCCCACCCAAATTCACAACGGAAGGATTCAAGTACTACAGGAAATTATCCAAATATTTGTATTCGTAATTATTATATTTATTTCAAAATAATTTTTTTCCACTCCCAAAAAAAAAAAAAAAAAAAAAGCAGGAAAGGAAACAAAATTGTCCTATGATACAAACAAAAAAGTGCTTCAAGCCATCCAAAATGGAGACAAAGTAAGAATCCTGGGCATTTTATTTGATTAAAGATAAATACATTTAGATTGAAGGGTTGTTTCAAGTTTTAACCTTTGGACTGAATAAAAATTTCCAAACCAAAGTACCATCAACTGTCACATGAGGAAAATGACAGTCTTTTCAGTTAAAAAGACAAATATCAAATTACTCACAACCACAGCTAATTTTTTCTTTAATTCTTTTACACATCTCCCATCCCAATAAAACCATCTTAATAAAATCAAAATTTCTTCCTAACAAAAACAAAACCACATCTCAACAACATTAATATATTAAGTTAAATTACAAAATTATACTCAATTAGATAGATGTGCTCCTCTAATCCACTTATTATATATTAAAAACAATAAAATGCAAAATGAAATATGAAGTATTAGAAAAGATCTAAAAACAAAGCAACATTGGTCAAAGAAAATTCAAATTCAATGACCACAATTAGTTCATTAAAATAAATAAAAGAACCTCGAAAATATAATCCACACTCACTTCATTCAAATTGTAACAAAAATCTCTATCAACTCATCTTCTTCCCCACCCCCACCCCACCCCACCCCACCCCACCATAAACACACACTCACACAGCGGCTCACTCACATCACACATTTTTTCTGCAACTCATTGCCAGTTTGCAGAAGCATTCCCATTAATGCTTCTTCCTCAATGCTTTTATACAGATATTGGAATGTCATTGTGAACAATAAAGATTGGATCTTTATGCAAAAAAAAAAAAAATGGATTACGTTTTTAAATTCTTCTACTTCTTCACATTTTGCATTTATTTTGCATTTTCACTGAGCTCAGATGGCCTTTCTCTGTTAGCGCTCAAAGCCGCCATTGTTAAAGATCCAAACCAAGCTCTGATTTCATGGTCTGAATCCGACCCAACTCCGTGCAGATGGGCCGGGATCACCTGCGATCACGCCTACCGCAGAGTCATCGCCGTTTCTCTGTCGAACAAGAATCTCACCGGCTACATTCCATCGGAAATCGGTGCCCTCTCTTTTCTCACGTCTCTTGATCTCTCACAGAACCGTTTCAGTGGGCCCTTTCCGCAGCATATCGCCGCCCTTCAAAACCTAGTTCATCTCGATATATCTTCGAATAGTTTCAACTGCTCACTGTCTGAAAGCCTGAGCAATCTGACCCATTTGACAGGCACTTTGAATCTCTCATACAATGCGTTTTCCGGCGAGATACCGGCGAGCTTTGGGCGGTTTCCGGTGGTGGTCAGCCTTGACCTCCGGCATAACAACCTCACCGGAAAAGTGCCTCAGGTGGGGTCATTGTTGAACCAGGGCCCCACTGCGTTCTCTGGGAACCCTTATCTATGTGGGTTTCCATTGAATTCTCCATGCACAAAGCCAGAAGCCCAGAATCCAAGATTCTTGGAAAACCCTCAAAGGCCTGAAAACTCCGGTGAGCTTGTGAAGAGTAGAAAGATCAACGGCGGTTCGGTGACGGTTTCCGTGATCTCCGGGGTCTCGGTGGTGGTTGGGGTGGTGTTTGTTTCAGTGTGGGTGATTAGGAAGAAATGGAAGGTGGAGGAGAAGGGCAGATTGGGAAAGGAAAATGTGGGCAGAGAAGTGGTGGTGATGGGGAATGAGGAGGGGCAAAAGGGTAAATTCGTCGTAGTCGACCAAGGATTTGGGTTGGAATTGGAGGATTTGTTGAGGGCATCAGCTTATGTTCTTAGAAAGAGTAGGAGTGGGATAGTGTATAGGGTGGTGGTTGGTGGTGGAAAGGGGGTTGCACCGCCTCCGGTGGTGGCGGCGGTGAGGCGGCTGAGCGAGGGGGAGACGTCGTGGAAGTATAAGGAGTTCGAGGCCGAGGTGGAGGCCATTGGAAAGGTGCAACATCCCAACATTGTTAGGCTGAGAGCATACTACTATGCTAGTGACGAAAAGTTGCTGATTTCGGATTTCATCAAGAATGGAAGCTTGTACAATGCATTGCATGGTGAGATTTAGATTTCTTTGTCTTGTCTGTGCTTTGAATTCTTGTTGAGATTTGTCTGATGTCTGCTAATTGATACAATTATTGCAATGTGGATCAGTGCCATTAAGAATTCTTGGTTGTTACCTTAGTACTAACGAAATGTGATTACCTTAGCAAGAACTAAAATTTGATTCATAGGATGAGTATGCTATAACATAGAACTCTTCTAGAAATACTCATCTAGAACTTTGAAGCTTGAGCATTAACTTGAGCTTTATATTTGGATTGGTGGTGGTTGTAGGTGTAGGGTGTGTAATAAAGAGAGTATGTTCTTATTTCCATACTTATTGAATAGTCATAGACATAATATGGGTTGCTGCTTTTGAATCATTGGATTCTATACTCTATAATTGAGTACATGAGTTCTTGTCATTCACATTTCTTTGAATACACAGATTTTATCAACTTATCTTGAATTGATCCCATTTTTGTTACTTTGAGCACTATTTTGGCATGGATTCTTGTTTGAATAGGATAGAATTGGCCATTCATGTAATGAACTCATGAGTTCATACTTCCCTAAAGGTGACTTGACACTAGTGTAGAACTGTCAGATGCATGGTTATAGTTCTTTGCCCCCCATTCATTTGAAATGATGACTCTTTGAATAATAACTGGACCCTGTGGGTATTTTAGTCCCATTATATGTAGTTGTCCCACTCCTATTCATGCCTTGTTCACAAGACAGTTGACAGCACATAATCGAAAAACCAGTCAAGAATATGTCTCTGAAGAGAGATGAATGTTTTGTCGTTTTGTAAAAGGGTATTTTAGTCTTTTTACATGTTCCAATACTTGTTTGCAGGAGGTCCTGGCAACACCTTGCCTCCACTATCATGGGCTTCAAGGCTAAGAATCATTCAAGAATCTGCAAGAGGTCTAATGCACATTCATGAGTGCAGCCCTCGAAAATACATCCATGGAAACATCAAATCGTCGAAGATCTTACTCGATGATGACCTAACACCGTACATCTCCGGCTTCGGACTGTCCCGACTCGTGCCAGCTGGTGTCTCAAATGCACCTTCGAGGAAGCCGAATCCGAACCCCAACATTGTGGGTGTGAAAGGTTCAGTCTCATCGAGCATTATGAACGTAGCACCCGAAGTTCGACTAGTAGGCTCGAGGCTCACACAAAAGTGTGACGTGTACTCGTTCGGAATCTTGCTTATGGAAATTCTTTCGGGGCGGGTCCCAGACGATGATGGTAAGGAGGGGCTCGAGAGCGTGGTGAGGAAGGTGTTTCGAGAAGAAAGACCCTTGTCGGAGATTATAGACCCTGAGCTCTTGCACGAGGCTCGTGCGAAGAAGCAAGTCGTTGCGACGTTTCACGTTGCGTTGAATTGTACGGAACGAGATCCAGAGCTACGGCCGAAGATGAGAACCATTTCGGACAATCTTGATCGGATCAACTTGCAGTGAGTTGGAAAGATAGTTTTGTGTTTTTTCTAGAGTTAATCATATTATGTTGTAGGGAAATGTATTTAGATGTCCCAAATCTCTTGGGAGATGCTTGTGTAAATGTTGGTATCATTACATTGTGGTGTTTGGTAGGGTTTGGATCGGATTTGAAATTTCTAAAAGCAAATCAATGTTGTTTCTTTTTATCGAAAGATTTAAAAGAACGAATTTAAAATTCATCACTATTGTTTTCGACTTTTTCTGTAAAGATTTTAGTCGATTCATTTCAAATATTTTAATATCATATCCTAAATGTGAACACAATCTTTGAAAAACAGGCCATAGACATTGTAAGGGGGTTAATTGTGCGAAACCCTTTATGGTTTCAAAATTCGGCATAAAATCTTCCTGTGGTTTAGAAATTGTGCGAAATTTTCTTGTGGTTTTCTAAATGTAGCTCGAAATCCTCAACTTTGTTAATGTTAACGAAAGTGTTATACCGCGCCTTTCATGCGATTTTTTGTGTTTTTTTTTTTTTTCACTTTTTAGGGTGTAAAATGACATATGTACCCTTCCTTACCTATATAAAAAGCTCCTTTTGTGCACCTTCTTATAATTGTAAAACTTTCCTTCAAACTTGTTTTCTACGTCAATAGGTATGTTTCTTTCTTTACTTTTTTTTTTTTTTCACAATGTTCTTTTTTATTTAATTATTTATTTTATTGATATTATAGGCAAAATGTCTAGTAATTCCAAGAGATCAATTTCAAGAAATGATGATTGTTTGGATTTGAGGTATATAATTCCATATTGCAATTGTCGACAATTTGCTGCAATTAGAGTCATTGGCCCCGAACAAAGATACACGTGACAAACTATTTTGCAATTGTCGCACTCATCAATGTAAATTTTTTCAATGGCTAGAACCAACATCAATTGTGTGGGTCAATAATAGACATGAAGTACCAATGTCAACTGTGGATCATGAGGATGAAGTGGACTCCAACACTCTTATAGAATCCAGAATTGAAGAGCTCGTAGCCAACTACAAGAAATTATCAGAGAGTATTGATAAATTTGAAAAAAATCAAGACATTATCAAGACAATTAGCTTTGTTGTCTTGATACTCCTTCTTATTGTAATCCTAAAATAGATATTTTTCAAATAGGATTTTGCTACTTTAATTAAAATGTCTTTTGGAACCAAATGAATGTGGTATTTTTAACTTCATTTTAATGTTCATGTAGTTCAAAATCCTGTGTAAATAAAATAGAAGCACAAAATATAATATCAACAAAATATGTCTCTCACTGCAATCAAACTGTGTTTATCATGCTCTTAGTTTACCTGATGAATGAGGTAACAAAAAATTGCTAACTTAACCACTTTGTTTCTACATAATCAGAGGACACAAATCTTCCCAAATCATGAAGCCACAAGATTAATTGTTGGTACCACCAACACAAAATAACTAATGTAATCCTGGTACCACCAATGCAAAAAAAAAAAAAAAAAAGATTCAAAAATCAAAACACAGTTTCATCTCAAGAAATTACCTACTTCAATTTTTTTTCTTGGATTTGGGTTCACCTGGATTTGATTGAGAACTCACTGTTTGTTTTGTTCTTTTTTAGGGTTGAGTTTGTTTTCTTGAAGTTTTCACCTTTGCAGCCCCAATGGAAGGATTCTCAACATCTGATATTTGAGATTGTGATTGAGGCATCTACATAAATTAAGAACAAATTATTTACAAGATAATTTATTATTTTCAAGATATTAAGAATACATACCTTATCATAATTATATACCCAAACAAAATTTTATTGTACATACTTATCTTGTCATAATTAAACACCCAACCAAAATTTTGTTGCACATCATAGTCAAATATTTCTTCATGTGTAGGTTCAGTGGGATTGTCGTTTGTTGCACATCATAGTCAAATATTTCTTCGTGTGTAGGTTCAGTGGGATTACCGGTTTAGTGGGGTCAGCAAACACTCCACACCATAATCCCTCTTAATTTTATTTTTTAATCCTTCCAAACTCTCATTGGGATTATCTCTTACTGCATCTAATACTCTTCTTCCAAGATACTTATAATCAGTCTGTCTATTCTCTGTTCGGTAAGCACATGTATGACTTCATTTCATACTTTTTATCTGAAAAGTGTTGCTCTTCTGTATTGTAGATGCTCTTAAAACCCAATCACATCCACCCGTACATTTGACTGTAATCACCGTTTTATCACATTTAGGATGTGTTGGTCCCAAGTAGTCAGAGGTTCAAGGGGGTGAATGAACCTCTATTGATTTTTCAAACTTTTTAAAACATATAACTGATTAACAGGTTTCTGTCTCACTTAAGAGGACAGTATCCTGTCTCGAATAAGTAACCTGGCTCTAGGCAGAATCAGGTTACTATCCCGGTATCAGAATGCAAATAAATTTGATAGAATTTCTGATGAAAACCAGTTTTTTTTTCCAAATATGATTTTAGAACACACGTTTATCAGGATGCTTATGATAGATGCAACAAGATAGATATGCAAACAATGCAACGCAGCAAATAAGATAAGCTGTAAACATTTATAGCTTATAGTGGTTCGAAGGTAGTGTAACCCTTCTACGTCCACTCTACTCATTCTCAGAGGAGGAACTTCGTTATGGTCAGTTTACTTTACAAGACTCGTCTTTACAAACCTCTTCCAAAACAAGTTAAACCTACTAGAATCCTAGATTCCTAGGTCTAATCCCACATAGGGTTTACAAACTCCCACACAGGGAAAGATAGCCTACACAAGACTAACAAACTTAGCAAGTATAGAATCCTATCAACTAAGTACACCAACTAAAACAATCTAGCACACACAGTATAATGATTAAAAGTATATGGTATCTTCAACTAGTGGGAAACAGTCTTGATATCTGAAAGCACCATTGTTGTTGTAGATTGCTCCTAGAAGGTTGAGTGGCTGAACATGTAAAAACTTGAAAAGCTTTAGAAAGTATATGAGTTTCCTCTCGACTCTGTTCAATGATCTCTTCAATCAGTCACACATTCTATTTATAGATCTTGAGAGTTTATCCGTTGGAAAGTATCCGTTGAAGAGGGATGCTTCTCCTATTTGAGTTCAAGTTTTGATCTCCAAGATTTTCTTTGTGGTCGCATTAAATGCATCTGAGCTGCTCCTGACATGAGCATTTAATGCGCCCACTATTTGCTTCTGGACTTCTCTGACATTCCTGCTGACCTGTTTAGTCGGTATGAGTCCATGGCTGAAGTTCATGCAACGGCTACTTGATGTCAGTTAACTTTACTTCTTTTTACGCTGCATGCTCTTCCTAATACTGCATGAAAGAGAGTAGCACTTATCTTTCAAAAGATTTGTTAGCTACTTCCTACTTTCTCTGTAGATAGCAGTAGGTCCTTCTTGGTTGGTGCTCAGGATGTAGTTTCATGTTGCTTTCTGTTTCGTACCAGGATTTTGTTTCAGAATAACTTCTTGTCTGTTTACTTTCTGCTCCGCGCCAGCTTCCTGTCTGTTTGTTTTCTGCTCCGCGCCAGCTTCCTGATACTTAACAGCTTCCTGTTCCTGCATCCTGCTTCTTGTTAACTGTTGGCTTCCTACTTCCAGCTTCCTTCTTCCCTTTGTGCAGCTTTCTACTCGAAGCTTTCCTTGTTGCTTTTTTAGCATGCCGTCCCCTACAGCCTGTTGTCTACTTCTTGCAGCATCTTATCTGCTTCATATGCAGATACTTCCTTCAGCTTGCTGTCCCTTAGAAATATTCTCATTTCTTCTAAGGTTGGTTTTCCTTATAACTTGGAAAACCATTACATGATCTTTTCACAAGAGAAGAATAAGCTTAAGATCATGTACAGTATGAAAACTAGGTATTGATACTTTAAGCAAACTGTTCTTTTCTTATTGTGCATACAGTTTTGTCTTATCAAGATAACTACTGAAATATCCCAACAGGATGTTTTAAATCAAATCCTTTTCTCACTACCCAATCTTTCAGAACTTCTCTAAATCTTTCTCTATTTGGGAATTTCAACCTGACTGACAACTCAAAATTTTAGAACTTCTCTAAATCTTTCTCTATTTGGGAATTTCAACCCGACTGACAACTCAAAATTCTCCATGTCAGTAGACTCATCCCATTCATCAATCTCATGTAACTTAACCGCATCATCTAACTTAACATCACTACACCAAGCTTCATTCTCTCTTAATTTGGTTGTTTTCTCATTTGTTCTTTTCTCTGCTCTCTATTTTTTTTCTCCCTCATTCTCTCTTTTGGCTGCTTTCTCATTTGTTCTTTTCTCTGCTCTCTGTTTTTTTTCTCCCCCATGAATCTTTGTGCCATTTTATAAATATTTCTTCCATGATCCTCAACTTTATCAACAAATATATCATCATCATCTGGACCTTCTAATTCCTCAAACATCCAAGAAGGATTTTCAAACTCTTTCTAATTCCTCAAACATCCAAGAAGGATTTTCAAACTCTTCTTCTGAATTGAGTTATCCTCATCAGGTATATATAGTTGGAATCATCACTATCAGTACAACTAGTTTCGACCCCATCTACTCTAACATCCATTTGCTCACCAATAGCAGTGCTATTTATTCCGGTCTCACCCATCCCAAATATATCCTCATCTATCTGCTCACCAAAACTAGTCATATTTATTTTTGCACTCATTCCAGCACTCGTTCCAAGCATATCCTCATCTATATGATCACTCAAATCAACCATATTTGATCCATTTTCATCCATACAAAATATATCATCATTCATTCTCTCATCACTTCTATGTATATCTTCACTAATTTCTTCCTTATCAAATTCTTCATCCAATTTTTCACCTTCGTCTTCTTCACGTAATTTTTCATTCTGCTCAATCTCAAGTTCCACATCTCCCCCAACATATTCCAAAAGCCCAATATCTTTGAAAACAGAAGTATGACCATGATCATCTACAATCAATGGTGCTGGATTATCCTCAAAATATAATGGAATGACCAATTACCCATCATATTCTCTCACCAATCTTAGCAAATCTAAGTCTGTTTTAATTACTATTAGAGTCTTATCTGAAATCAACCCAGACTTGCAACTATACATAGTAATTGAAGTTGCTTTACCATTAGCTTTTGAATCCAAAATATTTAATTTTTGGGAGTCCCTACACAATTTAAACTAAACCCTAGAACATAGCTATAAGAACCTCAAATCTTTCTACTTCTTTCACTTTTTTTTTTTGAAAACTTCACATTCTGAAATCAACCCACCAAAAAATGATTAACATACTAAATTTGTAAAAACAAACAAAAAATAATAGAGTGAAATTGAAACATACCTTGTTCCCATAATTAGGTTCTCTTTCTACCAGAAATCACGATTAACAGCAAATTTTTCTTTATTACTTCTTTAATCGTCCACTTCAAACAAATTTCTTAAAGAAATAGATCGGTTCTAACATTTTGTATGGATTTTTTGAATCATGTTTGGGCAGAAAACCCTTGTTTCACTTATGCGTGCTCTCTCTCTCTAACTAAATTGTGTTATATGGATAAAAAAGTCAACAGTCTAATTCTATGTATGAAGGGTATAACGGGAAATATGGTTGAAAAATTAACACCGTTAGCTTTCTTTAGAAAAATGGAAGCGTCAGCTATATTTAGAAAACCACAAGGGATTTTCGCACAATTTCTAAACCACGAGGGGATTTTATGCCGAATTTTGAAACCAAAGGGGGTTTCGCACAATTAACCCCATTGTAAAGGAAAAAAGTCCAAGGTCATCAAAACTTGGATATTCATATTTGGACTAAGGAAATACATAAGAGTTTTTGCATAGAGTTGTTGTGTATGATTTTAAGTTTTATTTTATCAATATCTATGAAACTACGTCACAGATTTGTATAGATAAATATATAATTTGTAGATTATAAATTATAAATTGATTTATTTCACATAATTAAAATCATGACACGATTTTACCAGGCTTATAAAAAAATTAACACAAAAACTCATGTGAGACGGTCTCACGGATAGTTTCCGTGAGACGGAGCCCCATCACTCATAAACAACATGTGAATTGTAGGGTTTGAGTGGTGGATAATTGGATTGTGGGTTACCCATCTCACACAATGCATTAAAATTTCGTGAGACGGTCTCACAAGAGACTTACTCAAAAATTAAAGTACCACAAATTTACAGAAAACCCAAAGACCAAAGTCCATTGTGGCCTGTGTAGAGAGAGAAGGGGACTCGTGTCCATGTTTTCATCCATAGGAACACAACATCAAAGATTTTGAATTAATTAAATGCTCAATGTCTTGCACCTTTCACAATCATTATTAATATATTATATATTTTAAAATTTGTACTATTCTGCAATTAAACATTGGTACCCACAATCTTATTTATTTATTAATGTTTTCCTCATAGTAGGGACCATTCTAATGGAATGGCCTAATATCCACTTTTGTTATTTTATACCTTATTTAACATCACATGGCACACTAATTCAAAAGAGCTCAAGAATTGGAAAAGGGGAAAACACATTGGGAGATTATTATTCAAGAAGTATTTTGAAGGTATTTTATATTGATCATTCCCTTTTAAAGTAGATATTGCTTTGGAAAATAAAATTTATATCAATTTATATGTAGCTTTTTTAATATAACAACGGGTTAATGTTTTTCTCAACTTTGTCAATATCTTGTTTTTGTTACAAATTTTTTATTTTGCACTATTAAGTATGTAGTATATTAAATGCTAGATGAATATATATGGAGAATCGATTTTCTACATTCAATGTGGAAAGGAGATTTATAATTCTTGATCAATTTATGTGCATCTAATTCGATTTATAAGTTCAAAAAGATTACACGTCGGATTTATATGACCTTGAATTACATCACATAAACTTATCAATTGATAATATTCGAATAATGCATGAATGTTTCAAATTAAGTCATATCTTGTATTTTACCTTTACATTATTTTTGTATTGCATCAATATGTGAATCTCATTCCTAAAATGTTCAAAGACCTAATTATTTTTGTTTTACAAATGGCAAAAGTAGTCTCAGTTATTTTAAATTATTACGCTTTCAGTCTCATTCCCTTAAATAATTATATTATAAGAAAAAATGTCCCATAATTCATATGTACAACATAATTATCAATAAATGATTCCAGTTACAATAACTGAGACAATTAGTCAAAGAACTAAATTATTCTCTGCACCAACTTATATTCCCATAATAATCCTATTCCTATAAAATTGTTCTCATTTTATTCCAAATCTATCCTATCGATCTTGAATCTCATAGATTCTTCAATCATCTACTCCTATCGTATTCTGATTCATGTTCTTAATTTATCTTTTTTCTCTTTGACTATTACTTCCATTTTTTCTTTCAAAAACCCAAATTAAGTATGAAACTATTACTCAAACGAGTCAGACATAATCTAGTGAAATATAATCCATCTATTCACAAATTAAATTCATTTTTAAAAATTCTATATAAATTGTGGATTTTGAATTGCGTGTTAACATGTCTCACGAACTCCCAAGAGTATTATTTTTTTTTTTCAAACACATAAATTTAAACGTGCTTCTATCTAGTTTGTCTGCATAAAAAAGAAAAAAAAAACATTTCTCACCTTTGCAAACATATACCGGTGTACATACATCATACATATCATTATTTTTCTCTTAGTTTGTTAATTATGTTATTTTTCCTAATTTCTTGAATTACTGAAATATATTGGTAAAAATAGAAATTGTTCTTATTTTGTTAATATTAAATGATCATTTGAAATAATTTTCAAAATTATATACATATATAATTAAATGAAGATATATTTAAATAATGAAAATAAAAAAAGATGCTTTAGGAAGAATTTGTTGGGCTAGCTATAGATGGCTCATGTGGGGACTGATGTACAGTGTCTGTGAATCTGATGCGCAGTTAACACAATTACAGAAGGCAGCTAACTCTTGTGGTTTTAATTTATTTTAACAGAGCAATATTTTATGAATTTTATCCCACACTTATAAATTTATAACAATTTAATTTATTTCAATTAATAGGGTATATATTCATAGAACGTGGTTCAAAATAGATCACATAGTTGTTAATGGGGTGCATTTGTAGGAATCATTTTCTCATTTTATATTATAATGTTCTGACCAATATATGTACATGCATGTCACGCATGTATTAATGATATATAATATATAATGTTAATATTTCAATAACAAAAAAATGAATGCATATATCCTATTTGAATTAAATATATGATGAGATGTTGATAGCCATCTCTATTGAACCTTAATTATACATTGGATTATTGAAATAAATCATATAAGTTAAGAAGGAAGGGCCTTAGTACCTCATGCTTTAATTATATAAGATAAAAATACTACTTATTCAGTGCGATAAAAAGAGATAGCCATATTTTTAAGAAATAGAGTTTTACGTACTTAGATAAAACATGATTTTTTTATTGGTCAGGCAAAAAAATTCATTAATTATGGGGCATAAGAATAATCACGAAATAATGTTACAAAAATATTACATAAATAAGGTATCAACACTCCAAAAATTTTCTAGGATGAACATTCCAATTAGCGAAAGAAGATCGCCCAAATGCACCATCATTTGAAAAGAACCAACTCCACGATTTATATGTTTGTGTACAGCAAATAGAAGAGAAACACAAAGATAAAACACGATTTTATTTATTTATTTTCTTGGAGATTAAGTAATATTTTGTATATATAGAAACTTTAAGCATAGGGTACATATATTTCACGTGATTTTTTTATAGCTGCCTTAAAATAAAATAAAAAATTAAAAAAAAATCAGCTGGCTCAGCAGTTGCAAAATTTGCATTTGATTCCCAGCAAACAAACCCCTTATTCTAATTGAATAGAATTTTGACTTTTAAGATTAGATCTTTTGAAATTTTGACATCATTATTATGGCTGTGCACGAATAATTCCAAGAATAAGTTGCACATACCACACTGCAGAAGCAAATTTTAATTTTTTTTAATCATTATATAGCCAAAAAGCATATATCATTACATCGATATACATCATAACCTTAATAAAAAAAAACAATAAAACACATCCATTTATATTGCATACATTAAATAGAAACCATACCATCATAAATTGAGCATAATAATAATAATAACAACCAACAATTAAATTGTAATTTATATCGAGCAAATTATTAATCGATGATTGCAGAATTGGTCTACGATTCTAATTAATTAAAATGGTCAAACTCAGCAAAGTCTCCTATCTTCCAAAGTTTCTTCTGTTCCTTAGATTTAGTGTACATATTTGATATTTCTAAGAACAATCCCTAAAATAGAAAATATTTGCACTATTTTTCAGCTCAAACCCAAAGAGCATTTCTTAAAGAAGAAAGTGTAAGGTAAAAAGTCTGCAACCACCTTCTCCTTTTTTATTTTGCTTTTTCTTCCTAAACTTTATCCCTCACCACTTTCTATAAAATTATACCACAGATTCAGGGAAAAAAAAAAAAAAAAAAAAAAAACCCACCTCCATAATCTCCATAACCATCCAAATTTCATCTCTCTTGAGCTTCAAGAACAAGATTTTGTGAATAATTATTTTCTGATAAAGACTCCCAGAATTTTTATTTTTTTAAATAAAAAATAAAATTCTCTGAATGTATTGTGATTCCCATGCATTATTGTCTTCTGATTCTTGCTCTATATTTGAGGCAAAGACATTGTTAAGGGAACAAGTTCGTGACAAGCAGATTAAATCCATGGATTCAGGGGCAAACACGTTTTACAACATTTTCAGACACGATTTAAATCGTAATAACGACAACGAAAACAGCTCTGGGCTGTTGAGGTTTAGGTCGGCTCCGACTTCTTTGCTGGCAAATTTCAAGAATGAGAAGTTGGATTCAAGAATTTGGTGTGGTGATGACGACGTGGCAAATAGTATGCATGTAATACTGTCTGAAAATGATGATGATGATAATGGTTGTGATAATAAGAGGTTTACTGCCATGAATTCACAGTTGCCACCTCAGTATCCAAGGCAGGGGTATAGATCAACTTTGAGTTCTTCAGACCAGCAGGGGCAAAATGGTAAATTCGGGTCCGGTCTTCTGAGGCAAAATAGCTCACCTGCTGGATTGTTCTCTTCTCAAAATGGTAAAATTTATTATTATTATTATTATTTTTTAACTTTTTGGTAAATTAATCATAGTTTTTGCTGTCAGTGGTTGAAAGATTTGGGATCTTGTCTATGTTGGGACAATAATAGATGTGTAGTTAATTGTGCTGGAATAGATAGATATAGAAATAATAGTTTTTTTTTTTTTTTGGAGATATAATATATTTTATAAGAAAATATCAAGAATATGATCATCAAAGATTAAGCTTCAATCAATTTATTTATTATTTGCAATTTGTAGGTTATGCTGGTGGTAATGTAGAGTTCAAGAATCACATGAACTACTCATCGGGCCGGGGGCCTTCTTCTTTAGGAATGTTATCACGAATCAGTGGGATTGAGGATGAGAATCCCGGGCCGTTCAGCCCGGATCAAGGAAAGGTCGGAAATTGCAGTGGTGACAATTTATTTTTCACTTCTGGATTCCAATTTGGTTCTTGGAACGATTCTACTTCCTATTTTGCAGAGAATTTTAGTTCTAATGGCATCAAAAGGGAGGTTGATAATGATCCAATAAAGATGTTTGTTAACACACAGGTAATTAATACATATTGAATAAATTGAATCAGATTTATATATGTACTTATTTCAATCATAAAATGTGCTATTCTAATGTATGTTGATTAAAACAGAAATGTGAGGTTGGAAATAGGCCAAGTATTTTGTCACACCACCTAAGTCTACCCAAGTCTTCTGATGATATGGAGAAGTTGTTACACCTTCAAGATACTGTACCTTGCAAGATTCGGGCCAAACGTGGATGCGCTACTCATCCACGTAGCATAGCCGAGAGGGTATTTTTTTCGTTACTTTTCTCTGATTAACTGATTAAATTAACGGATTCTTGATTAATTTACTCTCTATGTTAATCGATGACAATGTTAAGAATGTTTTGTGGTATAGCACAGGTAAGGAGGACTAGAATTAGTGAAAGAATGAGGAAGTTGCAAGATCTTGTTCCTAATATGGATAAGGTATATGTTTTTGGACATAATATAGGTCTTAGTTTTTTTCTATCAATTTGTGGTAACTTTCGGGGTAAATAAGTTCGATGTTGCGACGTTGTATGCAGCAAACCAACACGGCGGACATGTTAGATTTAGCTGTTGATTATATCAATAGCCTTCAGAAACAATATAAGGTATGTAAAAATATACATATATTGCTAAAAAATTATCGAACATTTGGTCATCATTGTTTGTTTCGTTTTCATGTAAGCTTATATTGGATTTGATTGTTGAAATGCAGAGTCTTAGCAATGATCGAGCAAATTGTAAATGCTCAGCCTTTAAGAAAGGGGTATCAGATGAAAGACACTGAATAATGAAGTGCAAAAGATGATCAATTTCCGCAAGGAGGGAGAATAAGAAAAAAAAATTATCCTTTTTTTTTTTTTTTTTTTCTTTCTAAAATTTATTATTGTGGACTCTATATGGTATTCAATGCAAGATAATAGTTTACTTTAGGGTAACCAGTTCCTATGTTCATTGGGGAAGGGAACTTGTCAATTGTATAATTTGTATAGGGTTATAGGGGATGTGCACTTGTCCTTTTTCTCATATGTATCAACAAATAACAATTATTATTACTATTACTATCACCATCATAGTTTAATTGAATTAAAGAGACACGGGCTTTCATGAAATTTTGATTTCAACATGAATTCTTAAATTTAGCAGAAAAAAAATAAAAAATCACAAACTTAATTTTATTTTACAATTTAAACCAATCATGATATTCTAGTTACAATCTGCAAATGTATTCGGTTAACTTGTTCATATTGACTGTGATGTTGATTAAACAAATTTTATTAAAAGGAAGAAAATGATGGATAATCAAAAATATGTTGTTAGGTGAAAAAAAATCATTTTAACTTTGTTGTAAAAATACAAATGATACAGTAAAACGACAACGTTTGTTAGTAATATAAATTGTTTTGTAAAACGACACTGTCCAAAAACAAATTTAAATTTGAGAAATAATTTTACAAGATTTATTATACTTTTCGTTCTAGTTCTTGTTTGATTTAGAAGTAGAAAAATAGATGTGGCTCAATTTTTTAACAATTATTAAAGATCTTTCCTATTTAGGGTACACCCAAAAATCATATTACTCATATTTATATTGTCGTTTTGAAATTGGAATACCAAGATTCATATGTTTGGAATTTGTTACTAATAAATTATATCTTGCTCACATCCCAACATCCTTGATGACGTATGTCCCTCGTTGTCCCCATATTAAATTTATTTTTATGTTTTAATATATTTGTCCCCAAATTACCCTTATCCATAGCTGTTTTATGCTGATTTTCAAAACTAGCATAAGTATTTAAATTCAAATATAAATAAAAATCACTTATAAACTACTTTTCTTTTCGTTTCAAAATAATTAATATTTAAGATGTTTAAGAAAGTATATGTATTTAATTATATAAATAAAATAATCATATTATCAATATTTAATAGATATAATTAATATACAATGCTAAATAAAAGTTTAGTACAAAAACAAAAATAGAGACTAATTATATAAACATTATTAACAACAAATAAATGTAAACAAGTTATATTTTTACGGTGACGATTATTTCAAAACGAAGTATTTAATCCAAAGTCTAAAGCCTGAATCTAAAACCACCTCATCCAAACCAATTTCAATATCTCTTAAATCATTTTAATAATAAAAAAAAAACCTGTCCCTGATAATATAACCCACTCCCAGCAGCGGATCTACATAGGGACAAGGGGTACAGTTGTACCCCCAAATGTCCTTAAAAATGTTAAATATAATATATTATACAAGTCCTTTACATGATTTTGATGTTGTCAAATTGGTTTGGAGCGTGTCAGATTTTGCCATCTGCAAGGGTTGCAGGTTGGAATCCTTGGTTTGGCTAATTTTTGTAGTTAATGCATTTAAATTAGTTGTTATGTCTGTTGATAAAATTTTAGTAGTTAATGCAATTTAAATTACTTCTTATAGCTACATTTTTAATTAGTTTTTGTAATATTTACTTTTAGTTGTTTTGATAAAAATTTAGTAGTGAATTCCTTATCTTTTGGTTCATATTATGAGTTCCAAATCATTTTCTTCTTATTTAGTTGGTTAATTAGTCTTATAATTTATTATAGCCACATTTTTAATTAGTTTTTGTAATATTTATTTTTGGTTGTCTTGATAAAATGTTAGTAGTGAATTCCTTATCTGTTGGTTCATATCATGAGTTCCAAATCATTTTCTTCTTATTTAGTTGGTTAATTAGTCTTATAATTTATTATGATGAATTTTTTGTTCTCATAACTTTAAAATGAAGATGAGTTTATTTAAAATGATTAAATAATAGTTCATGTATAATAAAATTTTCAAAAAGAAACAAACAAAACCAAAAAAAATCATATCTTTTTTTTTAAGCTTTGAGTTGTATAGATTTAAATATTAAATAATATTTTATTTAGATATATTTATAGTTATTTATTGCACCCTCAAAGTTTGCATCCCCAAATTTTAAATCCTGGATCCGCCACTGCCCACTCCATTATCAAGAATCCTGTCAAAGTTTAAAGTGGTCCAATCATTAGATTCCATGACTCGTAATAACTACTTTAGATATATAGATATTATGAACTATTAATTATAGAAATTAGAGTCATATATTACATCATGATAACATAATATTGATATTATATTCTTGAGCGATTGTGATAGCGCGACCATGCAAGAATACTGTGAGAGGTGGGATAAATGTGATGGTCTAATGAAAAAGTATTATTATTAATTATTACAGTCTTTATTGTTATTACAATAATAATTTTAATTTTTAAATAATGAAAAAAAGTATGCTAGTTGCTATGAATTGGACAAATTTCTAATATGGACCACTGCAATTAATTTGGGTTGTTAGTCACACGGGCGCCCTCTTCTTATAAGATTTCACGTGCTCTCCAGTCTCCACTAGATTTATTTAGATTGATTTTCTTTTCTTTTTTTGAATATTAAATTGGATGATTTATAATAAGAAAACAATTAACTTAAATTATAGATTATACTCTTTTGTGGCTGTCTCACACACTACCGTGAAATATGTATTTTTGTATAAGTTAAATCCTTGTAAATATACTTGGATCTTTGAAACCCAACAAATTTATTGAGCTAAGTGATATATCTTGAGTACAATTTAGTAAATAGTCAGATGAAATTCCCATAAAATAAAATTAGTAAATAGTTAAAAAAAAACACCATTTTATACCATGTAATTGGGGTTCTTCCTTAATGATAATAATAAGTATTATTATTTTATATATTTACTGTTATTATTTCAACCGTAGTTACTCTAGGCCCAGATATTGGGCCCAAGATCTTGTTAAAGACTTAAATGACAAATTAAATGGGACGAATCATTTAGGCCCATTCCGAACTTTGATACAGAACTTGATCAACCTGCTCAGGCAAAAATCGAAAATTTACTAATTTGAAAGAAAAAAGGTGATTCACATAGCTAACTATAAAATGGCGCCCAAATTTCATTTCAAAAATTTGCCAAATTCACTTCTCTCCTCAATCAATTATTCCCCTAATTTCCTCACGCAGCAGAAAAAGGCAACTCCATTGTTATGTAAACTCTTCTTGAGTGAGTTCCACCATTGAAGTCTTCTGAAGAATTTCCCAAGAAGTTTTTCTGCAAGGTAACTTGAGTTTTTTTTTTTTCCGTGTATTATAATAATAATAATTATTATTTTATTTAATCTTCTGCTGAGTAGCATTTCGTTAAAAAAAATTGCGTGATTCATATCGGCAATGGAGAAGCTTTTTCATTTTTATTTATTTTTAGTGTGGGCGTTTTGATTATGTTGCTTTAATTTTTTGTGCGAAATGTTGATGTATGGTGTTAATTTCTGAAAACTCAAATAGCGTTTGTGTTTTGGAATTTTATCTGATCAGAATAATAATTGTACAAGAACTTGCACTTATGCATACAAATACTTTGATTCATTTTTATCTGAATTTTTATTTTCTTGAAAACCTTTGATAGGATGCCTGAAGGGAGAGACAGATTGTCAAGGCAAGATGATGTTCTAGCGACCTACGGAAATCAAAGGCGGATAATCGGCAGTGGCAGTAGAAATGTTGGAAGGGCTAATTTGGAAGTTTTTGTCCTAGAGGATGAGGCAGAGGAGCAAGCTAGCAGAACTCCCTTCCGGTGGAGAAGTACGGCGATGGTGGGTTCACCTGGACCAGCGGTAGCAGCTTTTCGAAGGGGTAGTATTGGAACTCCAAGAATTGGGCGTTCTCCAAACTTTGGTAGATCATCAACTTTGATCAGAGGGCGAGAAAACATGTCCCCTGTAGTGGGAAGTGGCCGTGGTCGAGGTGGTTTTCGAGGGCGTGGAAGCACCGTTTTGCCTGCTTGGTATCCGAGAAAACCTCTCCGTGACATCACTGCTGTTGTGAGGGTAATATTGTATCTGTTTTGAAATGGATTTACTTGTGTTGATTGGGAAATAATCATTGACATCTTCTTTCAAGTGTGTGGTTATTGCTTCATATATATTATAATAGGATTCTTTGGGTTTAAAGTATAGTTCCTGCTATGTAGCCTTAGTGGATAAACCCCTGAGGTGGGCAATGATTTAGAAGCAGATTGATAGACATTCTTGAATCTGGTATCTGGTGGTTAGACAATTTTGATTTGATTTTCCTTTTCTTTAATTTATAAGCATTTGCCTGTTTATATAATGTTAATCAATTAGTGTTGTAGTGTGTCTTTGGGGTTCAAGATTGTGTATTAATCCTAAAAGAGTAGCATATCTTGGAAACTTGATACCACTAATGAACATATAATGACTCATCATTAGGGTTTCTTCAAACATTCCCTATGCTTGCATTTGTCAGATATGGAAATTCCCATCACTTAGATTCGGCTAAATAGTTGAATCCTGCCATTTAAAACGTGAGCATTCATCATGTATTAAATGCCTTCTTTGAGGATGTCCACATATATGCCTTCTTTTTAGGTGTTTTGAAAGGGTTTTCTTTCAAAACTAGTCCTATGATTATGCATGAGTTCTGAGGCTTGAATATACTCTGCCAATGAATGTCCAGGTTTCCAGCTGGCACTAATATGCCATTATCATAACAAGGTTTGGTTGAGCAGGGCTTGACAAGAGATCTTCTAACACATCATGTATTAACTAATCTTGACATGATTCTCTTCTTAGGCAATCGAACGAAGAAGAGTGTGTTGGGAAGAAGGTGAAGGCCTACAAACTGAGAGTCCTACACTCGAGGACCGGACAGTTCATGATCCTTCTGTATCTACATCATCTGCTCAACTTGAGCATGATATTTCTATGACATCCCCACATCCCACCATTGGATTTAGGTGCTGTCCTCCAACCATTGGTAAAGTGCCAAAGATATTGCTCAATATCACCAACCAAAACGATGCAGATTCAGCTTGCTTAACTCCTCAAAAGAAGCTCTTGAACAACATTGACACAGTCGAGAAGGTGGTCATGGAGGAGCTTCGTAAGCTGAAGAGAACCCCATCTGCTAAGAAAGCTGAAAGAGAAAAAAGGGTACGTACATTGATGTCAATGCGCTGAGTCTAGACCGTTTTCTTTTTTTTGTTCATCGTATCCTCAATCAAGGTTGAGATATTGAGTGGTTTGGGGGATGTCTAAGGAGATTGAGCATCCGGCTTGCTAAGCATCATAGATCACCTCTTGATGATTGGATTCTCGGTTTAAAGATCATCCCTTGATGATCATATTATTGAATATTGATGCATTTCTAATTGTTTTTGCTAGTAGATTAGCAAAGAGGCTATAGATTAGCAAAGATCAGTAGGCAGAGTTCATGGCAAATCACTTCTAAGATTGTCTTTTTCTGCTATTCATTTGAGGTGACTTTGATACTGCAATAACTGTAGTCGGATTCTATTTGGTGTACATATGATATGAAGTACCTGTTTTAGTCTTTTAACAAGAATATTTTGATGTATATTGTGTTATATGTATTTGCTTTCTTTGTACATTATTACAAGAATATTTGAAATATGATATCCCAAAAAAGCAAAAAATGTCAGCAGATTAAGAACAAGAAAAAACAAAATAAATTGATAGTAGATGCACATGATTGAATCATAATAATAAAATTATTTCTTGGCACATGAACGGCCACAATGATATGGATTCCTTTGTAAAGAGAAAGCATCTTATACACTGATACCCCTTTGTCTTTTAATCCATTTTTCAAATAAATAATTGTCATTTTATTATAAAAAATTGAAGCAATGCTAATGTTTCTGACAATGGAGTTCTATAAAAAGAGGTAATATATATTAAAAGAATAAAATTTTTTGTTACTATTGATGGAGTTGTTAGTCTCCTCAGATGATATTTATACATTAGCAAGACTCCAACTCTGCTCACCAAGTTCGTGGAGATGATTACCATTGATGCTCAGCATCTGTATGTTCTCTTCTTCATTTTTGTAACCTTTCTTGTTGCAGTTCTCATAAAGAAAACACGAAAATCTAATGAAAACAGTCCTCCAAGCCCACCATCTTTACCAGTTATAGGCCATCTCCACTTGCTTAGCTCAACTTTGCACATATCTTTCAAGAACTTAGCTGCTCGATATGGTCCCTTCATGTTGATTCGTGCTGGTGGGGTTACTCAATACATAGTATCTGATGGCCCCACCGCAAAAGAGGTGTTTAAAACTCATGATATCAAGTTTGCTGCCAGGCCCGAATTTGGTTCTGCTGAAAATCAGATATATAAGGATACCCTGTTCTCCACTCTGGATTACAGCAAGTATTGGATTTTCTTGAAGAAGGTATGCATGATGGAGATTCTCTCACCTCAGCAGATCAGTCGATTCAGTGATGTTCGGAGAGAAGAGAGGGTGAAATTGCTCCAAGTTTTCTTGAAGAAATCTGGTGATGGTGAGGCTTGTGACGTGGGAATGGAGCTTATGGCTATGACCAACAACTTGATTTCGAGGATGACTATGAGTACGAGGTGCTCGGAAAATGCTAGCGATGGGGCCCAGATAAGAGAAGTGGCTAAAGGGATTACTTTGCTGTCTGGTTTGTTGAGTTTAGGTGAAGCTTTCAGTTTGTTAAAGAAGTATGATGTGTTTGGAGCTGGGAGAAAAGTGAAAGCCCTTTTGTTGAAATTTGATGCCTTGATGGATGGGATTATATTGAAGCATGAGAGAGAGGATGAGGAGAGAGAGAGGAAGGATATGTTGGACATTCTCTTGACTGTTTCTCAAGATATGAATGCTGAAGTGAAGCTCACTAAAATGGGCATTAAGGGCCTTTTTCTGGTTAGTTTTCAAATGCATTATCTACTGTCCATTTACACGTAAATGACCTTTATAAATTATAATCATTGTTTGTTTACCTAACAGGATCTTTTCTTGGGAGGTACTGATACAACAAGTGTAGCTCTTCAATGGGCAATGGCAGAGCTTATCAACCATCCATCAGCTTTAAAGAAACTGCAGAATGAGATTGATACAATAGTGGGGTTAACTCGACTAGTCGAAGAATCAGACATCCAAAATCTGCCATATTTACAAGCTGTGGTCAAAGAAACTCTAAGACTGCACCCTTCATTACCATTAGTATTCAGGAAGTGCAGAGAAGACTGCAATATCAATGGCTATCTCATTGCTAAAAATTCCAGGATAGTAGTCAACTTATACGCCATCAACCGCGATCCAGACACCTGGGAAAATGCAGCAGATTTTGCCCCAGAAAGGTTCATGGTGAACTCTATAGACGCCATTGCACATGATGATCCAGAAGATATCAAAGGCCAGAACTTCAGCTACGTCCCGTTTGGAGGTGGAAGAAGAGGCTGCCCGGGAGCTGGCCTAGCCACGGCTGTTCTGCACTCATCACTGGCCGGGCTAGTCCAGTGCTTCGACTGGAAAATCAAGGGTGGAGAGAAGGCTAATATGGATGAAGGGGCTGGATTTTCAGCAGCCATGGCTAACCCTTTGGTTTGTTATCCTATTTTACGCTTTGATCCTTCTGAACTTGGAATCAATTGAGTTAGATCAATAGCCATTGTCTGTTTCTGTTTGGTACAATCTGTCTTAGATTGAAGTGAAGAATAAGTCAGAGAAAGGCCTGTTGCAGGCCTTTGATAGATATGTATTATATAGCAAGAAAGTCTTATTCATATCTCAGCATCAATGCTATATTTAATGTTAGAAGCTATTTTACCAAGTCAAGAGGGCTAATATATTAATCCACCAAGACTATGACATGAACATGATATAAAGAGCTTCACATTCTCTTTCTAATCCATTACTTGAGAAATGGGAGCAATCGGGGAATACATCATTTACTTTCTCGTTTGGCTTGTTTCTACTATAGCAATAAGATCTCTTTTCAAGAAACAAGCATCTTCAACCCTACCTCCGAGTCCTATACGTCTGCCAATCATAGGCCATCTCCACCTTCTTGCTCCAATACCTCACCAAGCATTAGCCAAGCTTTCATCGCGCTATGGCCCCTTGATACAGCTATATCTTGGCTCTGTTCCTTGTATAGTTGCTTCATCGCCAGAGATCTCAAAAGAGATACTAAAAACACACGAGAATTGCTTTCTAGATCGACCCCAAACAGCAGCTACAGATTACTTAACTTATGGCTCTCAGGACTTCTCTTTTGCACCTTATGGGCCCTACTGGAAGTTCATCAAGAAACTGTGCATGTCTCAGCTTCTCGGTGGACAAACACTCGATCTAATGCAACCCGTTAGGCGAGACGAAGTGAAGCAACTGATTGGATTCCTGTCAAGAAAAGCAGATGCTGGAAAATCAGTTCATATTGGAAGTGAGCTTATTAAGATGACCAACAATGTGATATCAAGAATGGTGATGAGTGAAAGGTGTTCTGGAGATGAAGATGAAGCCGGGGCAGTGAGGAAGCTGATTCTAGACACAGCAGAGCTGACAGGGAAGTTTAACTTGTCTGATTATATATGGTTCTGCAAGAACCTGGATTTGCAGGGACTTGGAAAGAGGTTGAAAGAGGTTCGAGACAGGTTTGATTCGATGATGGAGAAGATCATAGATGAACACGGAAACGAAAGAAGGAAATCGAAGAAAGATGTAAAGGATCTGCTTGACATTTTGCTTGATATAGCTGAAGATGAAAGCTCAGAGATGAAACTAAGTAAAGAGAACATCAAAGCTTTTATCCTGGTAATAAGAAAGCAATTCATCACTCAATTAGTCCTTTCCATATTTGGAATATTTTCTTGAATTTTTGTCTCAATTGCAGGATATATTTGTTGCTGGAACTGACACATCAGCAATCACAATACAATGGGCATTGGCAGAGCTGATCAACCATCCAAACATCTTGCGAAACGCAGTTCAAGAACTCGACAAAGTCATAGGAAAAAACAGGCTAGTCGAAGAATCAGACATCCCAAACCTCCCATATCTTCAAGCCATTATTAAAGAAACACTAAGGCTTCACCCCACAGGGCCACTCATAGTCAGAGAGTGCAACCAAGACTGCACCATTTCAGGCTACAAGATTCCAGCCAGGACTCGACTATTCGTCAATGTGTGGGCCATTGGCAGGGACCCCGACCACTGGGAAAACGCGCTCGAGTTTAGGCCACAAAGGTTCCTTTCAACGGAGAACGGACAGCTGGATGTTCGTGGACAACATTATCATTTTTTACCATTCGGGACTGGGAGACGGGGCTGCCCTGGAACCACGTTGGCGTTGCACGTTGTTCAGACAACCTTGGCTGCATTGATCCAGTGCTTCGACTGGAAAATCGATGGTGAGAATGGTAGAGTGGATATGGAAGAAGGGCCTGGATTAACTCTGCCAATGGCTCATCCTCTTGTTTGTATCCCATTACACAGGCTCAATCCTGTTCTGTCATTGGATATGTAAGAAGAACACAACACCTTTTATTGTCTTAAACATCAGTCTTATGTTATTGAATATTGATATCTTTGTTTTAGTCTTTCAACAAGAGTATTTTGATGTATATTGTGTTTGGTATCTTTGTACATTATTGCACGAATATTTGCAATATGATTATTCTAAAAATAAAAAATAATGTCAGCAGATTAAGAACAAGAAAATAAAATAATAGTAGTAGGTGCAAATGATTGAATCATAAAGTGGATTCCTTTGTTCAAGAGAAAGCATCTGATTCATTGATACCCTTTTGTCTTTTAATCCATTTTTCAAATAAATAATCTTCATTTTATTTTAGTCTAATGGTTATGACAATTGAGTTCTATAAAATGATGTAATCCATCATCATCATCATATATATTGTTATTATCATCTTTATATATATATATATATATGTATATATATATACACTTAGTAGAGAACACGTGCATTGCACGTGGAGAGACAAACTCGTGAGAACCATTTTTTGGTTGATATTGTGGGTTTTTTTTCCCTTCACTTGTTGTTTAATATTTTTTTGAAGTGAGTTTATATTACTTAACATTTGATTATTATAAGTTAATGTGTTTTCAATTTAATATATGTATCATAACAACAATAATTTATTAAAAAAATATAATTCGATTAAAAAATTCTAGTTCCACTATTCCTTAAAAAAAAAAGAATAATAAATTTAAAATGAAAGATTATAATTCTAATTTGACCATTAACTATATATTTTCTTGTTTGATCTTCATTTCCGTCCTAGTCTTCTTTCTTCGTGATTTGGTTAATAAATCTTTGATTGTATGATCCTCTCACTGTTGGATACATGGATGCATTAGTTGTTTTTTTGTCTTCCTAATTCTTCATTTTTTTTTCATCATCTGTTGTGGTGGCCACTGTTATTGTTGTTATCGTGGTTGTATTGTTTAATTTATCTTCTCTTATCTCCACGGGTTCCAACTTTTCTATTGTTACAACTACTACACTCAATCTTCCTCGTTTAACTTTCGTATTGTAGTTTAGGACAATTAGAAAACGGACCTCACTTGCTCCTTATAAGATCAACTGTTTGTAGTATTCAGATGTGCTTTGGCCCTGCATATGATTTTTTGTTAAAAAGAACAAGAAAGATAGATTTTAGCAATGTATAAAAAAATTCTTAGACATACATTGATTTATAATTGTACAAGAGATTGTTTTATATTGATATTGAGTTCCATTGTCACACCAAAATATAAATAAATTTGGATTGTATTATAAAATCATAATTGAAAAAATGCATTTCCATCTGCTTTAATAACCAGAAACAAACACCCTCCAATTGCACATACAAACAGTATGAGAGAGATGAGAGAGAGCTCTTCTCGACACACTATTTTTTTCAAGTTGAATGAGGTTTTGTTGCTGAAACCAAGAAAATATAATTATAGGCATCCATATAAGAACAAAAAAAAAAGACCATCTTCTACAAACAGAAGACCTTTAATTAAAGAAACTATCTATATCTAATTTAATTAATCTTCATATAATTTAATTAAAGTTCTAATTAAAGAAAACTCTATATAATTTAATTAATGGACTATCTCCGTTGCTAGGTACTTACACTCAATGATTTTACCAGTTTTGACTTCTTCTTTTTTCCTTTTTGTTGACTGTTATTAGTTTTTTTTTCATAAGAAATCATGAATTAGGCAACAATTTGTTGTTGATTACTTGATTTACCATTTTTTTTTTTGGTGTTTGACAAGTTGCACTTTGGTTAGACACCTATATTAAAGCAAAAAAATAGTCTCGTTAATAATTTTTTTCCTAAGCATTATATTAAAGAGGAGTTAACCCAAATCTATGAGTCATTCTATTCATCCACCTTTTTTTTATAATTTTTTAAAAATCATTTAACTAAAGAAATATCGTTACCTTCTCAATGGACTTCAAGTAGTCTTCTACTGAGCATCCAACATAAATTGATGTTGTGTCACTAAACATCGTCATTCTTGCTTCAAGATGATCCTGTATCACACTTAGTTTAACTACGTATCTACAATCAATGAATTTATATTAGTATAGTTGCATGTCATTGCACGTTTCAATGAATTTATATAAGTATAGTTGCATGTCATTGCACGTTTTAATTTGTGATTTATAATTTTAATATTTTACCTCGGTGTTGTTTGCATTGGGTCATCTTTGCACTTTCTACATATTATATTTCCGTCATCTTTAGGTATCGATGCCGTGCATTTTTTGCACCTCTTGGAAATAGAAGAGGGTATTGTAAAGGGTCATAACATCCAAAATAATGCATTATTCTATATTGGTATCCAGAATGAGTACTAACAATAATATCTCGTTCAAACCCGACATTATCATTATTTCCCTCAATCCAAACAACTGCAACTTGATCCTCAATCCAAACAACTGCAACTTGATCTGCTGTCGAAGCATTATAAACTCGCTGATCTAATCTCACATTTTTTGTGATACAAAGTTGCACATCATCTAGAGAAGAATACTCTGTTAGTCTTCTAAAGATTTTGACATATGGATTCTCCTCTAGTATTTCAGTGAGTTTCCGTATAATTCCTTCTGACACATGTGAATTAAGGCACATTCTATTCACAGTTTCATTTTTAGTATCAAAAAAATATAACTGAAAATTAGCTGGTTTGTCTCCATTAAGACTCAAACTTGGGAGATTGTGATAAATCATTCTTTGTACTCGAAAAGTGAAAAATCCTCATTGTGCCGAAGCAATCTCTTTATCCAATTTCACTCCAAATGAAGTGAATGAGAATATGGAATTGTATGAATGTATATTTTTCCAAAAATCAACAGATTCTGTCGATTGAAAAGTGTATAGTTCGTACAATTTCTCTGGCACTTCTGAAGTTGCAAGTTTAACTTTTCCATTATCATAACAAAATGTGGGAGACTCATACTCAAATCTTGTTGCTCCACAATGAATGCAACTTGCATTTTTTTTAGTTTATGTTCGCCTGATATTAAAATTCATAATTAGATAAATATATTAATATATAGTTTTCAATTTTATATGAAAAATGTACTTCAATACAAAGTTTAAAGAACATTACAAAAATAATACCTTCAGAGTTACTTAAATTCGCTTGAACCTGTAAATTACATGTTGCTTGTCTCTTTTCACAATTTTGCAAAATATGTTCTACATAGTTTTTTCTCTTAGCATCATTACGATTTGCATATCTTCTCTTTTGTCCAGCAAGTTTCCTTTGACGCCATTTATATTTGGTGTCTACTGTTCAAACATACAATCATTCAAAAAAGATTTAAATATAATTTCGAACAAAGGGATTTAGTTGAGATATGAAAACATTTAGTTGAGAATGTAATATTGAATTGGAAGATATAAGAATGATTAGATCTTACGAATGTCACCAAGTTATTATCCCTAATAAAGAGTTTTCTTTCATTAGAACTCTAATTATTGGAAAAAGAAAAAAAGAAATCGACAATCCTGAATTGTACACAAAAGACGACATCAATTGGCATGATGAAGCAGCATCGTTATGGTAAAGAATCATACAATTTAAAATTCAAAACTCTTGTCTGAGATGAAGAAATTTCGAGAAATCAATCAAAGAGAGCTCAGATTCCTGGGAGTTGACTCTCAAGTTCAATGTTGTGACGTTCTTGCAGTTCGTAAGTGATGAAGGGACAGTGCCGCTTAGGTTGTTTCTATGAAGCTGCAACTACTCCAACTCGACGGTATAAATAATACAATTTTTAATTACCCATTGTAATCTAATTAACTTCTAAAATAATTTGTCAATTATTGATGCCACCTTCATATTAAATCAAATTAAGTTAAATTAGTCATTGAATTTTAAAGAATTGGATGTATATTAATTTTCGTATAAATTGATATTATTAGAAAATATGCTTATAATATATCATTGAAAAACTCTTTAAATATATATTAATATAAGACTAATTTTAGTTTAAGATTCGAAATGTTCAAGATTATAAAAGAAAAATAATCAAAACATGTAATTTTTTTAAGAAGAGTTTGAAATATATAGGACTCTTGTTTTTTATAATCAAATAGAAAAATAAAATAAATATTAAATTACGTTATTATCCCTAATAAAGAGTTTTCTTTCATTAGGACTCTAATTTAATTTGATTTAATTTAATTGTGTAGGAGGGTTAAAATAGGCATTATGAAAAATGGACGAAACATTCATACTTATATAGTGTAATAGATATATCTCTTTATATATATAAAAGTAAGACCATTAGACTGTTAGATAAACCAAAAGAATTAAATCTGATTGAATCAGAAATTTCGTCATAGAATTGATTATAATGTATATTTTATATGACAATTAATCTTGTATAAGAGCATCTCCAGCAGTCTACACTACTCTAGTGCAGAAACAGTGTTTCATTTCCAACAGTCTGCATTAAATTTTACACAAAAAAGGAATATTTAATATTATTTCTAATTAATAATTTATTTAATCATATTTTTAAAATTTTGTTATAATTCGATAATATATTTACACATGTAAACATTATTTAATATAGTTTTAACTTTTTGTATTTTAAATTTAATAAATAAAATTAATATCATTAATTGATTGAAACTCAATGTAAAATGAAAACAAAAACAATAACTTATTTTTATTGAAATGTAAATAGATGTATTTTCAGTTTTCAGTTATTGTCATGTATTTTAATCTATTTTCAGTAATTTTATATGTATTTTCATGTATTTTAATCTAGTTTTAGTAATTTTATGTAATATTTTCGATTCTCTAATTTTTACTATCCATGTTGAGAAATGATCATTTGTATACATTTTAAAATTTTATATTATCATCTAGGTCATTCAAATTACCACCCATGTTACTTTAAATTAATTTTTTATATTACAATTTATGTTGGAAAATTAACATTTTTATTATCTCAAATATTATATTATTAACAAACATAAGAAAAAAAAAAGGGATAGCGCCAGTATAGTGTAGCGCCCCATCTAGCGCCCAAATAAACAGATCTCCACAATAGCGCAAAATGTGGAGTATTGTTGGGAAAAGAAATTTGGGGGTGGGCGCTACACAAGCGCGTTGCTGGCCATGCTCTAAGAAGGTTAATGAAATACCTTTCGGAGTGTGCTTTAACCTCTTCGTAGTTTCAAGAATCCTACGTAAATCGCACGCCTATAACCGTCAAGCCTTCTCGGATGTTCTCTCCAGAACTCTTCTACGGTATTTGTGTGTGGGCACTGTATAATATTTTTGGACTATTTAATAGTATAGAAACCTATGAGTTTTAGAACTCCTTTTCTTGCTCCCCAAGTCTCCTATTCCATGTAGGAAAAAGATCCAATATAAGTATGAGATTGCACTCTTAATTAAATTGGATTTATTGAAACAATAAATTATATCCTCTGTTTGATCGATCCAACATATTATCCCCTTCGATCAATTAAAAAATTGGAATAAGCTACCATGACCAATATGCCTTATTTCCAATATTCATCAATCTCAAACCTCAACTTCTATTTAACAGTCCCCGTGTGATCATATCACACAATTTGATTCAACAAAGTTGAATACTGAGCTCAGATTTATTGTCAATAGAAAAACCCATGAGATCATGATCATACCTATTAGATAGGTGAAGGTGTCTAATATTGCAAATATATGTTCTCCATTATTTCACTCTACTTCCCAAGACATCGAGATATTGATCAACAAAATGATCTCACCCTTTGGCATCTCAAAGAACTTCAAGTGAGTAACAAAGTTACACTACTTGCTCAAGATTAAGGTAATATTTACGTCAACCAATGATTTTAAATTGTATGGTCAAATCACAATTTAATTTCATATGATCCCGTCCAATACACCATATGTGTATCCTCAACTCCATTACTAAGTTAAAGACAAACTTTAATGAAATTAAGATGATGTTATCAAAATAAATTGTCCAATTTATTTACTAATCACGGACAAGAATTTTATGGATCGAATAATAAATCAAATCGTTTTGTGCTTAACAACTTAAACACTTGATTTAAAATATCTACAATCCATGGACACATGCAAAATACAAACAAACATTCGAAAGGACAATTTTTATTAATTCAAATATGTCTGGAAAAACAAAAGTTTACACAAGGACATATAAGCATATATACTATTACTCAAGGGCATATAAGCATATATACTAATATATTATCTCCCACTTGCCCTAGAGTAAATGAGACATGTCTAGTACACCCATGTTCCTAATATAACCCTAAAAACACCACTGGATAGACTCTTTATAAATGGGTCATCAAGATTATCTGCACACCGACACATTTTCTCATTGAACTATATCCCTTACAAGTTGATACTTCTGCTCAATGTGTTTTCTACACTTATGATTTCTTGGCTCTTTTACATTTGCCACTGTTCCACTATTGTCACAAAACAGTGTAATGGAATGTGACGTAGAAGGAACCACCTTTAGGCTTAGCAAAAATTTCCTTAGCCATACTGCTTCTTTGGTTGTTTCGCAAGCAGTAACATATTCAGCCTACATTGTGGAATCAACAATACACGATTATTTTACGCTTCTCCAAACAACTGCTCCTCCACTAAAAGTGAATACTAATCCTGATGTAGATTTTTGAGAATCTCTATCACCTTGAAAATTAGAATCAGTATATCCCACTGGCACTAAATCTGATGCTAAATATACCAACATATAATCTCTTGTTCTACGAAGATACTTGAGAATATGTTTGACAACAATCCAGTGTTCAAACCCTAGATTCGACTGATATCTACTGAATATCCCAACAACATAACAAATATCTGGTCTGGTGCATACCATTGCATACGTGAGACTTCCTACAACAGAAGCATAAAGAACCCGTTTCATGTATTCCACTTCATTAGGAGTTTTTTACGATTGCTCTCGTGATAAGTGGATTCCATGTCTGAAAGGTGTCAAACCTTTCTTGGAATTCTGCATAGCAAACCTCACCAGTATTTTGTCGATGTATGAAGCTTGGGATAAAACAATCATCTTGTTTTTCCTATCTCGTAAGATTTGGATTCCTAAAACATAGTTTGCTTCTCCTAAGTCCTTTATATCAAACTGTTATGCCAACCAGTGTTTTGTTGATGTTAACATTCATACGTTATTTCCAATCAGTAGGATGTCATCCACATATAACACGAGAAAAACCACATTTTTCCCTCTATTTTCTTATAGACATAAGACTCTTCAAGATTCTGATCAAACCCACAAGTTTTAATTGTTTGATCAAATCTAATATTCCAGGTCTTAGACACCTGCTTAAGTCCATAAATGGACCTTTTCAGTTTGCATACTTTATGCTCTTGACCATTTTGGATAAAACCATCTGGTTGCATCATATAAATGCTCTCGTTAAGATTTCCATTAAAAAAAGTTGTTTTGACATCCATTTTCCACACCTCATAATCGAAATGTGTCGCTATGGATAAGAGAATTCGAATAGACTTCTGTTAGTCCCAAGTGGTCAGAGGTTTAGGGGGGGTGAATGAACCTCTATTGATTTTTCAAACTTTTTAAAACATATAACTGATAATCAAGTTTCTGTCTTACTTAGGAGGACAGTATCCTATCACGAATCAGTAACCTGGACCTAGGCTAGATCAGGTTACTGTCCCGGTATTAGAATGCAACGCAACAGAATAAACTTGATAAAGTTTCTGATGAAAACCAGTTTTCTTTTCCAAATATGATTTTGCAATACACATTTATCAGGATGTTTATGATAGATGCAACAGAATAGATATGCAAACAATGTGATGCAACAAATAAGATAAGCAGTAAACACTTATGGCTTATAGTGGTTCGAAGGTGGTGTAATCCTTCTACGTCCACTCTACTCCTTCTCTGAGGAGGAACTTCGTTATGGTCAGTTTGTTTTACAAGACTCGTCTTTACAAACCTCTTCCAAAACAAGTTAAACCTACTAGAATCCCAGATTACTAGGTCTAATCCCACACAGGATTTACAAACTCCCACACAGGAAAACTTCTCTCACACAGGAAACACGCTCCCACACAGGGAAATATAGCCTACACAAGACTAACAAACTTAGCAAGGATAAAATCTTATCAACTAAGTACACCAAATAAAACAACCTAGCATACACAACACAATGGTTAAAAGAATATGTTTCTTCAACTGGTGGGAAACAGTCTTGATCTCTGAAAACACTATTGCTATTGTAGACTGCTCCTAGAAGGTTGAGTGGCTGAACATATAAAATCTTGAGAAGCTTTAGGAAGTATATGAGTTTTCTCTCGACTCTGTTCAGTAAATCTCTTCAATCAGCTACACCTTCTATTTATAGATCTTGAGAGTTTATCCGTTGGGAAGTATCCGTTGAAGAGGGATGTTTCTCCTTTTTAAGTTCAAGTTTTGATCTCCAAGATCTTCTTTATGGTCGCATTAAATGCATCTGAGCTATTCTTGACATGAGCATTTAATGCGTCTACTATTTGCTTTTGGACCTTTCTAACATTCCTGCTGACCCGTCTAGTCGGTATGGGTCCAAGGCTGAAGTTCATGCAACGGCTACTTGATGTAAGTTATCTTGTTTCTTTTTACATTGCATGTTCTTCCTGATACTGCATGAAAGAGAGTAGCTCTTTATCTTTCCAAAGATCCGTTGGCTACTTCCTATTTTCTCTGTAGATAGCAGTAGGTCCTTCTTGGTTGCTGCTCAGAATGTGGTTTCACATTGCTTTCTATTTCGTACCAGGATTCTGTTTCAGAACAGCTTTCTGTTCCTGAAACCTGCAGCCAGCTTCCTATCTGTTTACTTCTTGTTCCGTCCCAGCTTCCTGTCTGTTTGCTTCCTGTTCCGCCCCAGCTTCCTGTCTGTTTGCTTCCTGTTCCGCCTCAGCTTCCTGATACTCATCAACTTCTTGTTCCTGCATCTTGCTTCTTATTAACTGTTGATAGCTTCCTGTTTCCTTCTTTTCCTTTTTTAGTCTGCTATCTCATACAGTCTGCTGTTTACTTCTTGCAACATCCTATCTGCTTCTATGTAGATTCTTCCTTCAGCTTGCTGTTCCCTACAGCTTGCTGATCCTTAGAAGTATTCTCATTTCTTCTAAGGTTGGTTTTCCTTATAACTTGGGAAAACCATTACATGATTTGAATAGGCTCATGATCATGTACAGTTGTGGAAACTAGGTATCAATATCTTCAGCAAACTGTTCTTTTCTTGTTGTGCTTACAGTTTTGTCTTATCAAGATAACTATTGAAATATCCCAACAACTTCAACATGGCTATTGGTAAGAAGGTTTCTTCGTAGTCAATCCATTCCCTTTGGGTATAATCCTTGGCAATCAATCTAGCTTTATAGATCTCTACCTTTCCATATATTCTTCTCTATCTCTTGTAGATCCATTTGCACCCAATGAGTTTTACCCTTTCAGGCTTATCTACAAGATCCCAGACAGAGTTAGTTTACATGGTATTCATTTCTGAGTCCATGGCACTCCTCCAATGATTAGTGTCTACATCTTCTATAGCCTCTCTAAATGAAGTAGGATCTTCCTCTTGCTTAGCAAAAACTGCCTCAAAAGACTCCATAAAATAATAATATAAAAGGTTGTTTAATGACTCTCTTACTTCGTCTAATTGCTATAGGTTCCTGGATGGTTGGAGGTTGTTCTTGTTCTCCATGTCCTTGCACATCCATTTATACACCCGGAGGTGAATGAACAATAGAATCATGTTCTTCTACTACCTCATTAATCGGATAACCAGTTGACACAATGGGTGGAACCTCAATGTGTCTCCCACTGGATCGATCCAATAGCTAATGGTGGTAGATTTATAAACTCAGGATGAATAGGTTCAATGCTGATCTCTGGATTAGATGAACCAAAAATATTTTCCCCTACCTTTTCCAAAAGAACCATGTTCTTGGATTCATTCTCTTCTATGTACTTGTCCTCTAAGAAGGTCACATTTGTACTTACAAATACCTTTTTGTCTTGATGACTGTAGAAATAGTAACCTCTTGTCCCTTTAGGATATCCTACAAACATACATAATTCTGATCTTGATTCTATCTTATATGTCTTACCTTTAAGCATATATACAGGACATCCCCATACATGAATATGTCTTAGATTGGGTTTACGCCCATCCACAATTCGAGGGGTGTTTTAGGTATAGACTTAGACGGAACCATATTCAGAACATACATAGCAGTTTACAGTGCATATCTAAAAAAAACTAAGAGTAAAAAAGCTCAGCATGAATTTGATCATGTCTAATAAGATCCTGTTTGTCCTATCCAAGACACTATTTTGTTGTGGAGTACTTGGTGCACTCAACTGAGATAAAATCTCATTCTCTATCAAGTATGCTCTAAAGTCACTAGATAGATATTCTCTATCTCGATCAGATCGAAGTATTTTTATGTTCTTACCTAATTGTTTTTTCGCTTCTAGTCTGAATTCCTTGAATTTTTCAAGTGCCTCAGACTTGCGGGTCATTAGGTAAACATAACCATATCTTGAGTAGTCATCAGTGAACATGATGAAATACTCATATCCACCTCTAACTTGGACTTTAAATGGACCACATACATTAGAGTGTTCTAATTCCAAAACTTCTTTGGCTCGTAGTCCTTTGGACTTAAAAGACCTTTTAGTCGTTTTAACCTCCAAACAGGATTCACATATAGACTAAGGTTCCACCTTTAAATCAATCAAAGGGACATCCTTCACTAGTCTTTGAATCCTATTAACATAAGTAAGTCTCATTAGTTGGAGATAACTTTATGCATTTTGTGGTGTGGTATAAGAAGTTGTCGGTTTGTTTTAAGATATACAAATCGTTATCCAAATATCCCTTACACATTATAGCTTTATTAAAAGAAATATCAACTGTCATAGAAGAAAAATGAACATTATATCCTTGTTTGGATAACAAAACAACAAAAATCAAATTTATAGTAATGTTTGAGACATAAAAACAATTACTTAAAACCAAATGTTTCTTATTTGAAAAATAAAGATAAACATCTCCGACAACTTTTGCAGACACCACAACTTCTGTGCCAACCCTCAAACTATGATCCCCTTCATTAAACTCCTTGGTTACTTGGAACCTCTGCAAAGTATTGCAAACATGGTTAGTGGCTCTAGAATCTACAATCCAAGTATCTGTAGAATCAACCACTAAATATGACTTAATAAAAGATAACTCACCCTATCCTTATTTCTTAGCTAGGAAAACCAGACAATTTCTCTTCCAATGACCCTTTTCCCCGTATTCAAAATATCTTCCTTTTAGTTTCCCTTCAGATTTTTCTTAGATCTTAACTTTCTTTGCTTGTTGCTGACTTCTTTGTTTTTCCATCTTACATTTCGGTTTGGATGAGGATAGTCCAGCAGAAGAAACAATGTAAGCATCACTACTTTGGACCTTAAGAACACTCTCAACATTTTGGAGCTCTTTCATCAGTTCGGTCAAGGACATGTTAAGCTTATTCATGTTATAGCTAACTTTGAACTGTGAGAATATCTTAAGGAGAGTCTCTAAAACCATATCAACCGGAGTCTCCACACTGATCTCAGCCTCTAAAACCTCAGCCACGTTGAATTGACCAATTAGCGTAAGCATATGGTCTTTCACAAGCGTCCCAAGTTTCATACGCAGGTTTATAATGTACCTAATGGCAGCCTGACGTGCTTGATATCCTTGATACGCAAGCATTTCTTGAAGGTTTTCCATGATTTTAGTGGATGCCTTCATAAACTGATGTTTTTGTTGCAACACATTTGAGATTAAACCCAAAATATAGCAACGAGCCATATCATCAGCATGTATCAATTTATCATAAGCCTGTCTTTGCTCATCAGTGGACTCAGCAGTGGGAATAACAGGGCAGGGTTCAATTCTAGCATAAATTTGAACTTCTCCGTTGTGAGAACAATCAAAAGATTGTGTTTCCAGTCTATGTAATTTTCTCCCACTAATTGATTCTTATTCAAAATCAATGACAAAACATTTGTAGACATTTTCTGAAATATAAATAAATGAAATTGATGAGCATGCATAATACAGATGTAAGAAAAAAGGTAAAAACAAAACAAGTAGACCGAAAACTACTTTATGTGATGGACCACCTAAAATCCCAAAATTTGACATACCTCTCTATAGGAGAAGTAAATGTTGATTTATGGCTAGGTTGAGACTCTCTCACTAAATCAAACATCTCGCATCTCATGCTATATTGACTTAGTATCACATAATTTTGGCCATCTACTACATTGATTGAATATTCTATAGAAAGTCCTCTCAATATTTCGATTTAAGTGTATAACCATTATTTTAATGAATTTTTAAATCTTTTAATCAAGTGTGAAATCTATGGGATAAACACACTTAATCAAATTAAAATTCATTTACCATTAATCGGGCCCAATCAAGTAACCGAAACAATGCAACCCTCATTTAGGGAGACCAAATAAATTGGCACAAGGTATACATATATTCTTACTTTTGGGCCAATAAAGGAGGCCTTAGACTTATAAAATGAGCCCTGACACACTTAATATTTTGTTAAAATTGGATTTTAATAGATTAATATAAGTCCAACTATTTTAACTCTTAAAATAGTTCAAATATCAATCATAAAATGCATGACAATTTAGAATCCTAGAGCGGTGGTCATGAGATTTCTACATGACATGTTATATGAATGACATTTAATTCAATTAAAACATCTCATGGAAAAAAATATTAAAACAAGAACAAATTTTATGGCCCATCCAAAACACAAAATTACAAAAACTTGAAATTCAATTGAGCCATAACCCGACCCAATTCTTCCAAGGCCATTTGCAATTTTCTGGTCCAGCAGAAACTCAATTCTTTAAGCCCACATCTTCAGGCCCAACTGCATCTCCCATGGCTTTGAATCCAACAGCAGTAAGATAATGGGCTCAACTATTAAAAGATAAATGACTCATCCTTCAATAGACAATAATCCAGCAGCAAATTGTCTAACCTTAATAGAATGGGCCCATTTCATGAGAACGACATCAGCCGACTCTTAACCTTTTCTTCCTTTTACTATTTTTTATTAATATTTTAACATGTAGAAGTCATCCAATATTATGGAACTAAATTCTGCTTTTCTTGTGGATAAAGACACGTCATTGGGTCACCGTCAATTCGTCAAAATAAAAAAATACAAATAAATCTATCTTGTATCCTATTTCGTATCTAACAAGGAGAAATTATGGAGACGTAATTCACCCCCTTGTTTACAAACTCGAAAAAAATGAAATACAATTTAAATCAAAACTAGGTCATAAATTGTTCATTAAATAAAACATTCATCTCATAACAATCATATCACATAAACTAATACCACTCAAACTAAAACATACATCAACAAAATTAATTAATCAAAGAATATACAAAATAATATCAAAACCTATGGCTTTGATACCACTTATTAGATAAACCACGAGAATTACATCTGATTGAATCAGAAATCTCATCACGAGAATTACCGTCAAGCCTTATCCGGTGTTCTCTCCAGAACTCTTTTGTAGTATTTGTGTGTGGGCACTATAATATTTTTGGACTATTTAATAGCATAGAAACCTAGGAGTTTCAGAACTCCTTTTCTTGCTCTCTTCTAAGTCTCCTATTCCATATAGGAAAAAGATCTAGATAAAATCATATCAAACATATTTATCTCATAAATATTTCTTAACTGATATATTTATTCGGATAGTCCAACAAACTTAATTATACCGCAGTATATATTATACTCTTTAAAATATATTAAGTTCAATATAGAGCCACCAAAGGGATCTAATCGGACCCAATTAAATTAAACTCCAATAAATTAATTTTAACTTAATTAACTCTTGACTAGTCAAAATAAAATATTAATCTCGTTCAAGTTCACTATAAGTACGAGATTGCACTCTTAATTAAATTGGATTTATTGAAGCAATAGATCAATAAATTATATCCTCTGATTGATCGATCCAACATAATTAGGGACACTTGACAAACTCACATTATTTTTCCATTAAATATGGTTAATTAATGATTTTAATTTTAATTTTTTTTCTAAGAAACATTATTAAATATATGGAAATGTTAATTAAATTTATCTAAATAACATATGTAGGCTTCAATAACATAATTTTTTATATATTTGAAATTTGTTATATTTAAAAATTTAGAAAAATATATATAAATAAATATGATGGGTGAATTGAATAATATAATAGACACATCAATATATATTCTTTTTAAAATGATAATAGAAAATTATTTATGATCCTCTAGAAACGTAACATTGTATTTCGACTTAAATAATTATTTAATCATATTATGTTATATTTAATGTTAAATTAAGCTATTTATATAACTCAAATTATAAATTTTATAATTTTATTGTATAAATAATATTTAAAATTTTCTAATTTACTAAGTTTAATTTATTTTCTTATTAAATTCCATGTATAACAAACCTGTACTTAGACTTGATCAAACGGTTCAAAAAATCAGAACCGAACCGGTTCGGAACTGCCGGTTAATGATTCGGTGAATCATTGATCCGGTTTTGGTTTGAACTAGAACCGTGAATTGTGGTTCACGGTTTGGTTCCAGTTCTGGGTATTTGAAATCGGCGAACAGACGGTTTAATCGGCGGTTCCAATTGTTGGTTAAACTGAAGGTTCGCCTATATATTATTATTATTATTATTTTTAAATTGACATCGCGACACGTGGACGAACGAGATGACAGAGCCGTTGATGATCATCAATGGCTCTGATTAACTATCCATTGGACAAATCGGCGGTTCAAATCGTCGGTTCGAACTTGAAATTTGATCAACGGTCGTGATTAAACGACCGTTGATGATGGACGGTTGAGATGCTTCGAACCGCTGGTTCAACCGAACTGGAACCAGCAGTTCGAACCGGTCCGATAATTTTTTTTTTTTGAATTTTCATTGAAATTTATAAATACCCTCATTCTATTTGTGATTTGCACACCAATTTCATCATTCTTGATTCAATCTTTCTCTCAATTCAACTCTTTTAAGCTCACACTTTCCATCTTTGATCAATTTCAATCCATACTTTATTTTTTTGTTATTCTTCAATTCTATTTCATTCTATTCAAAAAAAAAATGTCTAGAAGAGGTTCTTCTTCCGCCGGTTCATCTCGTGGAAAATGAAAGAGTCCGATGTCAATGCCGCCACCATAATCTTTGCACAACGATGATGATGATTATATTGAGTCTTTTTGGACTCAATATAATCAAGATGATTTGGAGGCCACGTTAGACCCTAATACCGTTGCCGCCTTTGCCGAAGAGAATAGGAGGTGCCGATAGAAACATAAAAAAGTGGCAATACAACATGCAACACTACTCTTCGAGCACCTTCTACTCTTCGAAATGATATTTTCTCCTTTCATTTTAAGGAGAAAGTACCGAATAACAACATTGATTACATAGTCACATGCAACCATTGTGCAAAAATGTACAAATTCAAGCATGGAGGGGGCTATGGGACATTCAACAATCATGTGTTGAAAAAGTATTCCGACAAGGTGGGCATTGATCGAGCTCAAATGCAACTTCGGGGATTTACCGGTTCTTCTCAAGGTGGATGTATGGATTCTCTTACTTTTAAATTTAGTCAATTGAACCATAGGAGAGACGTAGTCGAATTAATTATCGAAAAACATCTTTTATTTTAATTTCCTTGTGATAATAGTTTTGAAAATTATACTAGCACTTACTTATAATCGGCGAGTAGAAAAATATCTAGAAACACCATTATATGGGATATAGAAAAAATAGCAGGAGAGTATAAATTTAAATTAATTGAAGAATTTAAAAATTTAAAATAAAAACTTTCTATATGTAGTGATATTTGGAAGGATCCTTATAAGATGTATGATTATATGAGTATTACTTGTCATTGGATAGATGATGCATGAAACATACAAAAATGTTTAATTGCATATATTGATTTCGATGAAAAACATTCGGCTATACACATTGCACACAAAAAATAGACATGTTTTAAAAGATTATGGTATACTAAGAAAAATATTTTCCATTGGATTTGATAATGCTAGTAGTAATACGGCTAATTTACCTTCACTTATTGAGTTTTGTCGACCTCCGATTGGAGGTAATTTTTTTCATATTCGTTGTATGTGTCATTGTTTAAACTTTATGTGTTCAAGATGACTTAAAATCATTAAACGGTAATATTAAACCTATTAAAGATGCAATTTATGAAATCGCTAGCTCTACGACATATCATAAAAAATGGGCTAAGTTTTGTAAGAAAAATGGAATGAAAGTTAAAAAATTTGTAGTCGATGTGCAACATCGTTGGAATTCTACATATTACATGCTTTAAGATTCTTATGATTATAGACAAATGCTTTGTGAATTTTATCTAGAAAATCCACTTGATGACATTGTTTTATTTGAAAATTCATGGGATGCATGTCTTAATTTAATTCAACTTTTAAATTTTTTTGAAGAGACAACTAGAGAATTATCCGGTTGTTATTATCCTACTTCTTCATTAGATTTAGATCATTGTGTAAAAATTACTCTTATTTTGAATGAGTATTCAACATGTCATATTTTAGGAAACACAATTATATTGATGAAAATAAAATGGTTAAAATATTTTTATGAGATACCCAATTTATTTTTATGTGCTAAATTATTAGATTCTAGAATTAGAGAAGATGACTTAGA
The DNA here is from genome assembly GCA_954870855.1 of Scutellaria minor. Taxonomy (NCBI): domain Eukaryota; kingdom Viridiplantae; phylum Streptophyta; class Magnoliopsida; order Lamiales; family Lamiaceae; genus Scutellaria; species Scutellaria minor. Next base: position 15,064,599 of record OX940731.1, on the reverse strand, counting down.
AGAATTATTAAAAATGTATTATAATGCATTGTTCCCAAATATGCTATTAGGAGAATATGATTTAGTTGATTTTGTTCATAATCCTATTGAAGTTGTTGGTAGAGCTAAACATAACTTATACGAATTGTTTAAAGAATATAAAGTAATGTTTGGTGATTCTAGTGATGATGTAGGTAATCAAAATGTAGGAGGTAGTAGTCATTCGACATCTTCATCTAGTTTTGTTGCGGCTCTGGCTCTTAGTCAATTTTACAATTTTTATGATATTAGAACACAAAAATGAGCTAGAGGTTCTAACCCTTGTCAAGAATTAAATTCATATTTAGGTGCTACTTTTGAACAAATTTTATTTGAAAATCCTATGGATTTATTGAAGTGGTGATCAAGAAGGACCACTATTTATCCTATTCTAACAATTATTGCTAAAGAGATTTTTACAAATCCCGCCTCCGTCGAACATGCATTTAGCAAAGGAGGTCATATGTTGAATCCAAGAAGATCCAAATTGATGAAAGAGAATGTACAAAACATTACTCTTCTTGAAGACTGGGTGAGAGCAAATAACCGTCTACAACATCTTGATTTGTCGTATTTAGACGACGATGGAGATGTATGTATGATACGATTCAAACACATCCTCCTCCGTTGGAACCAACGTCGATGAATGAAGGTAAGTTTAGGTAAGAGTTAGAGAACTACGTGAGATTTGATTCCTTCGTTTTGACAAGGATACGTAGACAATTTCATTCTAAGTTTGGAAGTTACACTTTCAATCTTAAAATGAAACTCAAACTCATTCAAATTATTTTTCCTCTTCTTCAATTTATTTTATAGAAAGATGAAAAAGTAGTAATTTTTTAACTTCAAGTCTTTAATATTGTAGTATGATTCATCATTCATGATTGTAATATATTAAGTTGTAATGTTGTACTTGTACTTCTAATGATTGTATTTTAAGTTGTAATGTTGTGCTTGTACTTCTAATGTTTTAAAGTAATTTTTGAATTGATTGTATTTTATTAATTTTCACTCATTTTACTTTGTTAAAAGTCTTAAAAACTTTATAAGAAATCTAAAGATTAAAATTATGAAATATTAAATAATTAATACAAAATAAAAAATAAAAAATGGCGCTCGGACACGACTGACCGTGCGGTGAGAACAAACAACCTGGGGCGCTGGGCATGGCCGTGCCCTGACGCATGGTCTGTGTCCGAGATTAAAAAAAAAAAAAACTTGAGCTTGAACCGTTAGTTCCGAACCGGAACCAAAACCGAGCACCCACGATTCAGTTTCGATTTCGCCTATTGCAGTTCGCTGAACCGCCGGTTTGGAACCGAAATCGGGGGTTCGAACCGGATGACCACCACTACCTGTACTTGTTTTTTCTTCCATGTTGCCACATCAGACTTTTGCTAATGACTAGAAAGCCCCTGGACCCAATCGACACCCCTAAGTGGACTTCAGTTTCCACTCTCCCTAGGCTACGCTCCATCTCTCTCTCTAATGGCGGACACGAAGCATAGCAAGACTTGCACAGTGGAAAATCGCGGGCTACAAAAGATCCAAACCTTGCAAATTTCGGCATTTGGAACAGGAATTTTTCCTTATTTTACTTGTATATTATTCATGCCTTATACTCAAAAGAAGGCTTGGTTTGCCTGCTCTCATTTCATCTTTGTCTCCTTATTTTTTCTGCTTTTCCGTATAGTTTAATTCTTGTAGGAAAATGAGAATCTGAATTCATCGCCAAAATCAACTTGTCAAGAAAAGAGTGTTGTTGCAAATGGAGAAAATGGAATTTCAGAAAAAAGTTGTTTTCCGCGATGATTTGATTAAGTTTCTGATGAATTGTGATATGTTTGATGGGAATTGGATGAAAGATGGTTCTTATCCACTCTACAAGCCTGGTTCTTGCTCTCTCATTGATGAGCAATTCAATTGCTTCCTCAATGGAACTATGGAAGGCCTGGTAATGTTGAATCTGTGTCTCATCTTTCATTAACATTTGAAAAGGTTGTAGAGATGACATGAGTGTGTTTGTGGTGTGTGGTGGTGATTGCTTTCTTAACACTCATCCTCTTTAACTTCAGAGCCTTCTAAAGAAATGCATTCGATCACAATCTGGACCTTAGCTCAAATCAGTTTGAAGTTGATTGGAAACTCCGTGGATTGATGACCTGAGGTACATGCTAATTAACAATGGTTTTTGGTCCTACTTTGCAACCACGACTCAAATTTCCTCTAAATTTGCGGAGTAGGATCCAAAACCACGTTGCAACTATATTATCTTTCACTTATTTTAGAAATAGGTCAATTCTGTGGGATTATTATTCTCTATTCCAAAACTTGATTTGGTGAATAGCCTTGTAACTAAACATTGCATATGTTTTTAGCATGTACAACGTATCAATCATTAAGGTTGTCATCAATATATTGTAAATATCTGTTATGCCATTATTTATAGTCTATGTACTATTTATGTTCCAGCTACAGATAAAAACTGTTAGCTCCACTCTTTTCCTGCTTTGACTTGGAGGACTTTAAAGTGTTTTGCCTTTCAACTCTACTACTGATGTGGATGCTAATTCAGCTTTCCAAGAACAAATAATGTTGATTTGGTAGTTCTCTCGTTAGAAGCAAGAACTTATAAGTAAATTTTCCAATTAACAGTACATATTTTGTACATTTTCTCTTGCAGTCTTTACTTTCAAATAGTAAATGTGTTTTGTGTTTTTTAGATGGCACAAGAACTTCAAGAAGTAGAGACATTTTTAAAGTTCTTAGTGAATATTGAGAAGGGATTTGGCCATTGAAGCAATAGGAAGGGATTCTGGATATTGAATTAATCAAATAGGAAGTTAGAGAATTATAAAAAGAACAAAGGATTAATAAGGTTTTATAAAACAATCACTCCATTATCCATAGACATTAACGTAAATCAAAATCTAAACAATGATGAGTAAAATACAAAATCAGATATCAGACTCAACTTCACTAGATGAATTACAAATATAATGTCATATCAATAACGGGCAATGCACGGCCCTTCCACTAGTATACAAAAGAAAAGACAAAATTCTTGTTACTATTGATGGTATTGTTAGTCTCCTCAGATGATATTTATACATTAGCAAGACTCCAACTCTGCTCACCAAGTTCGTGGAGATGATTACCATTGATGCTCAGCATCTGTACGTTCTCTTCTTCATTTTTGTAACCTTTCTTGTTGCAGTTCTCATAAAGAAAACACGAAAATCTAATGAAAACAGTCCTCCAAGCCCACCATCTTTACCAGTTATAGGCCATCTCCACTTGCTTAGCTCAACTTTGCACATATCTTTCAAGAACTTAGCTGCTCGATATGGTCCCTTCATGTTGATTCGTGCTGGTGGGGTTACTCAATACATAGTATCTGATGGCCCCACCGCAAAAGAGGTGTTTAAAACTCATGATATCAAGTTTGCTGCCAGGCCCAAATTTGGTTCTGCTGAAAATCAGATATATAAGGATACCCTGTTCTCCACTCTGGATTACAGCAAGTATTGGATTTTCTTGAAGAAGGTATGCATGATGGAGATTCTCTCACCTCAGCAGATCAGTCGATTCAGTGATGTTCGGAGAGAAGAGAGGGTGAAATTGCTCCAAGTTTTCTTGAAGAAATCTGGTGATGGTGAGGCTTGTGACGTGGGAATGGAGCTTATGGCTATGACCAACAACTTGATTTCGAGGATGACTATGAGTACGAGGTGCTCGGAAAATGCTAGCGATGGGGCCCAGATAAGAGAAGTGGCTAAAGGGATTACTTTGCTGTCTGGTTTGTTGAGTTTAGGTGAAGCTTTCAGTTTGTTAAAGAAGTATGATGTGTTTGGAGCTGGGAGAAAAGTGAAAGCCCTTTTGTTGAAATTTGATGCCTTGATGGATGGGATTATATTGAAGCATGAGAGAGAGGATGAGGAGAGAGAGAGGAAGGATATGTTGGACATTCTCTTGACTGTTTCTCAAGATATGAATGCTGAAGTGAAGCTCACTAAAATGGGCATTAAGGGCCTTTTTCTGGTTAGTTTTCAAATGCATTATCTACTGTCCATTTACACGTAAATGACCTTTATAAATTATAATCATTGTTTGTTTACCTAACAGGATCTTTTCTTGGGAGGTACTGATACAACAAGTGTAGCTCTTCAATGGGCAATGGCAGAGCTTATCAACCATCCATCAGCTTTAAAGAAACTGCAGAATGAGATTGATACAATAGTGGGGTTAACTCGACTAGTCGAAGAATCAGACATCCAAAATCTGCCATATTTACAAGCTGTGGTCAAAGAAACTCTAAGACTGCACCCTTCATTACCATTAGTATTCAGGAAGTGCAGAGAAGACTGCAATATCAATGGCTATCTCATTGCTAAAAATTCCAGGATAGTAGTCAACTTATACGCCATCAACCGCGATCCAGACACCTGGGAAAATGCAGCAGATTTTGCCCCAGAAAGGTTCATGGTGAACTCTATAGACGCCATTGCACATGATGATCCAGAAGATATCAAAGGCCAGAACTTCAGCTACGTCCCGTTTGGAGGTGGAAGAAGAGGCTGCCCGGGAGCTGGCCTAGCCACGGCTGTTCTGCACTCATCACTGGCCGGGCTAGTCCAGTGCTTCGACTGGAAAATCAAGGGTGGAGAGAAGGCTAATATGGATGAAGGGGCTGGATTTTCAGCAGCCATGGCTAACCCTTTGGTTTGTTATCCTATTTTACGCGTTGATCCTTCTGAACTTGGAATCAATTGAGTTAGATCAATAGCCATTGTCTGTTTCTGTTTTCTACAACTTATAATCTGTCTTAGAGCATAGGTAACTAACCACAAGTCAGAGAATGTAATAAGAAAAGAAGAAAAGAACAGCAATTGCAGGCCTTTGATGAATATGTACAATTTACCAAGAAAGTCTATTCAAATCTCAGCATCAAAGTTTGTTGCACTTTATATGCCTGTCAAAATCTTAAACAGTTCAAAGCAATGAATTTGAGCTTGACATGTTTGTTAAATTGGATTGAAATTGAAGGTTAAGATTGTGATTGACTCAAATAAAATGATATAGGTCAGAATTGAATCTTGGAACAGGCCATATTATTCATTTTGCCACAAAAATATAACAAATTATATGGATTTGAGAAGTTTGTCCGCAATATAACATGCAATCTTTATATAATTATCTATACTTTTTGTTTAAGAAATAATACCAGCTTTTCAAAAAATTAAAATAAGAATTCCATCAAATTAAAATAAGGGTTAATTTCAATTTTAGTCATGTATATAAGATATTTTCCATTTTTTGACAACTAAATGTTTGTTTTTCAATTTTGGTTCTCTATGCTTTAATTTTTTCCAATTTCAGTCTTTTTTTTGTCAAAATTTTCGAAATTGCTGTTGTGGTCGTCAAAATTTGGATGTCATGTCAGATTTTCCAACGACCAAGTCAACAATTTTGAAAATTCCAACAAAAAAGACTAAAATTGGAAAAAAAAAATTAAAATATAGAAGATCAAAATTGAAATATTGATAATTGATTATAAAAAAATAATAAGTGTGACCAAAATTGAAATTATCCCTTAAAATAATGAGCACACGGTATGAACATTTGAATCAAATGCTAGTTGCAATTTGCAGATAATATCTAACACACCAACTTCATTCACATGAAAAACTCCAAATCAATGAACATGACAACTTGCCATATATTCACACTTATTCTCCTCCTCATCTCATCATCTTCTTCCTCCCCTGTACTTTCACAGAGGTGCCAAGAAGATGACAAAAATACCCTCCTCCAAATCCAGAAAGACTTGCACATCACCTACTGGAATCTCGAATCCAACTGCTGCGACGGCATTGTAGTCGGATGCGACGAGCAGTCAAATCGAGTCACCAAATTCGTCCTCCTCAAATTCAATCTCAACCTCCCGATCCCCGCCTCCGTCGGAAACCTCCCGTTTCTCCAAACCCTAGTTTTCCACCACGACAACGCCACCGGAGAAATCCCAAAATCCATTTCCAAGCTTTCCGAGCTCACATTTCTTGATCTCAGAAGAAATCTCCTTACAGGCCCGATTCCAGCTTTCCTAGGACACCTCAAAAAGCTGTCGTACATAGGATTATCATTCAACAGCTTGACAGGTTCGATTCCAGCGTCTCTTTCCCAGCTTCCGGAACTTGGCGGTCTTCTCCTGGACCGAAACAGGCTCACTGGAGGGATTCCTGAAAGCTTTGCAGATTTCAAGCAGAAGGATTTCTATCTCTACCTGTCTCATAACCAGCTGTCGGGCCCCATTCCGAGGAAGCTGGGTTATACCAACTTCAGCCTGATGGATGTTTCTAGAAACAGGCTGGAAGGGGACATTTCGTTCCTGTTTGGGAAGAACAAGAGTTTGAATACAGCCGACTTTTCCAGGAACCTGTTTCTGTTCGATTTGTCCAACGTTAAGTTTTCAGACAATTTGGGGAACCTGGATTTGAACCATAACAAGATCTATGGGAGCTTGCCCAAGGATTTGTCGAGCACGGGCTTAATTTCTTTGAATGTGAGTTATAACAGGCTTTGTGGTCAGATTCCGACAGGTGGCACGGGCAGGTTGCAGGAGCTGGATTATACCAACTATTTTCACAACAAATGCTTGTGTGGTTCTCCATTGCCCAAATGCAAATGACCCCTTCAAATATTTAAGCTGTATGAGTGTAAACTGTAATGGAATAAATAAGATGAGCTAATATATAAGCCTCAGTTTTTTTTTTTCTTTTGGGTTGAATTCAATGAATTGTACTTTAATTTTATTTAATTGAAAAGTATTAATGCAACTTTTCCCTACGAATAGTTGTTTCCAATCTACAAGCTGTCTACTTATTTACTCATGTAACCAAATTCTATCATCATTGTTTCATATTTATTTTTAAGCACAAAATGGTGTGAAATCCTTCAAAAATTGGTAGAGATTGGAGAAACTAATAAAGAGTGAATATGAGAGAATACAGTTTGAAAAAACAATCTTTTTTTTTTCTTCATCATTTTAATTTGTCATAATGAGACATGGAAATATATCATAATGAGACAATTTGGCGAACCTGGATTTGAACCATAATAAGATCTATGGGAGCTTGCCGGGAAATTTGGGTAGCAGTGCTATTGTTTCTTTTAATGTGAGTTACAATAGGCTCTGCGGGCCCCTTCCCAAACTCAGGCCCGTATTTCAGCCCTTTGATTATACAGTGTTTTTTCATAATAAATGCTTATGTGGTAAACCCTTGCCAGATTGTAAATGATGGATCTTTGTGTTAGTGAGGTTTTTGGGAACTTAAAGTATTTCGATTATCATTTGAATAAAGCTTTGTGTTGTGTAAGTGAATAAACCAGAAATGAAGAATAAAGATAAGGTTGCAACTTGGAAGGATATGAGTTGGAAATGAAGAAAATAAAGATAAGGTTCCACTATATTTATTTATTTCTCTAAATTGTATATTTTAATACCCAATGTATAATCTTAATAAAATGATTCAACTTTGTCAAGCTGTTGAACACCCAACTACATTTATTTCTCTAATATGAGTGTAAATTCTACTTTTTTTTTTAAGAAAAGTAGGAGTATATATCTATTATCTATTTTACACTAGGCAAAAACTTATATGCACCCGTGGCATGGATCTTAAATCCGTGCCCCCAACCCAATCCGGCGCGTGGGCAGCTTCCAAGCGCGTTCACGCGCCCCACGCGCGGTCACACCATAGTTGGTGTGCGTCGCACGCGCACCTGATTGTATATAATGTATTATGTTCAGGTATCACATATTTACTCTTCAGGTATCACATATTTACCCTTTAAGGTATTATACAAAAACAGTGTTGTTTTCTTCTTTTTCCTCTTTTTTTTTTCTTCTTTCTCCTTCTTCTTCTTAATCTCTTTTCTTATCCATTTGTTGTTCTTCTTATTTATTTTGTATATCTTCTTATCTATCTTCTTGTTCTTATTCTTCTTCAAATTGTCATGAAGTTATTTATTTGTTTTAATATTTATAGAATAAATTACTAATACCTCAAAAGTATTTTCATAATTTACATATTATTCAAGCATGCAATTTTGTAATACATGTAGTTCATGTACGTAATACCTACAGAACAAATTTGTAATACCTTAAAATTATTTTTCATAATTTACATATCATTAAGCATGTAATTATGTAATACCTGTAGTTCATGTATGTAATACCTATAAAATAAATTTGTAATACCTCAAAACTATTTTTCATAACTTACATATCATTTAAGCATGTAATTATGCAATACATGTAGTTCATGTATGTAATACCTATAGAAAAAATCTATAATACCTCAAAACTATTTTTCATAACTTACATATCATTCAAGCATGTAATTATGTAATACATGTGGTTTATGCAGGGGCGGATGTAGCATAGTAAGAGGGTATGCAAGTGCATACCCTCTTTTTTTGGAAAAAAACCCCATATATATTATATATTAAATTATTTAGGTTTAGTAAAATAAAATAAAAGGCTATACAATTTTAATAAGAGATAAAACACACTTATTCTCAATTTTCAATCCCTAAATTTATCCCCAAATTCTATGATTCAAACCCTCACTTTAAGAAGCCCCATCTCCAACAAATTGAGAAGACCCCATCTAGCCCCCATCTCCTAGCAAATTGAGAAGCCCCCATCAGCCCATCTCTATGCTACATCCGCCACTGGCTGGAGTAAGTTTTCTTTGATCAAATTGTTGCTTCTGGGTGTGCCAATATGGCAATATTTGCTTTTAATTCTTTAGGCTTGGGAAGTATAGTTCAGTTTCTGGTGTCTCTTTTAATAAAAGACATTATCTTGCAGATTTTAAAGCCAACATTTACTATCTTGACTGACCACAAGTCAAAAACTTTCCTATTACTTATTGCCCTGAAGATAGCTATTTTTAGTTGATGATAAATCTTATTGAATTATCTATATTTTGACTTCTATTCCAAAATTAGGACAATCTCTTCGAATTATTTCTTATGTTTATTCATTGCTCGCCTCACTTAGTATAGTTAGAAGTTAATATTGTTAGAGATGAATCATATCTTTCTTATGCTTATTATATACTTTGATTGGTACATTTTCTGAAGCTGATTGACTAACTTTTTGTGTAATGCATTAAATGGTTAATGTGTTATTCATTTATTCTAATTTTATTATTCAAATTATGCAGTAAATTTATAGACTTGATAAATTCAAAATGATGGGGGATGAGAACAATCATTCAAAGAAGAAGAACAAAATGAAGAGTAGCTGCACTTTAGAATCATACTTTAATAAGAAAGGAAAGACTCAAGTGGGTTCTTCATCGCCTTTGATTGGACCACAAAATTTGGGTGAAAGCTATTCAGAGACCACTGCAGCTCCAACTAGAGAAAGAGAATGTCAATATGACATTAACTCTCTCCCACACGATCCGGAAAAAAGGAAAAGAATTCATGATTTTCACCCAAGTGATCAAGATGCAGTGAGGAGAGAATACATTCAAAGAAAGGCTTGCCAACCACGTGATCATAATTTTCCACAAACAAATATCGGAGGTAAAATGCGTCGTTTTAATCCTGATTGGTTTGACAAGTACATATGGCTTGAGTATAGTATTGAAAAGGATGCCGCGTTTTGCTTTGTTTGTTATTTATTTAAAGATGATGTTGGACTGTTGGATGGTGATGGGCATGATGCTTTTGTCAAAAGTGGATTTAGAGGTTGGAATAGACCAGTTGCTCTTGCTAAGCATATAGGTAAGATTAAAAGTGTTCATAATCGATGTATGGAGAAATTTGAGGCTTTAGTTGATCCAAAATTATCCATCAATAATTCTTTCGTTCGGCAAACTTCACATGCTAGGAAAGAGTATCGAACTCGCTTGACCGCTTCACTTGAATGTTTGAAATTTCTATTACTTCAAGGATTGGCATTTCGTGGTCATGATGAGAGTGAAGAATCGTTTAATAGAGGGAATTTTCTTGAACTTTTGAAGTGGCATGCTAGTAAACATGAGGAAATTGAAAAGGTTGTGTTTAAAAATGCGCCTGGAAATAATCAAATGACATCCCCATCAATTCAAAAAGATCTCATTCATTTTTGTTCAAGGGAAACAACTAAGGCCATTATAAAGGAGTTGGGTGGTGATCATTTTGCAATATTAGTAGATGAATCTCGTGATGTGTCTTGTAAAGAACAGATGGCTTTTTGTTTACGTTATGTTAATAAAGAAGGAGCAGTCATCGAACGGTTTGTTGGTGTAGTGCATGTTAAGGGTACTACGCTTTATCTCTTAGAGATGCTATTTATTCTGTACTTTCTGAGCATTCATTGAGTCCATCTAGAATTCATGGGCAAGGTTATGATGGGGCTAGCAATATGAAGGACGACATTAATGGTCTCAAAACTTTGATAAGGAATGAAACTCAAGCAGCATATTATATTCATTGTTTTGCACATCAACTTCAACTAACACTTGTTGCAGTTTCAAAAAGAAATGGTGAGTGTGGTTGGTTATTTGAAACTCTTTCTAATATGTTGAACATTGTTGGAGACTCTTGTAAACATCAAGAAATGCTTAAAGAGGCCCAAGCAGAAGCAGTTGCAAAAGCATTTGAAGATGGTGAACTTGAAAGGGAAAGGGTTTGAATCAGGAGCTTGGATTGGGAAGACCAGGAGATACTCGTTGGGGAACTCATTATAAGTTGTTGGTGAATGTTATTGTTTTGTATTCTCTAATTTGTAAGGTGCTTGATATGATTTATGAAAATCCACAGACTTCTGAAGATCGTGCAAAAGCTGATGGTGTTAGTTACGCTCTTGAGTCATTTGACTTTATTCTTATGGTGCATTTGATGATGAGTGTATTTGGAGTAGCAAATCAATTGAATATTGCATTGCAAAAAAAAGATCAAGACATTGTTAATGCAATGTCTCTTGTGACGTTAACTAAAGAGAGATTGAGACAAATGAGAGAAGATGGATGGGAATCTCTCTTAAATTCAGTCATATCTTTTTGTGGAAAAAATGGTATTGATGTTCCTAAAATGGATGATCAGTATGTTCCTCTTGGAAGGAAGAACTGTAGGCGTGGAAAGGACATTACATATTTTCATCACTATCGATTTGATGTTTTTGTTGAAATAATTGATTTGCAACTCCAGGAGCTTGACAATCGATTTGATGAGGTAAGTACAGAGTTGCTCCTTTGTATGATTTGCTTGAGTCCCGTTGATGCCTTCTTTTCTTTTGATAAATCAAAGTTGCTTAGACTAGCTGAATTTTATCCCGATGAGTACTCAAATGTTGATTTGTTGTATCTTGAGGATGAGCTTGATAATTTTGTTTATGATATGAGAAGAGATGATAGATTTCAGGGCTTGAAAGGTATTGGAGAACTCTCCATGAAACTTGTCGAGACAAAGAAGCACGAAATATATCGTCATGTCTACTTGCTTATAAAGATGGTGTTGATCCTTCCTGTGGCGACTGCAAGTGTGGAAAGAGCATTCTCAGCAATGACATATGTAAAGAACAAGCTACGGAATAGCCTCGGAGATCAACTTTTGAATGATTTAGTCATAATGAAAGAAAACTCTTTATTAGGGATAGTAACGTAATTTATTATTTATTTTGTTTTTCTATTTGATTATAAAAAGCAAGAGTCATTTATATTTCAAATTCTTCTTTAAAAAATTACATGTTTTGATTATTTTTCTTTTGTAATCTTGAACATTTTAAATATTAAATTAAAATTAGTCTTATCTTAATATATATTGAAAAAGTTTTTCAATGATATATTATAAGCATATTTTTGAATAATATCAATTTGTACGAAAATCAATATACATCCAATTCTTTAAAATTCAATGATTAATTTAATTTAATTTGATTTAATATGGAGATGACATCAATAATTGGTATGCATTTATCGACCCTTCACCCCGCTGTCTTTTGTTACCAACAAATCAATCACCTCTTCTTATTTATCAAATCTTAAAATCTTCAACTAAATCTAGTGGTGATCAATCGGTTTTAAAAACCGGAATAAGATCAGTTTGGAACCACCGGTCAACGGTTCGGCGAACTGTTGACCTAGTTTCAGTTCAAACTGGAACCGGGAACTGTGGTTCCACGGTTCGGCAAACGGTTGACCTGGTTTCGGTTTGAACCAGAATCGGGAACCGTGGTTCCACAATTCCGTTCTGGTTCCAGGTATTTGAAACCAGCGAACTGACGGTTCGCCTAATTTTTTTTTTAAATTGATAAGGTGACACGTGTACGCACGAGATGAAAGAGTCGTTGATCATCAACGGCTCAGATTAATTAGTTGTTGTACAAACCAATGGTTCGAACCGCCGGTTTGGATTTGAAATTTGATCAACGATCGTGATTAAATGACCGTTGATGATGGACAGTTGAGATTCTTCGAACCGCCGGTTCAACTGAACTGGAACTAGTGGTTCGAATAAGCTCGATTTTTTTTTCATTGAAATCTATAAATACCCACATTCTATTTGTGATTTGCATACCAATTTCATCATTCTTGATACAATCTCTCTCTCAATTCAACTCTCTCAAGCTCACACTTTTCATCTTTGATCAATTTCAATCCATATTTTCTTTTTTGTTGTTATTCAATTTTATTTCATTTCTATTCCAAAAAAAAAATAGTCTCAAAGAGGTTCTTCTTCCCCCGATTCATCTCGTGGAAAAGGAAAGAGTCCGATGTCAATGCCGCCACAACAATCTTTCAACGATGATGATGATGATTATATTGAATCTTTTTCGACTCAATATAATCAAGAGGATTTGAAGGCACGTTAGGCTCTAATACCTTCTCCACCTTTGCCGAAGAAGAAGAGGAGGTGCCGAGAGAAACACAGGAAAGTGGTAATACAAAACGCAACACTACTCTTCGAGCACCTTCTACGCTTCGGAGTGATATTTTCTCATTTCATTTTAAGAAGGATAAAATATTGAATAACAATGTTGATTACATAGTCACGTGCAACCATTGTGTAAAGTGTACAAATTCAAACATGGAGGAGACTATGAGACTTTCAACAATCATATGTTGAAAAAGCATTCCGACAAGGTGGGCATTGATCAAGCTCAAACACAACTTTGGGGATTTACCGATTCTTCTCAAGGTGGATGTATGGATTCTCTTATTTTTAAATTTAGTCATTTGAACCATAGGAGAGACGTAGTTGAATTAATTACCGAAAAACATCTTCCATTTTAATTTTCTTGTGATGATGCTTTTGAAAAATATACTAGTACTTACTTACAACCGGCGAATAGAAAAATATCTAGAAACATCGTTACACGGAATATAGAAAAATTAGTAGGAGAGTATAAATTTAAATTAATTGAAGAATTTAAAATTTTAAAACAAAAACTTTCTACATGTAGTGATATTTGGAAGGATCCTTATAAGATGCCTGATTATATGGGTATTACTTGTCATTGGATAGATGATGCATGGAACATACAAAAACGTTTAATTGCATATATTGATTTTGATGAAAGACATTCGGCTATACACATTGCACAAAAAAATAGACATGTTTTAAATGAATATGGTATACTAAGAAAAATATTTTCCATTGGATTCGATAATGCTAGTGGTAATACGGCTAGTTTACCTTCACTTATTGAGTTTTGTCGACCTCCGATTGGAGGTAAATTTTTTCATATTCGTTTTATGTCATTGTTTAAACTTATGTATTCAAGATGACTTAGAATCATTAAATAATAATATTAAATCTATTAAAGATGAAATTTATGAAATTGCTAGCTCTACGGCATATCATAAAAAATGGGCTAAGTTTAGTAAGAAAAACGGAATGGAAGTTAAAAAATTTGTAGTCGATGTGCAACATAATTGGAATTCTACATATTACATGCTTCAAGATTCTTATGACTATAGACAAATGCTTTGTGAATTTTATTTAGAAAATCCACATGATGACATTGTTTTATTTGAAAATTCATGGGATGCATGTCTTAATTTAATTTAATTTTTAAATTTTTTTGAAAAGGCAATTAGACAATTATTCGGTTATTATTATCCTACTTCTCCATTAGCTTTAGATCATTGTGTAAAAATTGCTCTTATTTTGAATGAATATTCAACATGTGATATTTTAGGTAACACAATTATAGTCATGAAAGTAAAATGGTTAAAATATTTTTATGAGATACCCGATATATTTTTATGTACTAAGTTATTAGATCCTAGAATTAGAGAAGATGGCTTAGAAGAATTGTTAAAAATGTATTATAATGCATTGTTCCCAAATATGATATTAGGATAATATGATTTAGTTGATTGTATTCCTAATCCTATTGAAGTTGTTGGTAGAGCTAAACATAACTTATACGATTTGTTTAAAGAATATAAAGTAATGTTTGGTGATTCTAGTGATGATGTAGGTAATCAAAATGTAGGAGGTAGTAGTCATTCAACATCTTTATCTAATTTTCATGCGGCTCCGACTCTTAGTCAATTTTATAATTTTTATGATATTAGAACACAAAAACGAGCTAGAGGTTCTAACCCTTATCAAGAATTAGATTCATATTTAGGTGCTACTTTTGAACAAATTTTATTTGAAAATCCTATGAATTTATTGAAGTGGTGATCAAGAAGGACCACCATTTATCCTATTCTAACGATTATTGCTAAGGAGATTTTTGCAAGTCCCGCCTCAACCGTTTCGACTATTCTAACGATTATTGCTAAGGAGATTTTTGCAAGTCCCACCTCAACCGTTGCCGTCGAACATGCATTTAGCAAAGGAGGTCATATGTTGAATCCAAGAAGATCCAAATTAACGAAAGAGAATGTACAAAACATTGCTCTCCTTGAAGATTGGGTGAGAGCAAATAACCTGTTAGGATGTATACTATAAGTCTAGCTTTTGTATGAACATCTTTTATGGAATGAGAATCACTTTGGTCATATGTTTGCATTTTATATTTGTTATATATGTTTATGCAATGTCCAATTAATTTATATTATAGATAACTTAGTGTGTGGTGCCACACAGAAGATCATGTTATCAGTTTCTTATAAATTATAAATAGTAGCTCACAACCAAGATGGATTTGGACAAATCATCGGAATGGTTGTAGTGTAGTTTGGTATTAGTCTGTCTTGACTATAAAACTACACTAGTACACTTTGTGTGTATTGAGCAGGACCATTTGAGGTTGTTCGTTTTATACTGACTATATAATAGAACAAGACCTCTGTTATTATGGATGTACATCTTCTTAATCCCTATATAATAACGGGCACGTATGCTCAGTGTTTATTTCTTTAATTTGCCAATGAGTGAGATTTATTCATAAATCAATAAGCTCGGTGAGTTGGGAGATAACATTGTTTATATGGTGTGTTGTTGATTATAGAAGGAATCTGTGTCCTAATTATTTAGGATGATAATGTCCCCTTGAGGAGCTCATAAGGATTATCATGTAAACCCTGCAGGTGGATTTAATCCGACATGATAATAAGGATGAGTGGTACTACTCTTGGAATTAGATGTAAATTAATTAAGTTGTCAGTAACTTATTTAATTTACGGACATTCGATATCTTAAACACGGGGAAATAAATATACACATAATAAGAAGGAGCCCATATTAAATATGGGATTGGGACGGTAGTTCAATAATAATTCTCTAGTGGACTGAATTATTATTGATGGGCTTAAGTTATGTGTTCGGGCCGAACACAGGATACTTAAGCCCATCAGGAGGCCTAATTCAATTCCTCCTCTAGGTCCCTAGTGTAGCCTATATATAGCTCTTTTCATCAGCGCCTCATTTAACACAGATCACAAAAAACACGTGATATTGAGAGAGAGCAGAACTGAGTTTTCTCGAAGGATCGTTGGCCACGCAACGTTCGAGAAAGGCTGTAGGAATACATCAGAAGATCAAAGAGGTCTACAAGGGTATGATTTCTTTCCGCTGCGTATTTTTTTATGGATCCCGATTCTCATAGCATAGAGCCGGCGATCCGTCGGTTCCAACATAACCGTCAACATCTTGATTTCTCGTATTTAGACGACGATGGAGATGACACGTATGGATACTATTTAAACACATCCTCCTCCGCCGGAACCAACGTCGACGAATGAAGGTAAGTTTAGGTAAGAGTTAGAGAACTACATGAGCTTTGATTCCTTCGTTTTGACAAGGATGCGTAGGCAATTTCATTATAAGTTTGGAAGTTAGACTTTCAATCTTAGAATGAAACTCAAGCTCTTTCAAAAAAAATTTCCTTTTCTTCAATTTATTTTATACAAAGATGAAAAAGTTGTAGTACTTTAACTTCAAGTCTTCAATATTGTAGTATGATTCATCATTAATGATTGTAATATATTGAGTTGTAATACATGATTTTGAACAAATGTTGTACTTGTACTTCTAATGTTTTAAAGTAATTTTTGAATTGATTGTATTTTATTAATTTTCACTCATTTTACTTTGTTAAAAATCTTTAAAACTTTATAAGAAATCTAAAGACTAAAATTATGAAATATTAAACAATTAATGCCTAGAAAAAAAAAACACGGCCAACCGTGAGCAAAGCACAAACTCACTGGTGCAGCAGGCACGGCCGTGCCCCGACACACAGTCTATGCCAGATTTTAAAAAAAAAAAAAAACCAAAACCGAACCGCTGGTTCCGAACTGGAACCGAAACCAAGTACCCAATAGTTCGGTTCTGATTTGGCATATTGCAGTTCGCCGAACCCCCGGTTCGGAATCAAAATCGATGGTTCGAAACCGATTGAGCACCACTAACTAAATCCGATAATTTTAATTTATAATCACGTCTTCTTATTTATCAAATCTTAAAATCTTCAACTAAGTCTGATAATTTTAATTTATAGTACGATGACACATTTTAATAAAAGATTTATAAATATTTTTCTTATTAATTAGTTTTCTATTAGTCGTGCACTCTTCCAACAAATCAATCATCTCTTCTTTTCTCATAATTTCACAAATTTCTTAATAGAGAAAGGATCTCTCATTCCTTTTTTTTTTTGTCCTTGAACAAAAAATAATGTCCTAATTAAAGAAAATTCTCTATATCTAATTTAATTAGAAGTAAATTAGAACTCTAATTTAAAGTCCTAATGAAAGACAACTTTTTATATCTAATTTCATTAGAAGTTTATTAGGATTCTAATTTAATATGAACATATTATATATATATATATATATATCATTGGTGATAGTGGTTTGTCTTCAAATCTGTTTAATATTTTTGTGATCAGTGTGAAATTCGTGAGGATTATATGACAAGAGTTCTAGCAGATTACAACGAGTAATTCAAGATTGAAATTTAAATTTTGAAATCGTGATTCAAGATTGAAGTTTAAATTTTGAAATCGTGGGTTGTGGTAACAGGTATGTATGATTCTTTTTTAAAATATTTGAAATTGCCTAGTGTTCACTATTTTCTTTTAGCTACTCCCGCAAGTGTACGGTGTAGGGTGTAGAAGTGGTGAGTAAGGTCGATCCCACAGAGACTGACTATCTAGGCACTAACTAATTACTCAAATTCAATTTTCAGTTTTATCTAGGAAAATCAAATCACACTGATTGCAGTTTAATTCAATAGAAAAGTAACCAAACAGATAAATTCACTCAAAAATAACAGATATCTAAGACAGGTTCTAGGACATGCTTTCATCTAATTCTCATCAAAACATTACTTTAACCAATTCAAGTTCATCAATCAATCATCCTATATGAGCAATCACTTATGTCGAATTAACAGCTCTCCCAAGTCAGTTAACCGGTTGATTATTATGTCACCAGAGGTATCCCTACTCAATCTAATTGAAACATAACAACTCCCAAAAGTACCTAAGATTGATTTCTCATCACATAAATTTCTTAATCTCCCGATCTAAGTCTTTTTATGTATCATGTGTTTATTCTTCCATAATTAAATCTCATCTCCCAAATTTTGATCTAATTACCAAAACATGCTCAATTACCGGCCGGACAATCAAACAAGCAATCAATTCATAAACACACAAATAGGATAAACAATCATGAACTTTGAATTGAAATTAAAGATCCATCAAGATTCGAATTAAATTACTAATAAGCCCTAGAAACCCTAGGAAATTAGCTAGACATGATGATAAACAAACTCATAGACAAGATTGAAAACATCATATCACTAAAATCTAACAACAGAAGAAAAGATAAAAAAAACTCTATTAGACGACGATCTCGTGATTCCTCGATCTTCTTGAATTCTTCTTCAAATCTTCGCTGCTTTTCAGACTCTCGTGTTCTTCTCTATGAATCTCTCTCTGAAGTTTTCTCTCTATCTTTCTCTCTCTCTCTCTTCATGTTGAGTATTTATATGGCTTTTGGGAATCTTTCAAGTGAAGTAAGAGATGAAAACACTCCAAGAAAACCAAAACTGTACGAGTTCCTGTTCACCCGAGCACGGTCGTGCCCCACAGCACGGTCGACCGTGCCCTCCCAAGAGGTCACTGGCTTTTTCATGGAGTTGACCGTGCCGTGGGGCACGGTCGTGCCCCGTCATCCAGAACTGTCTGTACACTGGCGCACGGTCGTGCTACACGGCACGACCAGACCGTGCGCCACCAACTCTTCCACGCGATCTCGTATTCACTTCTATTCTTCCTCGTTTTTCCGTGATTCCTTCCTTGATCATCAATTACACTTGAAACTTGCACTTTTCTCATCAAAATCATGAAACTAAACACAAACACGTCAAATGCAACTTATACAATATAATATCAGAAATCACCATAAAAACGTATCTAAACATATTCACATGAATACATAAACATACGCAAAAATACGTGAAAAACGACACTTATCAAATCCCCCAAACTTGAACTGTTGCGTAAAAAAAGAAAAAAAAATATAAATGTATAAAAAGAAAAAAGAAAAATAAATTAAGTAGAAAAGAATATCACGTTAAGTAGAATATTGCGGAACTTAAGATATACGTGTGTTGCTACATAAGCCAGATTGGCTCCATAAAAAACTCAACGGTGGGTTCCTTATCATTACTCTATATATATATATATATATATATTTATATATATATATATCATATTTTATAAATTATATAAAAGGGAAATAGTAACAGTTTAATCTTTCATTTCTCGTGCTAGTAACTTTATTAGGGACATTGTGCTCTTCTTTTTCTTTAGGTTTATTAGGGACTAAGTACTGTTCAATTCATTTTATTATATTTTTAAATCAAATCAATCATTTAAATTTTCATTCAGATTCTTTAAATGACACGAATTTTAATCTATAATAATATCTAATAAAAATGCCTCAAATTATAGAATTGATCTTGACTTAAACGTGACAGATTGCAGCCACAAGTACAGTGATTGGTGGTCCATATTTTGTACATTGGATCCGTGATGCCCTGTCCCTTTATGTCCCCTAAAGTATTGGTAAAATATTTGGTGATCATTGTTAGTGTTATTTTAACACTAATTTAATTTTGCCTTTTCTTGGATATTTTTACCATATTTAATTTTATATATTAATGTGTTTTAATAGTATATTTATACTTTAAAATACTTAGTATATATGCTTGATTTGGTTGTTGAGATTTTCTAGGATATTTATTCTTGGAATTAAAAGATTTGAAAGAGTCTTTTAACGTTAAGTTTTCTCCTACAAAATAGGAGTTTGTTTCTTGCTTGGCTACTACTCTTTTGCAGGAATTAAACACGTGGAATTTGACAAGAGAGAAGCTGCTCAGAGACGTGCCAAAATCAGGAGAAAAGACGTGCAAAAAGATAGAGGAAGAAGAGAAGTGGAAAGGTGGAGAAGATGGAGTCATGGAGAGTGTTGAAGATGGATGAAGATCATGGATGGATCATGGACAAGAAGCACGATCTGAAGGAGTCTATAAATAGCTCAATTCAGGCTGAAGATCGAAGTGCACTTTCCAGAGAAATCCAAGAGCAAAGCAAGAGCATATTGTGAGAGTTTTAAGGACAGTTTCAAAGCAACAGATTGTTGGAACATCTGTGACAACATTCTGTTTAATAGAGTCTTTCCTTTGTTAGATTCTAGGTTTGTTGTTTTGTAAACCCTATAGAGGGTTTTAACATTCTTTGAGAGTCGGGAGATAATCTTAGAGTGTTTGAGAGTTTTCAAAGAGATTCTTTCAAATATCTCTTTGTGATTGTTTGTGTAAATTACTCTTGTAGTAATAAAGAGTTTTGCCCTGCTGGCGTTTCCACGAGTATCTTTAAATACTCGTGGATAAATCTCCTGTCCTTGTTCGTTTTTATATTCCGCTGCATATTCTGATTTTTACTAAGTGTATGAATGTGTTGGTAAATGTTGTGACATTTGGAACAACATTATCAATCTGTTCATATTATTTTTAAGTCTTGCAGGTTATTTTGGGGCATCAATCCTTTCAATCATATATTTTAAATACTTTAAATATGGGTATATATTATGATTTTTTTTACACACAACTTTGCCTTTTCAAAATTCTTGCTTCTTTTCTAATTCATCTTTTTAGTCTTGTAATTTAATAACATCTGATTTTGAGTCCATTTACCTACAGTAACATGTTAAATTAAATAGTCATTTAATTTTACCTTAAATTTATAATCTGATTTATATATCCACATTTTTATTTTAGTCCTATAATTTCAATTCTAGTGATCACTAATTATTTGAGATATTATGAGATGTAGATCCAAAGACCAAAACCGAAAGCACTATTGAGCACTCACCCACTTTAGAAATTGTTGGTAATGGTCCTGAAAACAACTTCAATTAAAAGGGTCATATCAAGTACAATTTATTTTTATTTAACATTTTACCGTATATTAAACTAATAATATAAATAGAAACATCTAAATCATATATAATATGATGATTTTCATAGAGTTGTATAGTTTAGAGCAGAATATTTATTTTCAATAATCGACAATTTTTATCAGTTCGAGATGTGTAATAAGAGTTCGAATATTAAGTTGCATTTTTAGATTGCATTGACTTAATTTTTATCAGGCTGTAAACAGTTTGAAAATGATTTTTTTTTTCATCCTTTTAATTTGTCATAATGAGACATGGGAATCAATATATCATTTTCTAAAAATGTAGAGAATGGGAATATCAACAGTGTAATCATTTATTCCATGTGTTACTAACTTTATACTGTAGTCTTGAATTGGAAATTAGTGAAATTATAAAATTGATTTTGTCATTATCGTGCTTTCTAATTGAAACGTGATCATTGGTGGCCATACTTGAGGCCCACTCCAAAATTTGCTCCATTTTGTCTAGTTGTTTTCATTTTTTCCCCTCCATTATTGAAATATATTTTGTAATGTAAGTTTATTTTTTCATCTTTGATATAAAATTGTTTATCTACTATGTGAATAAAATAGAAATATAAGGTTTGTAATTAATTTTAATCCATGATGGACCCAGGTAAATAAACAAATGTGCATTATCCACTTCCACTTTTGCAATTTTTGAAAATTGCCATTCAACTATAGTTACAATAGTGGTGGTCCTGGTCCAGAAATCACAAGTTGGTCCCATGCAATCCATCAAATTCCAAATGAATAACAGGCATTAATAACTATTGCAAATCTATAGTACACTTCTCTTATTAGATGAATAAACACGAGGATGTAATAGAAATTGACAGAATTGACCCTAGTGAAGTATATAAATACCCATCAACCCTCACCACATCAACTCACCACCACTGAAATGACAACCTCCCGTATTTCCATTTCAGTTCTCCTCTTCCTCTATTTATCTGCATTCTCATTTTCAGAGAGGTGTCACCCAAATGACAAAAAAGTCCTCCTACAAATCAAGAAAGACCTCAACAACCCCTACGACCTCATATCCTGGAAACCAAACGAGGATTGTTGCGAATGGTATGTAGTGAAATGCGATGAGAAAACCAACCGAATTATCAATTTAGACGTCTCCAAAGCGGATCTCAACCTCCCGATTCCAGCCTCTGTGGGAGACCTGACATATCTCGAATCCCTAACCTTCCACCACACCAACGTCACCGGCCAAATCCCCCGCGCCATTTCCAAGCTTTCCCATCTCACTTTCCTCGACCTGAGATGGAATCTTCTTACAGGCCCGGTTCCAGCTTTCCTGGGACAACTCAAAAAGCTGTCATACATAGGATTATCATTCAACAGCTTGACAGGTTCGATTCCAGCATCTCTTTCCCAGCTTCCGGAACTTGGCGGTCTTCTCCTGGACCGAAACAAGCTCACTGGAGGGATTCCTGAAAGCTTTGCAGATTTCAAGCAGAAGGATTTCTATCTCTACCTGTCTCATAACCAGCTGTCGGGCCCCATTCCGAGGAAGCTGGGTTATACCAACTTCAGCCTGATGGATGTTTCTAGAAACAGGCTGGAAGGGGACATTTCGTTCCTGTTTGGGAAGAACAAGAGTTTGAATACAGCCGACTTTTCCAGGAACCTGTTTCAGTTCGATTTGTCCAACGTTAAGTTTTCAGACAATTTGATGAACCTGGATTTGAACCATAACAAGATCTATGGGAGCTTGCCAAAGGGTTTGGCTAAGATTGATATTATATCTTTGAATGTGAGTTATAACAGGCTTTGCGGTCAGATTCCGACAGGTGGCACGGGCAGGTTGCAGGAGCTGGATTATACCAACTATTTTCACAACAAATGCTTGTGTGGTTCTCCATTGCCCAAATGCAAATGACCCCTTCAAATATTTAAGCTGTATGAGTGTAAACTGTAATGGAATAAATAAGATGAGCTAATATATAAGCCTCAGTTTTTTTTTTTCTTTTGGGTTGAATTCAATGAATTGTACTTTAATTTTATTTAATTGAAAAGTATTAATGCAACTTTTCCCTACGAATAGTTGTTTCCAATCTACAAGCTGTCTACTTATTTACTCATGTAACCAAATTCTATCATCATTGTTTCATATTTATTTTTAAGCACAAATAGTGTGAAATCCTTCAAAAATTGGTAGAGATTGGAGAAACTAATAAAGAGTGAATATGAGAGAATACAGTTTGCAAAAACAATCTTTTTTTTTTTCTTCATCATTTTAATTTGTCATAATGGAACATGGAAATATATCATTTTGTTAAATATGTAAAAAGGGGAAATAGCTAGCAACATTTTAATGATTTATTATAACATGTGCTATTGTAATTGACACGTGATCACTGGTGGCCATACTTGAGGTCGATCCACTCCAAAATTTGCTCCATTTTGCCTAGTTGTTTTCATTTTTGCCCTCGATTATTGAAATATATAATATAGATAATTAAATAATCCAAAAATATTATTGTATCAGGTTGTACCCACTTTAATTATTAGATTGATAAAACGTGATAGAGAATTGAACCTTAGCTAGTAAACTATATAAATACTAGAGACTTTAGGGTATTGACCACAGAATGAATTTTTTGCATTGATGCCAATAATAAAGCAAATACAGTTGAGAAAAATAAGAAAAAGATAGAAAAAAGGAAACAAAATAATCATGCAAACATATCCTAAGATACGTTATCAAATACCACATGCATCAGCTCACAATTAGTGATCAAATTAAATGTAAAATATTCTCCCATAATATTCTTTTCATTATTGTGCTCCTTTTCCTCTCTTTATCAACTCTCTCATTTTTTTCAGCAAAATATGATTAGTGACGGTGTTATAGTGACGAGTCTGGCGATGAAAAGTTTTCGTTGCTAAATTACTATTTTCTTGTAGCAATTCATTCATGGATTTTACTGTTCATTCATATGATTATTGAAGGAGTTAGTTACCATTCATGTTGTGTCACCATATTATTCTTAGCAACAACCATTAGCTATTTATATATCTTTTGTGACATGATCAAGTTTCAATACTTGGTATATATTGTATACGAATCAACGAACTGACATGATACATACAAAATTACTCAACAGCTAACCTCTGCATACAGTCTTCATATATCTTTTTAACTTGTCAGAATGAGACATGGAAATATAGCAATGGTTTAATCATTTATAACATGTGCTAATGAAAATATTCTGTATGGAAAGTAATGAAAATTTGCTCCATTTTGTCTAGTTATTTTAATTTTTGTATGCCCTCAATTATTGAAATATATAGATAATTAATCCAAATAAATTATTGCATCAGGCTGTCTTAGACCACACGAGATCTTCTATTACACTTGGTGTTACATCTCCTATTCCAAAACAATCTTCACACGCCAAGTGTATTCGATGACATCACTATTTAACACATGTCATATAATAAATGCTATGAAACATGAAATGTAACACCAAATGTAATAGAGGATCCAATCCGGTCTTAGACTAATAAAGCATGATAGAGATTGACAGAATTGACCCTAATAAAGTACATAAATACCCATCAACTCTCATCACTTCAATTCACCATCACAAAAATGGCAACCTCCCATCTTTCCATTTTAGTGATCCTCTTCCTCTATTTATCCACTCTCTCGTTTTCGGAGAGGTGTCACTCAAATGACAAAAAAGCCCTCCTACAAATCAAGAAAGACATCAACAACCCCTACGTACTCGAATCCAGCTGGAAACCAAACCAGGATTGCTGCGAGTGGAATATTGTCGTAAAATGCGACGAAAAAACCAGCCGAATTACCAAATTTGACCTCTCCAGGGCTGATCTCAACCTCCCGATTCCGGCCTCTGTGGGAGACCTGACATATCTCGAATCCCTAACCTTTCACCACACCAACGTCACGGGCCGAATCCCACGCGCTATTTCCAAGCTTTCCCATCTCAGTTATCTCGATCTGACGTGAAACTTTTTTACAGGCCCAGTCCCGCCTTTCCTGGGACACCCCAAAAACCTGTCCAACATAGGATTATCATTCAACAGACTGACAGGTTAACTTCCGGCGTCGCTTTACCTGGACAAAAACAGGCTCACCAGAAGCATCCCCGAAAGCTTCGCAGATTTCAATCGCAAGGATGATTTCTATCTCTACCTGTCTCATAACAGGCTGTCGGGCCCAGTTCCGAGGAAGTTGGGCTATACCAACTTACCTGGATCAATTGACAAAAGGTCAACGATTGCGTGAATTGCTTAAACAATCCCAGTAAGCCCCTTTTACGGTAGAAGAACAGATAATGACTATTTATACCGGAACAAATGGGTATCTTGATTCATTAGAAATTGGACAGATAAGGAAATTTCTTGTTGAATTACGTACTTACTTAAAAACTAATAAACCTCTTTGTTTATACTGTAGTGATATCTTTTGTGTCTCTCTTTATCTTTGGATTCTTATCTAATGATTCGGGGCGTAATCCTAGACGGGAAGAATAAAATACAAAGGGTTTTCCTTTGGTTAATTTTCAAATTTTCTTAGGATTTTATCTAATCTACACGTTTCGCTAAGATTTGAAAATTTTGAAAAAAAATAATAAATCAATTCATCAACGGAAACGGAAAGAGAGGGATTTGATCCCTCAGTACGAATAACTCGTACAACGGATTAGCAATCCGACGCTTTAGTCCACTCAGCCATCTCTCTCAATTGGAAAAGATAATTACTACATTACACATATTGTAAGGAATCTTTCTTTCTCTTTCTTCTTTATGGATTATATTATATATATAGATCCACAAATCGGGAATTTCCTTTATTTAAAAGATGGGGCTCGACCGCGCGAACAATTGAACTAAAAAAAAAAGCTAAGACTTCTCTGTGTTTATTTTGTTCGAAAGGCCTTTCTTATTCTCACGGCCCAGCCTGGTCAGTACCTATACCTAGCCGGGCTTTTTTTTTTTTTGTTCCAATGTATTATAGATAAATAATGATTTATCTGATTTGAAAACAAAAGGACTTTTTTTATTACGAGTTTTAGATCACGTGCATTGCACGTGGATATCAATTCAAATTAAAAATAATAATAATAATAATAATAATAATAATAATAATAATAATACAAGTACCTTGTATATAACACTTTTATATTAGAGTTCGAATTATAATAGGATTCTATAAGATTTTGAATTAGCTAGGATTCTAATATAAAATTATTTAAATATGAAAACTTGAATTACTATTATAACCTTAAATAATAATCTTTGATAGGGATATATTCGGCAATCCATATTTTATAAGAAATATCCACACTTTTATATAGGTAATAGATAATAGATATTAATATATTCATAAAAAAGACTATTTACATTCTTTTTCTTATTGTATTTTAATTTTACCAAACAAAAAAATAAACTATTGATTCTTCCATAATGCATTTTTATGTTATGATTTTAGTGTTTTTTTTATCCGTATTTATGTTCTTCAGCAAAAGATAAAACTTTAATTATTTAATTATTTCATTTAAATTAAATGAAGCCTCTTTTTCGAATCTCATTCAATTTTGATCTCCTCGCGAAAAAGTTCAACTCTCTCATTTTGATGATTTTTTTATGATCCTATCTTGATCATGCTCAATTATCTTGTTTGACAAAAGGTCCATTTGTATACAATAATCATATTGTAGCGGGTATAGTTTAGTGGTAAAAGTGTGATTCGTTCTATTAACCCCTAATAGTTAAAGGGTCTTTTGGTTTTATTTATATTCCGACCAAAAAATTTATTTCTTAAAATGATTTAATCCTTTACCTCTCAATGAGAAATTCAAGAAAAAAAATACGAATTCTTGTGATTTGTATCCACGAGTCACTAATAAATTAAAAGGTTGGATTATGAAATTGCGAAACATAATTTTTGAATTGGACCAGAACTTCCAATTGAATAAGTATGAGTAAAGGATTCATGGCCGCAGATAGAAAATCAATTTCTAATCGTAACTAAATCTTCCATTTTTTTCTTTCTTTAGAAAGAAATTGGAACAAAATAGCTATTCAACGATGACTTTGGTTTACTAGAGACATTGACATATTGTTTTAGCTCGGTGGAAACAAAATTATTTTCCTTAGGATCCTCTCAAATAGAAATTGAGAATGAAGCAACTAGAAAGATTGTTAGAATCACCTTCTTCTAGAAGGATCATCTAGAAAGCAATTAGTTTTGTTTGTATTCAAACAAAAAAAAAAGTTGACATAGGTGTTATGGGTATAATTTTGTTCATTTTGTTCACATCTTAAATCTAGGAATTTACTCATCTTCCATAAAGGAGCCGAATGCAACCAAAGTTTCATGTTCAGTTTTGAATTAAAGACGTTCAAAGTACTGAATTGACGTAAACTATAATCCCTAACCTTCCAAGCTAACGATGCGGGTTCGATTCCCGCTACCCACTTGTTTCCTTTTTTCTAACTATTCTATTAGAATTCTATTCTAGAATATAGATAATATATTCTAATTACGATTAGTGATTCATTGAATATACAATTCCAACAATAATCTCACATAAAATCTGATTTTATTATTTTCAATTGAAGAAAAATAAAATACGAAAAATCTCAAAAAGTTGTTGTACATAGGATTATCATTCAATAGCTTGACGGGTTCGATTCCAGCATCTCTTTCACAGCTTCCGGAATTTGGCGGTCTTCTCCTAGATCGAAACAGGCTCACTGGAAGGATTCCTGAAAGCTTTGCAGATTTCAAGCAGAAGGATTTCTATCTCTACCTGTCTTATAACCAGCTGTCGGGCCCCATTCCGAGGAAGCTGGGTTATACCACCTTCAGCCTGATGGATGTTTCTAGAAACAGGCTAGAAGGGGACATTTCGTTCCTGTTTGGGAAGAACAAGAGTTTGAATACAGTCGACTGTTTCTGTTCGATTTGTCCAACTTTAAGGGGATGTTTGGACTGGACTTAAGGTGGCTTGAGCAAATCTGGATTTTGGCTTGAGAAGGATTTTGTGAGTTTGAATTTTGAGTAGAATTATAGTTAAGATGTCATTTTCACATAGGGAATTGTAGAAAAAGTAGATATTTTTTGTTGGGAGTTGTAGAAAAAGTAGATGTTTTTATTGAGAATTGTAAAAAGTGGATGTTTTTATTGGGAATTGTAGAAAAAGTAGGATTTTGCAAATCCTTGTCCAAACATGGACTGGACTGAGTCCATCCAAAATCCGGATGTACCAAGTCCAGTTCAAACATCCCATAAGTGTTCAGACAATTTGGTGAACCTGGATTTGAACCATAACAAGATCTATGGGAGCTTGCCCAATGATTTGTCGAGCATGGGCGTAATTTTTTTGAATGTGAGTTATAACAGGCTTTGTGGCCTGATTTCGGAGATAAGAAGGGTCCAGATGTTTGATTATACTTTGTTTTTTCACAACAAATGATTGTGTGGTAAACCATTGCCAACTTACAAATTATGTATAATCACAATCTTCATGCTTGTTTGTATTGGAAGATAATAAGGCTAGTGTGTTCAGTGTTGATCAGTGAATAAGCCTTAGTTTGTTGTTTTTTAATATTATGTGAAATCGTCTCCGTATGCTCCTATGTAAGAAAATAAAACTAACAGAGACAAAATGTTGTCTGTAATGTTGTTTATACTACAGATCACACAATGGAAAAATAGAAATAATAAAAAGACAAGAGAATTATCCACGAGTATATAATGATACTCGTGGAACGCCTACAGGGCAAAATATGTCTTATTGATTGATCTTGTAAGTACAAAAATACAAAGAGATCTTATGAAGAAAAATCTCTTTGAAAGATACTCAACACGTCCTATATGTGTATCTATGAAAGCTATGGATGTCTACACTCATATAAAAACTATTGACCACGTCACTAATCTATTTTGCTAGAAAGTCATTGGAGTAGACATACTCTATGACTCTATGGAAAAAAGATAGACTAATGTTAAAGAAAATGTGGTCAACACAGAGAGTAACACTGTGAAACTGTCTAGACTTGATTGCTCTTGCTCTCGTTGTTCTCTCAATTCTGTGTACTGATCTTCAAGACGAATCCATTTATTTATAGACCTCATGAACCTTCATGTTTTTGTAGTCTTCACTATGATCATAGTACTCCATGATCTCCACTTCATGCTCCATCATCTTGATCCCCATGAACTCCATTAACTCCACTTTTTGTCACACGTTTTCTTCTTTCATGATCTCCATCTCTCTCTCATTACTCCACGTTCTTTTTCTCTTTCTAAAGACTCACGTTTTCCTTTATAAGAGATAAGAATATATACTAACAACGCATTCCTATAAAATAAGATAAAGGTGTTTGATTTAGTCAAATCTCTTTCTTTGTTTGAATCTGCAAAAACACGTGAGAAATAAAGACAAAAAAAATCTTAACAAATCTTCCTAGATAAAGGTTAGAAGATCTTTTAAGATAACAACTCTCCTATTATATCTCAACCCTAGTCAAATGAAAATAATTGATTTAATCAAGAAAAAGGAAAAATTAAATATGTTGAAAAATTCAACATTAACAATCTCCCATTTTTTTGCTTTTTCTGCTCAAAACCTTAAATCAATTTCTCTCCCCCTTAAATCTGCATCCACAATGTATAACAAACAAAATAAACGTGAATTGAATTAGATAACATTGGATAAGATAAGTAATGTTAGAAAATTCAGCAACGCATCAGAATTACAATCATCCAAACGTTTTTTCTCCCTCTGAATTAAAAAACAAACAAAAATCAGCAAGATCATCAATCTCCATCCATCGAAGCTGCTGCCGCCGAGGTTGTCTCCTTCTTCTCCAACGTCTTCTCCTCCTACTCCTATTCCTCCGTTTTGAGTAGAAATGAAATCCTCAAGATTATCACAGACATGCATCAGTCCTTCAATGTGAACATTGAGCACTCGAAGTTGTTGTTCGAGGACCTCCAAAGGGATATTGGTGTGAATGTTGTCGATTGGAGGGACAACATTCGGCGTATATGGCAGATCGAGAAATCAAGGATAGGGCAACATTCGGCGTATGTTGGTTTGGATCCATGGACATATGTGTTCAAGAGATGGAGGAATCAAGGAAGAAGATGATGAATAGTAGAGTTTGGTGGGAGAAGATAAAGTTCACGGCAAAAGAGAGAAAAATTATACGATACTTTCTTGGGAAACGTGTAATATTTATGGATTAAAATTTGAATCTTTGAGCCCTAACAAAAAAGATATTTTCTCTACAAAAATATCATATAAGAGCAAGATAGATAAAAACAAACATGCTAGATAAAAGGAGTCATTTAATTCAAATATCCAAAATAGAATAAAACTTATCTATGACGAATAGAGCTTATCGACGCATAATTTGACAACTAAATATTTAAACCTCTAATTACTTGATTTATCTTATGTGCGTTTCAGAAAATTAATTATATGTATCCTTCAATCTAAGTTCAATGTTTTTTTTGGATGTTTCATAAAAATAAAAGTCAATAAGATAATTAGTAAGTGGGACGAAATTAACAAGAATGGAAAATCGGACGAAACGCCGAAAGAATGAACCAAATCGGAGTTCAATTGATACCCCAAATTAATTTATATCATAAGGGTGTATAATATAAAGTTTAATAATATAAACTAAGGTTAGTGGCATGCTTAATATCATGATATATATAGTCTTTTCCTCTTATGGTAAAAGCATAGTATAATTTTTATCCTAAGGTAAAAAAATTTGCTCCTCCTCTCTTTTTCCTTGGTTTTTCCGGTTGTTGGCTGGCCGGAGCGCTTACCGTCGCCGGCGACACCACCGTCGCCGGATTTTTCTTCCGACCAGAACTTATTGAAACCTACACCATTTCGAAGCTCTTGCTGAGTCCATTCCAATTCCGGGCTCAGAATCGTCATCCGCCGCTGCATTCGCCGACAATTGACCGGAGAAAATTCGGCCATTTTTCTCTCTAAAACCCCCTTTCTTCTCTCTTCTTGTTTCTGGCCATCCGGCCGCCAATCGGGGTGATTCTTGAGCCTAAGTCGAAGTTCTCACCGAGCTCGTCACGAATTTGGGCTCGGATCGTCGATTGGACAGACCAATCTCTGGAAACGGCCGGTCAAAGTTTCTACAATTTTTTTTCTCTCTCTATCTCCCTCATTGATCTCTCTCGTTCTCTCTTGTCTTTCTCGCCGGTTGGAGTAGTCGGGGGACGGCGCATACAGCGCCGCCGTGTACGTGGGTAGCCGGCGCAAGAAGCGCCGACAGTGCATGGGCACCGGCGGCATCGACCACCGGGAGTGTATGTGTGTTTATGCATGCGTGAGATCGGCTATCTTGGGATGGTGGTTTTGAGACGGTGCTTCCGACGCCGCCATGGTCGTAGGTGGCCGGTATTCGGTGCGCCGACCAAGATTGGTGTTAGGGGTGATATCAGCCGGCGGCCCGTGCCGGCACCGGTGTTTGGACTGCGGCAGGAAGCTGGAACGGGGGTGGGAGAGGGTGTGGGGAGGCAGGGGCCTCCCCGCAATTTCCGGGTTTTCCAAGGACCTTTCCACAAATCTTAAGTTTTTGGATCTCTTTTTCTCAGTCCCCAAACTTTTCAAGTTCTTATTTTTGGCCTCTAAGCTTCTGGGATTTTCAGTTTCTTCTCCAAAAGTTTCAGTTATATCACTTTGACCCCAAAACTATTCTGATTTTATTTCTTCGCCCCTAGTCAAAGTCAACCTTTTATCCAAATTACGGTTTTACCCTTCCAAACCCTAAAATGCTCCGTTCGGCCTCGTTTCTCACCCGTTCTAACCTGTCCTTATTTTTAAAGCTTTCTTATCGAATCCTCTATCTCCCTTGACCTAGTTAGATTATTTTCCGCTTTCTTTTTGTTGTTTCTTTTTTTCGAGAGTTTAGATATAAACGTTTAATTCATCTAATAACCTAATAACTTACATTGTATGTATGTAGGCTCAAACGCTCCAAACTCACCTCAAAGCTAAAAAGATAAGAACGTGAAGGTCGCACCGCCCAGTCTTAGGTGGGGGTAACTTCTGAATTAACATTTAACTTTACGTGTTATATTGAATAGTTGCATGCTAGGACTTGGGATGATTTATGATAGGATGATAAGATGATATATGTTTTATGATATATGAGAACATAAGCATGAGATGTGAATTGATGATATCAGCATGCTAGTAAATATTGTACATATTTGTGTTTATGTGTCTTGACTTACGTGCTGTGATATAAATGTGTTGTTACGGAAATGATAATGATATGTGTTCATGATGCATGGTTCTTGAGAATACAGGTTGGGATTAAGTCCTAACAAAAATATGGAGGATTGGTGAAGTCCCTCTTACCAAATAATCACCTGGTGGATTCCATTGTGGGGTAAGGCGAGATATACCTGCGCCCACATCATATACGTGTTGTGCATTGTACTTGTTGTGTTTAAGTTGTAAACTTTTGTTAAATAATTCAGTATGTCTTCTATGCTTCTTTCTTTTCTTTTTCTTCTTCCATGCACGCCCGTCGAAGATACTCTGATAATTTAATTTATTTTTCATAACTTTTGTTAAATTTCAATAAATTCTAAGATTAAGATTTTGGGGCGTGACATTATCCACTTTAAAACTGTATCCACAAAAATTATGTGATAAAGTCTCATAAATCTAGGAATGCCTAGAGCTGAAAAAAAAATATGAAAATTGCACATAAGAATATATCCAGATTATGTGCTCCTCAATGTTGAGAACATTTGCGACGATAAAAACTGGGAACAAAAAATAGGCTTGAGAAAAAAAAATATATTGTGTACTATTTAAACCAAATTAGCACATGTCGATCTCAACCAACCTTTTGAAGAGAGAGCATCATCGTAGCGAGCGTCGTGCTTCTAGTTACTCAGTTGTGAGATCAACCTTTTATTGTGGTTGTGGTATCTCCATACACTTTTTGACAATGAAGTATCATCATAGCGAGTGTCGTGCCCCGAGTACTTAGTGTTAGGTCACACAAACCTTATAAACATAATCACTAGGCTGCCTGAAAAACATCGTCGCCGCAAACGTCGTGCTCCAAGTGCTTTGTGATTTTATAAAACCATTAAACATAGTACACTTTTTAAATAAGTCATAAATAGATTCCTTGAATTGTCCAAGCAAATATTCTCTCAAAAGAACACATTTTCCAGAATATAAACATGTATATTATGCTTAAAAGGGCCAAAAGAAATGGATGTTATGCAGAATGTAAACAACATGACAAGTAACATCCGTAAACTGTGTATATGCAATCAAACAACACACAAACCAAGAGACTTCTTCAGAGAAGAAAATCTCTCAAAATCTAGGGCCTTAGTAAAGATGTCTACATTTTGTTTTTCAGTGGATACATATTCAAGATGGATAATATTTTTCTCTACCAAATCTCGAATAAAATGATGTCTTATATCTATGTGCTTAGTAAGTGAGTGTTGGACAGGATTTTTTGAAATATCTATAGCACTAGAATTATCACAATAAAGGCTCAAAAATTCAGTTTTAAATCCATAATCATCAAGCATTTGTCTCAACCAAAGAAGTTGTGTACACCCACTACCCGCGGCTACATATTCGAATTCAGCCGTGGACAGTGAAACACAATTTTGTTTTCTATTATGCCATGAAACAAGATTATTTCCAAGATAGAAACAACCCCCACTAGTACTTTTTCGATCATCAAGGTCTCCAGCCCAATCTGAATCAGTATATCCGACCAAATTTAGGTTAGTGTCTTTAGTGTACCAAATTCTCACATCAATCATACCCGAAACATACCTTATGATCCGTTTAATAGCTTGAAGATGTCATGTTTTAGGTTCAGTCTGGTATCGGGCACAAACACTAACACTATACATGATATCTGGACGACTTACAGTTAAGTACAAAAGGCTGCCTATCATGGATCTGTACAGAGTGTTGTCAACATTCTCGGCAATATTGTCCCTGCACAACTTTTGAGTCGAACCTATAGGAGTTCGCATGGGTTTAGAATTTTCTAACCCAAAGCGTGATACCAGATTTTTGGCATACTTTGTGAAATAAAAATTCCATCATTCAATTGCTTAACCTGTAAACCTAGAAAATATGTTAGCTCCCCAATCATACTCATTTCAAATGTTGATGACATAGTATTCACAAACCCATCAAGTTCGACTTTTGAAGTAGAACCAAATACAATATCATCTATATAGATTTAAGCAATAAGAAAATCATGATCATTATTCTTAATAAAAAGAGTACGATTGGCCTCACCACGTATAAAACCAAACTCAAGCAAAAAGTTAGTCAAACGACCATACCAAACTCGAGAAGCTTGTTTTAAACCATACAAAGCCTTTTTGAGTTTGAAAACATGATTAGGCAAGACAAGATCTTCAAACCCTTTGGGTTGCTCAACATACACTTCCTCATTCAAGAATCCATTTAAGAAAGCTCATTTCACATCCATTTGATGCAACGTAATTTTCAAGTAACAAGCAATTGCAAGTAACAATCTTATAGACTTTATTCTAGCAACGGGTGCAAAAGTTTCATCATAGTCAATACCTTCAACTTGCATATACCCTTGAGCTACAAGACGTGCCTTGTTTCTTACTATGTTTCCAAACTCATCATATTTGCTTTTGAAAATCCATTTTGTCCCAATAACATTAGTATCAATGGGTCTAGGAACAAGAAACCAAACATCATTTCTAGTGAATTGTTCTAACTCCTCATGCATTGCTTGTATCCAAAAATTATCTTTGAGAGCTTCATAAACATTCTTGGGTTCATGAGAGAAACAAAATAGTAAGAATGTACCTCAAAAAATGTGGTTGACATACACTCATGTCTTACCGTTTCTTTGTAATTCACGAGTTCTTTCCTGCATGTTCTTACTCCTTCGTTTACTCCTTATATCACCTATGTGATAGGGTGGTTCTTTCTGATATAAGAGGGTGGATCTCTTCTTACTGGATCATGTGCTTCATCATTACTTTCTTCAGATTTTGAATCAGCGACTGGTGTTACATCTAATGTGCCAACATTATGAGGCACATCTGTGGTACCTAATTCGATTCCAGGAATAATAGATGATTCTACTAAGTCCAATATTGCATTCTTGTATGATTTACCTTTTAAACAGTCTCCACACACAATCTTACTTTTGTGATTCAAAGCTGGTAGTCCTCTAACAGCTTCAAATTTCCTCAACTTCTCAAGAGTGCGAAAATTCACATGACCAATTTTGATGCCACAAAATTGTGTCATCAAAATGAACCTTATTGCAAGTGACTTTTTCTCCCACAAGATAGTAATTATGATGTGACCTAGTACCTGTCATGATACATATGTTAGACTTATCAAAAACTTCACAATAGTCCTTATTGAATTTTACCTCCAAATTGTTATCACAAAATTGACTTATACTAATAAGATTAGCCATAAGTCCATCAACAAGTAACACATTCTTCAACTTTGGAAAACCTGACACATTTAAGGTTCCTTTACCAACAATTTTGCCTTTAGCACTACCTTCATAGGTAACACAACCATCATTAAAAGGTACAAAATCTTTTAAAAATTCTTTGGTCCCCGTCATGTGGCATGAACAACCACTATCAAAGTACCATGAACCTGCAATGTTAGTCTATAAAGCAGTGTAAATGACATTGCAAAAGATAGGGGATTTCAGAACCCAAATTTTCTTTTGAACTTTTCTGGATGAGATGTTACGCGAAATGTTGGGCAACATTTGAGGCAACATTTGTCCACTAGACAAATCCTTTTTCAGTTTAAAACAGAAAGGTCTTATATGCCCTGGACGAAAACAATAATGACAGACATACTTCCTCTTCCTAGGACATTTTTTCGTAGACTCAACCGACTCTTTCATAAAAATGGTTTTTAGTTGTTGATCACTAAAAAGACTTGGAAACACATATTTCTTGGACTTAACAAACCAATACCTGATTTGTCATTGTTACCAATTTCAAGGGACTCATTCAACTTGTTTGAACTAGTGTTCTACTTGGTGAAGGTAGTTTTGTCCACCTCCATTTGAGTTTGAGCTTTTTCGAGCTCAATGTCCTTTTATGTAAGTGTTGTTTCCAGTTTGGCCATGGACTGCTTCAACATATCATTCTCTTTAGAGAGTATCTCAACTTGTTTGCATTGCTTTTTCCATTCTTTAAGCAAGGATGTATAAAGCTCCTGAAGTTCTTCTATGATATCATCATCATCTCTTGATTCTGCATCATCATCAATCACAACATTTAAACAAGTTATGTTAGAAAAATTGAACAACTCATACCTTTCAGATGTGTCGATCAATGTGGTAACATCTGCAGAAACATTCGAGGCAACGTTTGCAAACAACAGAATTTGATCTTGGACTGCTTCTTCAAATTCATCTTCATCATCACTTAAAGATACCTAGAGGTTCTTCTTACCATATTTCCTTAAAGTATTTGCACACTTATTTGTATAGTGATCTCATCCCAAACAAGCACGACACTGAATGGAATCGAGATGTTTGGGATCATTTCTACCATGATCAGAACTTGGTTTCTTATAAGGTTGTGATGAAGATCTAGACGGCTTTCACTGAGAATGATCAGCAGTTTTGTTGAATTGCTCTTTTCCTTTTGGACCAAAATTCTTCTTGTTCATTTTTCTCACCATCGAGTTGAACTTCTTGGCTAGTATAACCACGTTTTGTCCTTCCAGAACTTCTTCTAGCAGCTCATTGTCGTCTTTGTCACTCTCTTCATCAGTTTGGACTTGAAATATGATATTCTTCTCCTTTTGGACACCTCATTGATTCTTCAAATTGAGTTCAAAAGTCTGCAAAATACTTTGGAGAATGTCGATATCCATCTTTGCAAGGTTGTGAGCTTCTTCAATCACCGAAACCTTCATGTTGTATTTCGATGTCAAGGTACGAATGGCCTTGGACACCAAATGTTTATGATTTATAGCATCTCCGAGTACAACAAACTGATTAGCAATGTCACGAAGCCTTTCAAAATAGGAATTGATATCCTCAATTTCCTCCATTCTCATCATTTCAAATTGAGACATCAAATGACGAAGTCTTACTTCTCTCACAGTGCTACTACCTTCATACTATCTTTGAAGAATATCTAACGCCTCCTTTACAGATGTGTAATTTTGAATAAACTTGAACATTCTGAGATCGACAGAATCAAAAATGATATTGATTGTCTTATCATTGAAATTTACATTTGCAATTTCAGTAGCTGTCCACTCACTTCTTGGTTTGAGAACAATATCACCATCACGTTCATGAACCTTTATGGGGTGTTCAAAACCTTCCAATACGATGTTCCAAGCATTAGAATCAATCGACTTAATTTGTGAACGAGTACGAATCTTCCAGTAAGCATAATTCGATCCATCTGGCACGGGCAACTTTCCTTGTGGATTACACCAATCCATGTCTTGCACGAAAGCAACAGAACTAACCACCTAGTATATCAGGTGGGTGGCTCTGATACTAATTGAAAGTGTATCGGTATGCTCCTATGTAAGAAAATAAAACTAACAGAGATAGAATGTTGTCTGTAATGTTGTTCACACTACAGATCACATGCAACGGAAAAACAATAAATAATAAAAAGACAAGAGAATTATCCATGAGTATATAATGATACTCATGGAACGCCTACAGGGCAAAATATGTCTTATTGATTGATCTTGTAAGTACAAAAATACAAAGAGATCTTATGAAGAAGAATCTCTTTGAAAGACACTCAACACGTCCTATATGTGTATCTATGAAAGCTATGGACGTCTACACTTATATAAAAACTATTGACCACGTCACTAATCTATCTTGCTAGAAAGTCATTGGAGTAGACATACTCTATTACTCTACGGAAAAAATATAGACTAATGTTAAAGAAAATGTGGTCAACACTGAGAATAACACTGTGAAACTGTCTAGACTTGATTGTTCTTACTCTCGTTGTCCTCTCAATTCTGTGTACTGATCTTCAAGATGAATCCATCTATTATAGATCTCATGAACCTCCATGATCTTGTAGTCTTCACCATGATCATAGTGCTCCATGATCTCCACTTCATGCTCCATCATCTTGATCTGCATGAACTCCATTAACTCCACTTCTTACCACACGTTCTCTTCTTTCATGATCTCCATCTCTCTCTCTACTCAACGTTCTTTTTCTCTTTCTAAAGACTCACGTTTTCCTTTATAAGAGATAAGAATATATACTAACAACTCATTCCTATAAAATAGGATAAAGGTGTTTGATTTAGTCAAATCTCTTTCTTTGTTTGAATCTGTCAAAACACGTGAGAAATAAAGACAAAACAAATCTTAACAAATCTTCCTAG
Organism: Scutellaria minor; assembly: GCA_954870855.1. Lineage (NCBI taxonomy): Eukaryota > Viridiplantae > Streptophyta > Magnoliopsida > Lamiales > Lamiaceae > Scutellaria > Scutellaria minor. The sequence continues at coordinate 15,026,214 of OX940731.1, read as the reverse complement.
ATAAAGGTTAGAAGATCTTTTAAGATAACAACTCTCCTATTATATCTCAACCCTAGTCAAATGAAAATAATTGATTTAATCAAGAAAAAGGAAAAATTCAATATGTTGAAAAATTCAACATTAACATTATGAATTAATGGTGAAAAATGTAATTTGATATTAACAGTTTGGTATTAATTAACATGCATTCGATGTAGTAAATTGTGTGATCGGAATAAAAAATAAAGAGTTTAATTAATTTCTATATAACGAAAAGATTTTTTACGACAACAGAAAATATGAACGATTATATGTAAAAACGTTTTGATGATTATGTAGTGGCAACTTTATGAGAACAAACGTAATCGAAAAATGAAGGAAATGAAACGAGAATCGGGCCGATCGGAGTTCCGAGGCCCAAATTAGGCCCAAGTCAATAAAAGTAAAAGATGGATAAAACACATGAAGTGAAGAATTTCCACCACACTTTGCTAAATTTACACCAAAGTAAAAAGAAATTTACTTACTCTCTCTCACCCTCCTTCTTCCCTCTATTTTCCGGCGACCGGTGGCCGAAGCGCCGCCGCGTCGCCACCGCGCCGGAGGTGGCGTCGTCGTCAGAGTCGGCCACCTCCTCCCCATTTTGTTCAAAACCTAGGTCAAAACGAAGCTCTCACCGAGCCCGTTCCGATTCCGGGCTTGAATTCTCCTTCCACCGCCGGAACCGCCGTAAATCGGTCGGAGAAAGTCACACACTTTCTCTCTCCTCATCGACTTTCTCTCTCCTCTTTTCTTTCCATTTTCTTCTCCGTTTCTGTCTGATTTATACATGCATTTGAAGCTCTCACTAAGTCCGTCACGAATCTGGGCTCGAATCATCGATCGGCCTTCTCCTCCTCCGGCAATCGCCGGTCAAAGTCTCGGTCTTCTCTCTTTCTCATCTCTTTTCTCTCTCTCTCCCCGATTCTCTCTCTCTCTTATCTCCATCGTCGTTGTTTCGCCGTCGCCGTTGGGATGTGTGTGTATGTTGGTTGGGGCGGTGCCTCATTGCGCCGTCGCGGCCGATGGGGTGCCGTCGCGGCTGTGTTTGCATGTGCGTGTGTGCGTGTGTGTCGTGTTTGAGGTGGGTGTGGGCGGCGCTTCCAACGCTGCCGTGAGTCGCGGTGGCCGGCACAAGGTACGCCGGTGAGTGTGCATGTGTGTGGGTGTTGGCTGGCGACGTGGTGTCGCCGGCGGTGGTATGTGGCGGTAGCAAAGGGAGCAGCGGTGGTGGGGGGTGTTGGGGAGACAGGGGCCTCCCTGCAATTTTTCAAACTCCGGGGGCCTTTTCGCAAACCCTAGAAGTTTAGGATCCTTTCTTTTCGGCCCCTAAACTTTCAGTTTGTACGTTTTAGTCCTCCAACTTTTGGAAACTATGCTTTCACCCCAGAAGGTTTCAAGTTTTTGTTTTTCACCCCTAAAACTTTCTTATTTTACGTTTCGACCCCCAGAATTCCAGAAACTTCACTTTGACCCCAAAACTTCTCTGATATTACAGTTTTACCCCTGGTCAAAGTCAACTTTTACCAGAAATTACGTTTATACCCCTGAACCCTAAAACACTCCATTTTAACTCGTTTCTCGTCCGTTTAAACTCATTCTTTCGCATATGGAACCGTAATCGAACCCTCTTCGTTATGTGATCAAGTTCTAAACTTTTTGAATCATTTTTCCTTCCATCATCTTTTCTTTTCCGAGAGAGTTCTTTAAAAGATTAAGTAACGATCATAACACGAAACTAATAGATTACATTTGCATGTGTAGGCTATCGCGATTAGGAACATACGTGTTGTAGAGCTAGCATCACTCAAAGTCAAACACCACCTAATCAGGTGGGGGTAACTTCTAAACTTAAACGACTTTTATATTTTTGTACTTAATATGTCTTGATATGCTGATGAACTGCTTATTTGTGAATCAATGTTAATTTATATATATTTATATGCTATGTATTGTTGAACTACTTGTATGTGAATCAATGTTAATTTATATATATTTATATGCTATGTATTGTTGAACGTTACGTGCCTTGGACTATGTGTTGTGTTTAAGATGATCATGCATATGATATTAATGTCATACGAGAACAGAAGTCCACGTTCATCACGGAGGGACTCATGGTCCGTAAAAAACTTCACAGAGGGACTGGTGATCCGTAAAAAGCACCAACAATGATGAAATCGTTCATAGGGTAAGACGGGAAATACCCGCACCTATATGATGTTATGTGCAATGCATTTTTACGTGCTGTGATTACTTGATGTGCTGATAATTGTTTGAGTATTTTAAATATTTATATAATCATGAAAATGGAAATTACTCCCACAAGTGTATTCAAACGCACTCACTCATATTTGTACTCACACTACAGAAAATGATGAAAAGTAAGACACGCAGCGAGAGGGGTGTCGTATCCAGTGTCTCTTCTATTTTAGTTTAAGATGGATTGTCGAACAATACTTTATGTAGTTTATGATTTGTAAAACCGTTTGTTTCTTATGAGGGATCCTGTTATGTTTCGTTGTTAAGTTAAAGTGCTTTCTTCTGGCGATGTGCCGATGTTCTTGAAAAATGTAAAGAAGTCGTATGCTTAAACTGCACTTTGCTGTTTCATAATTTGAAATTCAGGCCTTTGATGACTCGATCTGTTTGACGATCTTTAAGGAATTTCGTTTATTCACTTACTTTATCTTAAAAGTATGTTTTTATCTTTCTTTCTTTTTCCTGCACGCCCATAAACAAACTCTGATATTTTAAAGTATGAAAATGGGGCGTGGCAGATTTTGTCTAAAACTAGAAAGAAAAGTTATTTTTATAACTATATGAGTAAAAAAAATTACCGACTTATATATGAAAATGGATTAAAGAAAAAAACTAGACCCTATCTTTATTCAAAGACCATCACCACCCATATTTATTTTAATACAAACTCAACATATATACTTCTTCCTTGCTTTCGCCCAATTCATTTCATGGTATTATTAATTTAAAAATCAATCATTTACATCCGAATTTTTTAAATGAGATTTCAAACTGATAAATCTTATATGAAATCGTCTCAAGGATCGTTTTATATGAGACAGACCAATCTTCAACCCACATTTCTCAACTCACATATGAATTTGTGAAAATGAACTTTTCTGTCTCATGAAAGTTTTTGTGTAAATCTTAATCGTTAAAAGATCTCATAAAAGTGCCTCACATTATATAATTGACATTAGCGTTCTAGTGTTTTTTTCTAATTTAAACGTGACATATTGCAGCCACAAGTCATTTGGTGGTCCAAATTTAGTGAATTGGATCCATGATGCCCCAGTCCTTTTTGTCCCCTCAATTATTGTAATAATATCTTAAATATTTTAAATATATAGCAAACTTGCTTTATTAATTGAATAAAACTCGAGTATGTACTAAAACCTGATAACATTGACGGAATTGACTCTAATGATGTACATAAATACCCATCAACTCTCACCATAACAAGTATCAACTCATTACTAAAATGGCAACCTCCCATCTTTCCATTTTTGTGCTCCTTTTCCTCTCATTATCCTCTCTTGCACTTTCAGAGAGGTGTCACCCAAATGACAAAAAAGCCCTCCTACAAATCAAGAAAGACCTCAACATACTCGAATCCTGGAAACCAAACGAGGATTGCTGCGACTGGAGTAATGTGGTGCAATGCGACGAAAAAACCAACCGAATTACCGATTTTGACCTCGCCCAGGCCATTCTCAACCGTCCGATTCCAACCGCCATCGGCGACCTGGATTATCTCCAAACCCTAAGCTTCCACCACACCAACGCCACGGGCGAAATCCCACGCGCCATTTCCAAGCTTTCTCACCTCACATCCATCGATCTGACGTGGAACCTTCTTACAGGGCCGGTTCCAGCGTTCCTGGGAAGCCTCAAAAAGCTGAGGTACATAGGATTATCGTTCAACACCTTGACAGGTTCGATCCCAGCGTCGCTTTCAGAGCTACCGGAGCTCAGAAGTCTCTACCTGGACCGGAACAGGCTCACCGGAAGCATCCCCGAAAGCTTTGCCGATTTCAAGCAAAAGGATTTCTCTTTATACCTGTCTCATAACCAGCTGTCGGGCCCGATTCCGAGGAAGTTGGGCTATGCGAACTTCACCTGGATCGATGTTTCTAGAAACAGGCTGGAAGGGGACATGTCGTTCCTGTTTGGGAAGAACAAGAGTTTGATCGTTGGCTACTTTTCGAGGAACCTGTTTCAGTTCGATTTGTCCAAGGTTGAGTTTTCGGAGGATTTGTCGAACCTGGATTTGAGCCATAACAGGATTTATGGGAGCTTGCCTGAGGATTTGTCGAGCACGGGTGTTATTGCCATGAATGTGAGTTATAACAGGCTTTGTGGCCCGATTCCGGAGCTGAGAAGGTTCCAGACGTTTGATTATACTGTGTTTGTTCATAACAAATGCTTGTGTGGTAAACCATTGCCAGCATGCAAATGATCTATCTTCATGCTTGTATGTTGATTAGTGAATTAATAAGCCTCGGTGTATTTTTTTTACTATTATGAATTAATGGTGAAACTAAAATTGTAGTTTGATTTTAACTGTCATGTGTTATACATGCATTTGATATACACAGGGACAAAAATATCGGTACTTGTGAATATATCGGTACCTTGATTTTACGAATATATCGATATCGGTGGATATATCGGTTTTTGCGCAAAAAATTGAAAAAATTTGAAAAAAAATTGAAAAATATATCTAGTACTTTATATAATATTATAAGTAACATTAATACATATATTGAACTTAAATTTCAAATAAAAAGTTATGTTTACAACAAATTTAGAGATAAACTATTATATAAACGTTGTCTCTTATAATAACATTTTCGTCACTGGTTATGATAACATGACAAATTTTGAATTCAAGTACATATTTCATTGTTTAACACACTAGCCATGATAGTTTATGATAGGAACCTAAATTCAAATACTTTACTAAATATAAGTTTACAAATTATTTAATTAAAACTATTAGTTGAATTCAAATACGTATTTCATTGTTTAACACACTAGCCCAATTAATTTATATGAGGAACCTAAATTCAAATAATTTACTAAATATAAGTTTACAAATTATTTAATTAAAAATATAGTTGAATTCAAATATGTATTTCATTGTTTAACACACTAGCCTAATTAATTTACCATTAAAAAAAAATTCAAAAAAACCACCGACCGATATATCACCGATATATCACCGATATATCGGCGATATCCCACAAAAATGATGCACTATTTACCGAAACGATATTATACCGATATATCTCCGATATTTTGACGAAATTTTTTGTCACCCCCATTTTTATATCGGTGTCTCAAAAATCTCGATATTTCGGCGATATATCGCCGAAATATCGCGATTTTTGAGACACCGATATAAAAATAAAAAAGATTTTTTACTACTATAAAAAGTAGGCACTTAGTTATCCTTTATTCAAAGACCATCACCACCACTTATATGTTGTCACGTGAAGCTGTAATGAATTGATCCCAATTTCTGGATTCTTTGATTACAATAAAATCTGTCAGTTCAATTTGCTTCTGCACTAAATGTTAAAAGACCCAAAACTTTTAACAAATGTAGAATTGAATTAATTAAAATGTGTATGTGATTTTCTTTGACTGGGGTTTAATTCTTTAAATAAGCAAATATGAAATCAGGGAAAGAGAAAAAATCACAATAGAAAAATCGAGGGTGGGCCATTTGACACACGAATTTGGGCTCTATACCCAACGTACTCGGCCCAAGCCCACTATTGCGCTTCATTTCCAATACAAGCCCAACATGCTGGTTTTTTTTTTTTTTTGGAGAAAGACAGGCCCAATATGTTTGATGAATGATGCACGTATATAACTAAAGTCAATCATACAAAAATTAAATCAAGAAAATTGAGGAGAGGAAGTAAGGAAATCATTATAATTCTCTATTTGATTTTAAAAAATTGCAATTAAAAAAAAAAAGAAAAAGATATTTAGAACATAGCCAGATAAATCGATTGAAAGAAATAAGAGGTGGAAGTGTGGAACAAGTTAAACTATCTTGAAATTAAGAATAGAAATATGCTTTTTCTTTTCTTCATTGGTTTTAGAGGAAAGATAAGAAGTTAAAATCGTTTCAATAAATTCAACTCTTAGGCATTTTTAAAATATAACATTATCATATGTTTGTGGAAACAAGAATTCCAAACATGTTAAGAAGAAAGTGGTTGCATAAGAAGAAAAAAACAACTAAAATGAAGCCAATTTCTGTTGAATTTCATCTACCTACTACCAACTACAGCTTTAAGATATTCCACATCTTTGATTTATTTCCCTTTTTCTACAATGATTTATTTCCTTTCTATTTATCTATCTTCATCAACAACTCTCTCTTATTAATTATATGTATTATTATTAAAGTTAATTTCAATTTTGGTTATGTATTTACGACATTTTTCATTTTTTGACTATAAAATATTCGTTTTCCAATTTTGGTCCTCGTTTTAATATTTTTAATTTCAATCCAATTTAGGTTAGAGTTTCCGACAGCCACGTCAACGATTTGAAAAATCTAACTAAAATTTTAATAAAATTGAAAAATATTAAAACATACTAAAATTTATTTCCCCTTTTCTACAATGATTTATTCCCTTTCTATTTATATATCTTCATCAACAACTCTCTCTTATTAATTATATGTATCATTATTAAAGGTAATTTCAATTTTGATTACGTGTTTAAGACATTTTTAATTTTTTGACAACAAAATAATCGTTTTCAACTTTGGTCCTCTATGTTTTAATTTTTTACAATTTCAGTTCAATTTAGGTCAGAATTTTTGACGGCTACATCAGCAATTTGAAAATTCTAATTAAAATTGTAATAACATTGAAAAATAATGAGATATACTAAACTTAAAAAACGGATAATTGATTATCAAAAAATAAAAAATGTTTTACGTATAAGATCAAAATCAAAATTACCTCTCATTATTATTATTTGACTGTGTATCTTCACATAATTATCATATTTGAATATTTAGTAATTAAGAAAAAGATTGATCTTTTATTCTCCCTCTCGAATCATTAGCCTCCTGATTTCATGCACAAAAGATAAAGTTTAAAAAAAAAAAAAAAAGGGAACAAAATTTAAAATTAGTTCTACTTCTAGCACTTGATTAAATTTCAGGCTGATCTGTCTACCTATACATCTTCTTAATTAAAAACCTAACGAAACATACAGATTAAAAATAAAACTCCTAAATAATATTTTTCAGAAAATAAATCGACGAAAATATCTAGATTACGTGGCAGCTAGCTAGGGTTTTATTCCTGGCGCGGGCGTGCGAGCCAGAGCGAGCTGAGAGCGCGGAGCCGGTGGAAGTACTCGGCGATCGCCAGAAAACAACGCGCCGCCTGGCGCGTGGTCAGAACCTGGTGGAGCCGGTGGAGGGTTTGGTGCCTCAGATTATCCGCCTGTAAGTCAATTTTTATTTATTATTTTTCTTCAATTAATATAAATTATTATTTGAAAAAGAAAATTGAGAACTGTGTTGTGTTTTACAACTCATCATGAACGTATGTTGACTTTTTAGGGTTTGGATTAATCAGTTTTCTAGAACAACATATTTCTGCATTGACATGATTTAATAACTGGAAAATGAGTGGTAGGTTTAGAATAATTGTGTATGACTATTGTATTGATTTGATTAATGATGTATAATAGATAGGTGTCATATTTTGATTCAAATATATTTACATATAAACATACATGTATATAATATGTTTTTATTTTATCATTCTATATGTATCAATAAGATTATATAATGACTAGAAAATAAAATTTTGCGTTTATGATCAAAATATAGTACTCATTGAGAAGCTCGATTTCATAAACGAATACGATTATATTGTCTTTATTACAAAATGGCCATAGGTGGTGTTTGGTAGGGATGTTTGATTGAGAGAGAAAAAAAAATTGATGATAACAAAATGTTAGAAAACTAAAGGTGCAATTATATTATTTATAATAATTATTATGCTGTTGATTTTAAATAGAAAGATATATGTTAACTACCAAATATCCCTCTCCACCATTTGATTTTCCTTTCTATTGGGTTATTAAGTGAAACGGTAGCTAGTTCATAATCAATATAATTAGAAACTAAAGAAAATTATCATATTTAGTTTTATATATATATATACACACACACACACACTTCTTAAATGTATAATGTTCTAAAAGTGAACTTTTCTATACATAAATAAATCTAAATTTACAATTTAATCAACTTAGAAACTCAAATTTCTCTATTGTGGAATTAAAACCAAATATATTATTACTATTATTATAGTCAATTAGATGTAGTTGAAGTCAAAACGGTTAGAAAGTGACATCATGCACGTGATGGGCCCGGTATCTCCCTGATAAGGATATTTTTGTCCCACAACTATTTATAGAGTGTAATAACTGCTATATTCGAGTTGGAGCATATATGCCTTCTACTTCACACTAAAATTCACGCACCATTTTTTGCATAAATAATTACATTAAACACCCTATATTTATTGACTATTAATTATATTCTATTATGTTTAATATTTTGGGACATTCAAAATACAAAAACAGGCCTCTAACTCTTAACCAAGATCTATAGCAGTCATGCATGA